>JADLZL010003399.1:0-100721 GCA_015844335.1 Chrysopogon serrulatus
ACTATGCTTTGTAATTCATTTTATATTATTTTTATACAATAGTTGAGAATTATATTTGGTGTTTAATGACCATCAACGGTGTGTGTGTGAGAGAGCGAGGTGTGTGAGAGTCGGCTCGTGTCCCGTATGAGCCCAAGCCTCCCTTTTATTGTCAAGGGGGTGACATCAAAGCCAAGCAACGTGAAAATGAAGCAAACAGAAAAGAGAAAAACGAGGTCATGGCGGGCCTCGGGGAGGTCGTGTCGGCGTGGCGGGTCGTCATCCTTCTCCCTTCTCCCCAAGGGGCGCCATGGAGTGCACCGGGTTAGCACCGTTTGACCCGCGTGAGGAGTTGAGCCCCGGTATCATTGTAGGTGCGTAGAGTGTAGCGTGCCAAGTCGCTGAAGGGAAGCGTTGAATGTGAGGTCGACTTCCTTGTAGGGTCGCGGTGGACATACCGCTCTGGTAGCGGGCATGGCGATGTTTCGTCCTCCTCCTCCCTTCCCCGGGTTGCATGGCGAGGTTGTTGTCGTGGTAGCGAGACCCATTGTCGCCTCGGGTGGAGCTCTATATCGGGGTAAATTAGATGATTATGTTATGCAGGGGGTGGCAAGAAGGAGATGGCGGGCGAGAGTTGGTGCCACAAGGAGTCTTTGTGGCGGTTTGCTATGGAGGCATCTGATTTTAGTGTTTTCTCAGTTATATGTTTCTTTTTAATATATTTTTATACAAAAGTTTGCGTTATAAATATGAGCCAATGACTATCAATAAGTTTTCCCACACTTAGCTTTTGTGCTCATCCGGAGTAAAAGAATTAGGCTAAGACTTCAAACGTATTCCAAACTATCTTAATAAGAATAATAAAATGATAAGAAATCAAATCTATTTGTCCTTCTATGTTCAGAATCTTGGGGTTTTGTCTATTTTGAAAATGAAAAAGATAGCAATGTTCCTAATGAAAATGTTGTATACTTTAGCATACATACCTTTGTATATATTGTAAATTTAAACTCCTGATTGTAGGGAGGAACCATCATATGCTTTAGATTAGAAAGTGCAAGTATGTGATATTTGCACGATATACTCCTATGTCTAGTTATGGTCCTCCTTTCTAGCTTTATTTTTTTTTTCGAGAAATAGGACTTGGTTATAAATGATTGATGTGTGCAAGAACAACAATGTGTTGTTTAGCGGTGATAGTGACAACATATATGGAAGTGTGCCAAAAATATGGGAGCGTCTAAATGTGAGGATGTAGATTGTAGCAGTAGGTTTCTCAAGATGAATGAGAGAGGACCACCAAGTGGCACAAGACTAAGCATATGGAGGTTGTTGACGGTGGATAACGTTAATATTTATTAGAACTTTAGACATGAAAGGATACATGAATACACACTAGTCTAGGGTTTTAACCGACAATTTTCACGAGTTTTTTGTATATTCTATAGTTTTAGGGATTATTTTCGTAAAAAGCATAAAAGGGGGATTAGAGTGCATAATTATCATGAAACTTAACGCCGATGGAAATCCTCGCAATCAACTACTAGAAGTATCTAGAAGACACAGAGCGGAAGGTGGGGCCTAGGGGGCCACCAAGGGGCGGTAACCCCACTCCCCGACGCCGGTCGGGCGCCCGAGTTAGGGTTTGGCGCTCCCCTTCGGGAGTCTTCCTCCCATGCTTCCTTGGCACCAAAGCAAAGCATCCCTACGTCGATCTAAGGTCGGTTTGATCCGACCGGTGCACGTAACATGAAGACGCGGATTGATGACGGGCGGGTTCCTGCCCCCCTACTCTACCTCGGCCTATATAATGACGCCCCAAGGCCCCCTCCTAGAGGCATTCTACACCCTAATTGCTTCATATTCTCTACATAAATTAGGGTTGGGGTCCCTTTAGTTGATCTAGTTCTAGTTAATCTAGTCCTAGTTCATCTAGATGTAGCAATTAGAGAGACTAGTTCTTTCTAGATCTAGTCTTATTTAGAGATTAGAGAGATAGAGTAGAGGAGTAGAGATTCTAGAGGAGTTCCGTCCTGTTGGTGCTTCTTCGTGGTCAGATTCTTTCGGATTCAGCTCCCTTACCCGGAGCTGTGTTCTCGAGGTACTTTTTGTAATCAACACTCCGATTCAAGTAAGCAGCTTATTCTTATTTGTTCTTCAGTTTATAACTCATATTGATTGCTTTGATCTTGGTAATTGGATTGAAGTAGTATTTCATAGTGTAGACGTGGTGCCTAGGCTAGGTTTACTTGTGAATATCCCCTGATTGGCCGGATAGTGGTAGCTCGCGAAGGTGACTTTATAGCTTCGTTGAATCCTCTGTAGTCCACTTCCCGTTGATAGGATCAATAGGCTCAAAGGTTCTTGGTAGAAGAGAACTCTGATTTCTGCTCTTATTCAGGTTTCTTGCCCAGTTAGAACGGTATTATACAAGTTTACCGGTAGTTGGAACTAGATGTCAATAGCTATTTCCTCTTTCTTAATATTATCTATCCTAATTGTTGGGTTAAGTCTATAGACTTTGTCATCATCACAACTGTTCCCTATGGATACGATAATTAAAACCTCCGGGTAAAATGTGACGTCGGTATGATGATATGCATGCGCTTTTGCGGATAATTTTACTTAAATCTTATTTAATGGGGTACGCTTAATTTCTCCCAATAAGCATTTTTGGCACCGTCGCCGGGGAACGGTTTACTGATTTTGACTTAGTTTAGCTTAATCTTGTATTATACTTTTATCTTTTCCTATTTTATCTCATTCTCTTCATTATTTTTGTGTTCATCCTTATGGATGCTTTCAATTCCATTTCTATCTGTCTTTATGGCATGCGCAAAAGCTTTGGGCACCAAAAAAATCTGAGAACCTATCATAACACGGCTATGAGCTGCTCCCATGTTTAATTAATATGATTCAGGATAAACCCTTCTCGGGGGAAGATAACAAAAACCCCTACTTACACTTATAAGAATTCGAGCAGACTGCATGCTTTGCATTGCCGGGCATGTCCCGATAAGACTATTAGATGGAAGCTTTTTCCATTCTTCTTGACGGACAAGCTAAACGTTGATATAATCGAGCCGTAGGGAGTATGCAAGGTGTATGGGAAATATTATACTCTGAATTTTGTTTATATTTCTTTTCCCATCCATAGAGTAGTTAACCTTCAGAAAGAGGTTCTAACTTTTAGGCAACTAGAATAAGAATCTCTTAGTACATCATGGGATTGTTTTAATGAACTTGTTACATCGGCCCCGACCTTGGTTTTTCAGACACCCGTGCTTATTCAACATTTTTATCGGGTCTTACCAAGAGTTATCGAGAATCTCTTGATTTATCCTCTGGAGGAGCATTTCCTTTATTTGCCCATAAGTAAAAAAGCAGGAGCTATGCTCGAAAAGGTTACTTCTAGCTAATTCTGAGCTCCCTGAGGAAGAGGACTCATCACCCGAACTAGACACGGAAATCTTAGTAGCTAAAACACAATCATTCTATTCCCAAGATTTAGCTATCAATCCTAAACCTTTGAAATTCCACTTCGATGATTTAGGCTTCCAATTAGCTAAGATGCTTATAAATCAATGCACATCAGATCTTCTCAAAAGAGCATCTTGGGGAAAGCATTGTCAACTTCCTTTCCCTCATAAAAAGACACCGGAGAGAGTTCAAAGATGGCATGTCGAGTGATGCCATAGAAGGAGAGCTAAGCCACTTAGGAATAAATTCTATCTTCTCCCTTCTATGCCTACAGTAAATGCCTCTGAACCCATCTCTAAACCCATCCTTAACCCCAATGAACATTCTTATGCTCTTTCTACTAAACTTCATAATAACCCTAGAAATCCATCAAGACATCCCAAGAATAAGAATCATGAATATAATAGGAATAACCAAGAAGAGCAACGACAATGGCAGGAATATGTAGAACATATTAGAAATACATATGCTATTGTAAAAAAATAGATGGAAGAGGATGAAGCCTAAGTACTAGCATCTAAACTTGGTCTAAGTTCAAATGGTGAGCTTGAATCAATTTTTTAATAAACATAACTCACCTAAATTTAGAGGAGGCTTTAGATGAGACCAACCTTGGAGACATCAATTCATGGGAAGTTCTAGAAAATAAAACATCCAATAAATGTCATAGGCATAAAATAATAGAGACAAACTTGTTGCCTATAGACATCCATGAAGAAACACCGCTAGAGTTGAAAAAAAAGGGAGATCACATCGATAAGCATGGGAATTATCTCATTAACACTTCATCGAATCCATGCTTATATGAGAAATCTCCTGGATCAATTAGTCTCTCTAACACTACCACATATGAGGTCTTCAACCCTCTCATTCTATCTGTTTATAAAATCATTAAAAGGGTAGTTGTAGATGCATATGTTTATCATAAATATTGTAGATCTTGTTGTAATCTCGATATGGGTGCACAAAGGCTAGTGTTCTAGAGGAAACCGCCGCATGAACTCAACGTACAATAATTGGAAAGCTTCCCAAGAATAATCTTGTGTCTTAAAATAACCACTCTTAAAAAGATAACATAGCTATAATACCCTTGTGAATTCATGAAAATATTCCTTTGGATATTTTTTTTTGTCACTAACCATTTCAGGTTTGAAGTGAGAAAATGACTAATGGCGCCAGTATAACCAACCTATCATAATGCAACATTAATCTATCCAAACTTAACTTTGCTTTGTAAAATTCCAGTTTGGGGGAATGGCCTTATTTAGAAAATCCTATGTTACTAATATTGGTTGTATCTAATTTTTAATCCATATTTAATTATTTGCCTTTTCATCTCTAAGTAAATAAATCTCTATATAAGTGCTTTCATATTACCTTTATCCTGCTATAGTAAGATTTGGTTTGGAAGTAGTGTACATACTTTCAAATGCTTTTTTGAATTAAGCGTGGTGCTTAGGTTAAATAGCCTTTCTTAACTAAATTAGACATGGAGTTTGGCTTGGTTATTGAACTAGAAATTGTTGTAGTAGACATTGGATATTTTAGGCTAATCCCTATAGAAAACTTTTTAAAATTAATTTAGGTAAGTCATGAGATAAATTCGAATTAGAGATGAGACAGGGGCACATGCTGAACTTTAATAACTTTGTAGAAGAAGACACAACTTATTCATCATGAATAAAAGAACTGTAAGCATTAATGATTCATTCACTTTATCTTCTACTACAAGTTACTTTACCTCAAGCCATGCCTATATAAAACAGGATCTATGCTAAAACAATATCAATACTTTCTTTTTATTAGTATAGATAGAATAAAATAAAATATCGAACAAGCAACCTGTGTGCAAAAGTTATATACTCCTTTGGGTATGTGTTGTCCACTAATCATTTGCAGTGCATAATAATGACTGGAGTGAAAAGAATAAAAAGATTAAAGAAGTAAAAGATGGCAAAAGAATGAGTGCAACAGAGGAGACAAGATGTCTATGAACAACTCAAGATGCAAGAGAAAGGACCACAGGTCATTTACCCTTTATCACTTAGTGTCGTCATGCTCTAATAATGAAGGCAATATCCTAAGGTAAGTGGTCACTACTCTCCTCTTGATCTTGGTGCACACATAAATGCAGACACAAACATGTTCGAAGTTACAACTAAAATCGATTAACCAAATTAACTCAACATGCTTTGTTCTTTAAAATTGTTCATGGCACCGTTCTCTTAATCTCGGTCTTAACCAAACAAGCTAAAACATTATATTCGATCTTGGAAAGATGATAGTTATACTTATTTGAAAATTTATATAAATATAGACAATTCTTCTATTGGTTAAGCAATTTTATTCTTTTTTCTACCATGTGAACTTAAATGCAACAGTCAATGCTTAATCTTTTGATCTTACCATTCATGTCATAAATAAACAATTCATGTAACACTAACTTTATCTTGTTTAATATGCCTAAGGATGGAGAAACAATAAATAAAGAAATAGATTTGTTTCTGTTGGTGTTTTTCCACCAGAGAGCCCATGCACTTGATCTCTACCTTGGTTTTACAAACCAGGACAACACGTCGGCGAAGTTTATTAATTTTACAAGTGAAAGTTACGTGAACATGCACGCCGAGCAAGATGTTGCCGGCTACTATTAAAGCTCTATTTCAACCTGCTGGCTAAACCAAAGAACAAAAGTGACATCATCATCACTAGAAGTATGCAACCATCAAGACCTCTATCTCTAATATAGAGAGATAACAAGAGTGGAAGAAGAAGTCATGTCGATAAGCTTTAAAGTTTGTACCCTTGCCATAAGGTAATATAGTAGTTATCTAATTAATTAGTATTCCTATCTAATTTCACTTTAACATATTCATCTTCATAAATATTAAAAAGAAAATAAAAATCTTTATTGCTTTATTTCTTGCATCATAAAATATTAAAAGCCCCATGTGAATAAACTTGTGCTAACCCTCAGTAGGAATATTTTTGTGGTGGCATAAAAAATAATAATAGCTCCCTGTATTTACTTTCTTGCATTATAAAAAGTCTAAACCCTATAAGAATAAATATTCTCTATGGTGGCATAAAAAATACAACTATATAATGCACACATATCTAATTTCTGCATAATTAAACTAGAAAATCCTAAAAAGAGAATCCTGCTAAAACTTGTCAATTTAAAATCAACTCATAAAAATAATTATTTATTTATTGGCTGATCGCTAACCTCTTATTTAAATTCGAGCCTCGAGTTTTTGGTTTCTTGTTGGAGTATAACTATGCAGGATAATATTATGACTAAGGAGTGAGTCTATCAAGAGAGTCCACTAGGATCAAGCCGCCGACAAGCTCGCCCCTAAAGATCATCAACACCAAGTATTGCAAACATCTAGCTTGGGGGAAAAACATCCCCTAGTTATCAGGTAACTATATCTAGTCGATTATCGAGTCTATTTTATATAATCATAAAATACCAAAAATATGTGAGCACATGAAGGTTCATAATAGAATCGTAGAAAAATTTAGAAAAATGCCAAAAATATACGGGCACATGAAGATCCATGTCTTTAGAGTCTTGTGAGTGCAATAAAAAATAAAAAAATGAATAACAAATTAAAACCAAATAAATATAGTTAGCTATTTACTAAAGTGTGATCATAGAGTATGTCTATAGTCGGTCTAGTTTAGAGTCAACTAAAAAAGCGAAGAATATTAAAATTTTATCTTGAAGATGATGAATAGTTGCTCTACCATAATTCCTTTCAAGTGCCTAGTTTTTAACCATGAATTCTCCTGAGTTTTGGACATGACTACTTTGATATAAGAATTTACTCTGAACACGAAACTTGTGGAGGCATATGCTTGAACTAAGTCTAGGTAATTGATTGATATGATACATGAAGGTCTAAGCTGCTATTTATTTTATTCCTAGCATTACTAAGTTCTGGAGATATATTTTGAAAACCTAAAATCTTCCATGATGAGCTCTTATATGACAAGGTTTAAATTCCTACCAAAGCCATATATGATACATTTAAAATTAGGAAAACCTTTGTGCATTCATGCTTGCTTTGCATTGAGTTTAGTCAACCTTTGTTGTATACCTTATGAGAGCCTTGTTATGCTTTTTAAAATCAAGATCACTTACGCACTCCACCCACATATGCATTACTCTTACTCTGGGATGTAAGCGCAGTTATTTTCCACTTTCATTCAGGTCCACCTTAAAAATATTTTTTCTCCTACACTATGAGTAAAACACCCTAAAATATATCCTATAGGACAGCCCTCATTTAATTGCTCTAAGTTCTTATCATTATCTCTCCAATCATTTATATTCAAAGGATACATGTGGCTATAAAAAAGTATAAAAATGGAAAAAAGAAAAGAGAAGAGAAGAAAAAAGGGAGTAAAAGATGGACAAGTGTCCCAACAATTAAAACAATAGGTACATAGATACCCGCCTCCCAGATTATAAAAAAAGAGAGAAAGAATAAAGATAGCCCATGTTTTCCTGCGAAAAGTTCTAAGGAGGGAGTTATTTTCAAGAAGCAAAATTAGAATTAGAATTAGCCACCATATACACACCTATCCACCATATTCCATACAATGCACATCTTGATTTGATTGTATGCCTCGATTCTCTATGGATCCATTGTTTGACTTTATAATATATAAATTGCAAGTATGTTCATCCTTGTTATTGCCACTCCTATAAGTTCCACTATATATATCCTTAGTTGTAGAAAGGCATGACATTATTAATACCTCAGTGAGATCCATAAAATATTATATATTAAGAGACTTGAGGGTGTCATACAATCATGCTCTGAGTTTTATTTTAAAAACTTACAAACTTCAGAATATTAGTACTGTGGAGAATTTGAGACATAGTGCTTGACTTGATTGTTCTATCTTTCGATTGCTCAAGAGTTATGCAAAAGCTGAAAAGTCCTATAGTTAAAGGTAAAATGGGTAAGTTTAAAAGTTAGAGCAGTTTTGTCTAAACCCAGAGAAAAATTTCTGTTTGAAAACAAGTGTACTTAAAAGAAATAAAAGCATAGCAGCAGCTCCTAATCCAAGTTTATTAGTAATTAGACCTAGGTTGTTTGCCAAGGGACTGGCAAAAGGTAAGCTTGGGAGAGTTGTTGACGGTGGATAATGTCAATATTTATTAGAACTTTAGATATGAAAGGATACATAAATACACCTAGTCTAGGGTTTTAACTGATAATTTTCATGAGTTTTGCATATTTTATATTTTCTAGGGATTATTTCAGAAAAGCATAAAAGGGGGATTAGAGTGCATAATTATTATAAAACTTAACGCTGATGGAAATCCTCGCAATCAACTACTAGAAGTATCTAGAAGACACGGAGCGAAAGGCGGGGGGCCAGGGGGGCCACCAAGTGGGGCGGTGGCCGCACCCTAACAGCCGGTCGGCGCCCAGAGTTAGGGTTTGGCGCTCCCCTTGCGGAGTCTTCCTCCCACGCTTCCTTGGTATTGACGGTCATTAAACACCAAATATAATCATCAACTATTGCATGAAATGATATAAAATGGATTACAAAGCATAGTTGTAGGTTTTGATTCTAACGAGTTCCACGAGTTTTGGTGTTCTCACTTGTGTTGCAGGAGTATGCAATTTTTTATCAAATAAAAGTATCTCGAATAAGAAATTGGATCTCACTGAGGTATTAATAATGTCATGCCCTATTTGGAGTCATTGTGAAGAGCTCGTCGAGACGATCGAAACGGACATATGGTTTGCCCTATTTGGAGTCCGGAGTCAAAAGATATCAATTCCACACCGAAACTAACACTAGAAGACTCTAGAAGATACGGGAAGGCGACCCACCGAAGACGGGGCCCACCTGTCACAGGGTGGGGCCGCCCGGCGCCACCCGGGGCCGGCCGTCGCCCTTCAGAGCCCATTCGGGGCCCGCTTCGATGGACGGCCTCCTACTGCCTTAGGGTTTGCATCTCCACCGTTGCCCAAGTCGGTTTGATCCAACGGCGCACGTTCATCCTACTGGGGCTATAAATAAAGAGGCGGACCCCCTCCCCGAGGGCACCACATTATTATGGAGATGTAGAGGCGTCTCTCGAATGGATGACCTCCCACCTCTAGAGAATTAGGGCTAGACTTTCCAATGTAGTAGATTAATTCTAGTTGAGAGTTAGGGAGAGTGGAGCTACGGCCGGGTTTCGGAGGAGTCTTTAGAGGAGTCGTCAGAGTTATAGTATATCTTTGTATCTATTCTTGTAAGACTTATGCTTTAATATATTTTATCTTCTTTATTTACTTTTATGCCTAGCATTTAATTAGTTAGTATAGTTGTTATACTTTGGCATGGGATCTTCGCCTGTATCGGTGCTCTAGTTATAGGTCGTGACTAGATTAGTAATCGGTAGTGTAGACATGGAGTCTAGGCTATATGTTACCTGAGGTTGCGCCCAATTCTTACGGTTAGTTATGATAGCCCCAGAGGTGACAGTTCTGTTAGGCCTTCATATTCCACCACGTCGGAGTTGGTGTTTCGTAGAGCTTTTGGCAGCCTTCCCCGACTACCTTCTTCTCAGTCTTATTCGAGAGTTGGAAAGGTACTGCTGCTCCAAAGTGTTATTGTGTGATTGCTTTATCTACCATGAATTAGTTATATAGAACCAAAGTAATAGAGAAGTATTTAAGAACCTTGAACTCTCCCGTTGTCCTCTCACTTTAGCTATCTACTCTTTTATCATAGAATTCTCCTGTGTGTGTCATATATGCATAATTTCTATCATCTATCATTTACCCCCTTACTTTAGTCTAGTTGGTGTATTAAGTTAGTAGATACATGATGGTGAACTATCAATGTCTTTAACTAATGTTTCCTAGTGGTAAAATATAAATAATGATACCTGAAATACTCCCGGTAAAATGCTACAATGGTTTTCTGTGCGCTTGCAGAATCCTTCATATTTTAATTGTGCATAAGAAATACCAACAAGCATTTTTGGCGCCATTTGCCGGGAAACAATTGGCGTAGAGATTTTGATATTGATCTTGATATCTACTAGTCTAGTCCCGCCACTAGCTTTAGTAGGATTACCCCCTGTTTTGTTGAGTTGTGGAATAAGCGGGATATCAATCTGTTTTCAATCTTACGGCGAAATCCCACAAGAACAAGACAAGGGAGATATTTAAGAACTCGGGGTGCCTGAATATTCATGATTCATCAAGATTGGAACCCTACCATCTCACAGGTATGTATAAACATATATATTATTCTAACCATGTGTAGATTGGAGAAAAGGTTGTCGCCACAAGAATTCAAAGTACATTGCATGTAACGAATAAAGACACTGCACTACTCATAAATACCATTATGAGTCATGGTAAGCTTGATCAAGAATGGTGAGTTAGTCTTGCTTATTGACTTTAAATTTGATGAGTAGTTGTCCTGTTGCATTTCACTGCATGTTTACTTTGAATAATCCATGTATATACTCTATCTCATATCAAATCCATAGCATGTTTAGTTCCTTTCATACATACATGCCACTTGCGTCTCTACTTAAAAATGAAAAAAAACATTCTCACGTTGCATGATCATGCTTTCATCTCTATTTGAGTATATCTCTATGTGCTTTCATGCTATCTTTGTTTGCTATAGTATGCTTTGGTTTGGAAGTATAGCACATACTTTCATAGGCTTTTAAATTAAGCGTGGTGCTTAGGTTAAAAAGCCTACCTTAATCAAATTAGAAATGGAGTTTGTTTGGTTATTGAACTAGAAATTATTGTAGTAGACATTGGTTATTTTGTTGGACTAACCCCTGTAGGAAACTCTTAAATTCAATTTGGGTAAGTCAAGAGATGAACTCACATCAAAGATGAATCAAGGCATGTGATGAAGTCCAATAACTTTGCACAAAAGGAAGACACAACCCATTCTCCATGGAAGAATTGTAAGTATCAAAGTTTATTCCCTTAATCCTTTGTTGCAAGTTACCTTTGCCTTGAACCATATAAAAGTGTAGCCATCAGCAAAATTTGTTAGAAGAAATCTATGCTAATGTAATCCTAAAAGTCCATCCTTTCATTAGCATAGATCAAATTCGCAAGAATTATATAGACCATAACCCATATTTCAAACTTATTGTAATTCTTCGGGTATATGTCCACTAACATTTATGCAGGAAAGAAAGAATAATTGTCTGATCATGGTTCGAAATGAAAAGGAAGAAGAACAAGTGTGTAGAGAGGACTAAGATAGAAAAAAATGGATGAAAGAACACTTCAACACCTTCTACACTTCACCATGGTAGTGGACCAATCACCTAGCAAGACATAAGGTACGTTTACTGAAATCTCATGCAACATTAAACTACATTCAACATCTTATACTATGTTGTTAATTGTCTTGATTATCCTTACCTTATGTCATGCTTAATTTGCTAAAACTTAAAATAAATAAAATTCTCTTTTGGTTCATCTATATATTCTTGGTTCTATTTGAATAAATATCGCTAGTCTTTTGAACTTCCTTACTCTATTATAAGTATGCTTCAGAATATCACTTAAACATTATAACATCAAAGTATATTTGTATAAGAATTTGGTTGTATATATAGACTATCGATCCTCTCCTGTATAAAAATGTTTAAATCATATTAGGAGACTTCATAGAATCAAATCAAGGTTAGAGGTATTCTTTAAAATTATATCTTCGCCTCAACCTTGTTTGAAAATTTAAAATAACGGTGAATCATTTAAAATACAGGCTACAAGTTAATCTTTAACTCCTTGGCAAACACTATCCATACCTTAAATAAATAGTATATTCCTTCGGGTATATGTTGTCTACTAATCCCTTGTAGAGAAGAGATAATGAGAGAAATAGAAGTTTGGAAGAGTGAGAAAGGAGTACAACATATGAGACAAGATGTTAATAAACAACTCAAGATGCAAGGAAGGAAAAGACCATTGAAATTCATCTACCTTCTACCACATGGTGTCATCATGCTCCAGTAATAAAGGTAACATCTTAAAGGTAAGTGGTCATCAGTTCCTCTTGATCTTGGAGTATACATCATAACACCATTCTCTTGATCTCAATCTTAACCAAATGAGCTCAAATATGATATATCTTATTTTTAGAAGATGATAGTCATCATGTTAATCTCGATAACTTATAAAGATGAACAATCCTTCTATAGGTTAAGTAACTCTACTCCTTTATCTCATAAGCTTAAATGCTATATTTATACTTTTGATATTCTTACCTAAGATGTAAATGAATAATATGAAAAGACATTAATCTTATTGTGCCTAAGGTTGGAGAATGAATAAATTTCTGGTTCTGTTGGTGTTTTTTCCACCAATGGAGCCCATGCACTTGATCTCTACCTTGTCTTTATGAGTAAAACACACTTCAAGCAAAGTGTGGGGAGATTCCCCAAATTCTATAAGTGGGAGTTCTAAACTAGTAACAAGGATACATATAAGATTGGAGTCGAGATGCTAACAAAAAAAAGAAGTTGGCACCACTATTGGAAGCGCCACTAGTGGAAACACCACCTCAATCCTCATCCTTAGGAGCAAACCGAAGTACTCAATCAATAAACCACTACAAGAAGGAGTCCAGTTCGAAGGACTCAAAACATCGAACCGTCGCCGTGAGGTAACATCGGTAGTTATCCATATTTACTTTCTTATATTGCATGATTTATTTTCCCTTAACCATATTTACTTTTCTATATTAGTATTGCATAGGAAATAACAAAAATAAATAGATATGCATTAGGCTGTATTTATGCATTTTAAAAAAACTCAAAGCCCCACGTGAAACTCTTGTGGTATAAAAACTATAGGAGTGCTCACTGTAGTGGCCTACAAAATAAAAATATATATCATGCGTGTGTACTTTTCTGCATATAAATCCATAAAATCTAAAAATATTAAGCGAGCATCCTGCCGCAATCTTGCTATCATGAAAATATTTTAAAACCTCCACAACACCCAATCCTCTAAAAATAGCTAATCATTAACTTTTTATCCTAATGCCATTTCACGAGTTTTGGTGTTTTGTGAGAGCTTTTCTGCAGGATGACTCCAAGAGCCACTCACCTAGGTATCTTCATCCTCATCACTTTCGAAGAACATCTTTCCGATACACGCCTAACCCCCTGTGTGAAGGAAGTAACTTCATGGGCAATGAGATTGAAGTATTCCCCGGCAACACTTGATCTTACAAACATGAGCTCCTCCGTGAGAACCACTCGGCTTCAACGCTCAACTACAACAACATCCAAATTTTGGGGGAGAGCATCCCTAGTTATCGATAAGTATACCTATGTGATTATCGAGTCTGTCTTATAGTCATAAAATATCAAAAATATATGGGCACATGAAGGTCCATGTTTGTTGAGTCTTTGTGAGTCTTTAAAATGTAAAACCAAATAAAAATAAATGTCTAATTATGAGTCAATAAATAGGAAAGCTCTAGAGATGATCTTAAAGGATAAAAGTGATCGCTCTCAAAGTGCCTAGTTGCTAGACTTAAGTTTTCCTATGTTTTAGCTTAGACTGTTTTGACATGAAGATTCACTTTGAGCCTAAAACTTGTGGGTTGCATATGCTTGAGCTAAGTCTAGGTGATTGATTGATATGATTGAAAAAGTTGAGCTACTGTTTATCTTGTTCTAAGTGACACTAGAGTTCTAAAGATTTCTTTTGAAAAATACAAAACCTTACATGATGAGCTCTTGTATGACAAAGCTTACATTCCTACCAAAGCCAAACATGACAATATAGGCTAGATAAACTTTCACATATATGCTGCTTGTCTTGCATTGAGTTTTGTCAACCTTTGTGACCCTTATGAGAGGTTTGTCATACTCTTGAATCAGGATCCACTTACACTCCACCTATATATGCACTACTCTACATTGGAGTAGGCGCAACAACATGCCATTCCATTCCGTCCATTCAAAAATATTTTACTCCTACACTGGGAGTAAACACAAAAAAATATTTCTATAGGATAGCCACCAAATAAATGCTCCAAGTTCTTGTTGCTATCTCTCAAAAATCTTTAGTGCCAAAAAGAGGTATGAGCTATGCAAAAGTTATTCTAAAAAAAGAAAGAGAAAAGAAAAATAAGAAAAAGGGGAGTTAGAAAAAAAGGACAAGTGTCCGAAACATTAAAACAATGGGTACTTAGATGCCCGTCTCCCTAAAAAAAGAGAGAGGGAAAGAAGAAAGAAAGAAAAGAATAAGATAGCTCATACTCTCTTGCCAAGTTCCAAGTTTTATAAGAGAGATACGTCTTGAGGGGAACAAGGTAGAATTAGGTTTCACCACTTCCACCAAATATCCACCATATCCATACACTTGCACATCTTGATTCGATTGCATGACTTATTTCTCTGTGGATCCATTGTTTGACTTTACAATATGTACATTTCAAGTATGCTCTTTCTTATTTTCTCTACACCCATGAGCTCCACATAAGCCTTAGTTGTAGGAAGAAAAGAAAGGCATAACATCATTATTGCCTTGGTGAGAATCCACAAATACCATATATAATGAGAGATTTGAGAGTGTCATAAAAAAAAGCTCTGAGTTTTATTTTTAAACCTCTAAAAACTCTAGAATGATTGTTGAATGAAGAGCTTGAGACATAGTGCTTAGCTGAATCTTTTCTGTCTTTTGATTGCTCAAGACCCAAGTAAAAGCTGAGAAACCCCATGGTCAAGGGTAATATGAGTAAGTTTGAATGTTAGCTCAGTTTTGCTTAAACCTAGAGAAGAATTTTTATCTGAATACAGGTATATTTGAGGGGCCACAAAAGAAAGTTGCTAAGAACATATGGATATCAATAATGATTTTTAAGATTAGCTTTGCTAGGGACTAGCAAAGGTTAAGCTTAGGGGAGCTTATTGACGGTCATTAAACATAAAATATAATCATCAACTATTGCATGAAATGATATAAAATAGATTACAAAGTATAGTTGTAGGTTTTGATTCTAACGAGTTCCACGAGTTTTGGTGTTCTCACTTGTGTTGCAGGAGTATGCAATTTTCCATCAAATAAAAGTATCTCAAATAAGAAATTGGAGTGCATCATTGTGAAGAGCTCGTCGAGACGATCGAAACGGACATATGGTTTGCCCTATTTGGAGTCCGGAGTCAAAAGATATTAATTCGCACCGAAACCAACACTAAAAGACTCTAGAAGACACGAGAAGGCGACCCACCGAAGGCGGGGCCCACCTGTCACAGGGTGGGGCCGCCCGACGCCACCCTGGGGCCGGCCGATGCCCTCCAGAGCCCATTCTAGGCCCGCTTCGACGGACGGCCTCCTACCGCCTTAGGGTTTGTATCTCCACCGTTGCTCATGTCGGTTTGATCCAACGGCGCACGTTCATCCCACCGGGCTATAAATAAAGAGGCAGACCCCCTCCCTGAGGGCACCACATTATTATGGCGATGTAGAGGCGTCCCTCGAATGGATGACCTCCCACCTCTAGAGAATTAGGGCTAGACTTTCTAATGTAGTAGATTAGTTCTAGTTGAGAGTTAGGGAGAGCGGAGCTACGGCCGGGTTCCGGAGGAGTCTTCAGAAGAGTCGTCAGAGTTCTGGTATATCTTTGTATCTATTCTTGTAAGACTTATACTTTAATATATTTTATCTTCTTTATTTACTTTTATGCCTAGCATTTAATTGGTTAGTATAGTTGTTATACTTTGGCATGGGATCTCCGCCTGTATCGGGTGCTCTAGTTATAGATCGTGACTAGAGTAGTAATCGGTAGTGTAGACATGAAGTCTAGGCTATAGGTTACCTGAGGTTGCGCCCAATTCTTACGGTTAGTTGTAGTAGCCCCAGAGGTGACAGCTCTGTTAGGCCTTCGTATTCCACCATGTCGGAGTTGGTGTTTCGTAGAGCTTTTGGCAGCCTTCCCTGACTACCTTCTTCCCAGTCTTATTCGAGAGTTGGAAAGGTACTGCTGCTCTAAAGTGTTATTGTGTGATTGCTTTATCTACCATGAATTAGTTATATAGAACCAAAGTAATAGAGAAGCATTTAGGAACCTTGAGCTCTCTCGTTGCCCTCTCACTTTAACTATCTACTCTTTTATCATAGAATTCTCCTGTGTGTGTCATATATGCATAATTCCTATCATCTATCATTTACCCCCTACTTTAGTCTAGTTGGTGTATTAAGTTAGTAGATACATGATGGTGAACTATCAATGTCTTTAACCAATGTTTCCCAGTGGTAAAATATAAATAACGATACCTAGAATACTCCCGATAAAATGCTACAATGGTTTTCTGTGTGCTTGCGGAATTCTTCATATTTTAATTGTGCATAAGAAATACCAACACTTGGCACCAAAGTAAAGCATCCCTACGTCAATCTAAGGTCGGTTTGATCCGATGGTGCACATAACATGAAGACACAGATCGATGACGTGGCGGTTCCTTGCCCCCTACTCCACCTCGGCCTATATAATGACGCCCCAAGGCCCCCTCCTAGAGGCATTCTATACCCCGGTGCTTCATATTCTCTACATAAATTAGGGTTAGGGTCCCTCTAGTTGATCTAGTTCTAGTTAATCTAGTTCTAGCTCATCTAGATGTAGCAATTAGGAGAGACTAGTTCTTCTAGATCTAGTCTTATTTAGAGATTAGAGAGATAGAGTAGAGGAGTAGAGATTCTAGAGGAGTTCTGGTCTGTCGGTGATTCTTCGTGGCTGTATTCTTCTGGATTCAGCTCCCTCGTCCGGAGCTGTGTTCTGAGGTACTTTTGTAATCAACACTCCGATTCAAGTAAGCAGTTGTTCTTATTTGTTCTTTAGTTTACAACTCATATTGAGTGCTTTGATCTTGGTAATACTTGACTGGAGTAGTATTTCGTAGTGTAGGCGTGGTGGCTAGGCCAGGTTTACTTGTGAATATCCCCTGATTGGCCGGATAGTGGTAGCTCACGAAGGTGACTTTATAGCTTCGTTGAATCCTCTGTAGTCCACTTCCCTTTGATAGGATCGATAGGCTCAAAGGTTCTTGGTAGGAGAGAACTCTAATTTCTGCTCTTATTCAGGTTACTTGCCTAGTTAGAACGGTATTATACAAGTTTACCGGTAGTTGGAACTAGATGTCAATAGCTATTTCCTCTTTCTTTATATTATCTATCCTAATTGTTGGGTTAAGTCTATAGACTTTGTCATCATCACAACTGTTCCCTGTGGATACGATAATTAAAACCTCCGGATAAAATGTGACGTCGGTATGATATCTGTGCGCTTGCGAATAATCTTACTTAAATCTTATTTAATAGAGTGCAGTTAATTTCTACCAACAAAGGTCCCCATTGAAATGAGCCATTTAGCAGATGGGCAGGCATGGCAGGACTTCGATAACAAACACGAAACTTTTGCAGGAGATGAAAAGAACTAAAGGCTTGCCATTGCCATGGATGGTTTCAATCCATTAGGCAACTTTAACTCGACATGAGTTTCAATTTACTCTTGAAGTAGAAAGACAAAACTCGGGAATGTTGAAAGTGCTTGAAAGCAACCCAGCTAGAGCTTAACCTTTGACAATGAATGCAGACATCAGGCTCGAGTGTTGATCATGAACATCAGCAAATCAAATCCCATTTGCTTGCTTTTGATTTGATTTTTTACCTTGTGTGTGTCTTGATCTACTTACATGTGCAAAACTTTGTGTTGGCCCTCTCTAAATCTATTGAACACAATCCATGGAGAATTCCCACCACCTTAGGTGTGAAGCACAAACTAAGAAGTGCAAGTTACTTGTTGTTGTGTGTAAACCTATGAAAACTAGGTGCTTTACTTTGTAAATGTTAGTGGCCCAATTTGTAGTGTGCCACATCCTTTATTCTTGCATGTGTTCAATTTGTACCCGTTCATAGACCTCACCAACTTGTTAAGTTTAGGATACTATGTCATAATGAATGTGGAACTTACTCCGATTTGGGTTTCCGAGAATTTTGGGTGGCCTAGTTTTAATCAAGTGACCCAATTTTGACCGATATTGATGCAAAATTTAAATTTCAATGAAATATATTCAAAACTTTCCTCCAAGCAACATCCTGATCCTTTCAACACTTAGAGGGATTTTGTGGATTGCGCCATGGAAAGATAGAAACTTAATGCAACATGATGTGATATTTCATGGGTAAGGACATGGATAGCTTACATGTTAAGATTAATTAGTGAGGTTTTGTTTCCTAAGATATATAAATATACATATAGATATATATAAAAGAATTCAAAGCAAATATAATTTTATTGGAGTAATTTCCAAGGCTAATATGTACTTAGAGTTTATTTGGTTTGAGGAATGTTGCAATCCAAAGCATGTGACTCCTCACTTCTAGTTTGATTTATTGGAAAATGGATTGATGGGCCACCACCTTATCCATTACAAGCTAATAACTAGTATATGCACGATGAATGAAAATAGTTTCACAAAAATTATAGAGTGAACTCATGGTGCACTACCTCATAATTAAAACAGTGGCTCCTCAAAACAAACACCTTATTAGTGTCTTCTAACTAAATATTTAAATTTCCTGATAGTCAAGGTTCTAAAAGTTAACCACAAGCTTCGCCAAAACAACAAGAATTGTGAAATTCGAGGATAAGCACTTAGACATTTTTTACAACCATGGTATAGACATAAGCAAGTTTATATATTCACCCCTATGAACTCACATGCGCAACTTTTACGCACGAGTACCGCTCAAAGATTAGGCCGCAAATGTTGTGGTGGTTTTGTGATAAGCCAGCTAATAAGCTAAAAATGGTTGATTTTTTAAAGAAAAATAATGTTGAAATGGCTGATAATTCGGCTAATAAGTTGAAGTGAATAGAGCTGAAAGACCAAAAATGATGACCAGATGGGGTTGAGTGGAAACCTCAAATTTCTTTCAAAATTTTTTACCACTGTCCCAAAATCAACCCTAGAATAAAATCACTTACAATGAGAAATCCACAAGCCAACGGTGGTCGAGTATCTCCGACGATGACCGAGAGACATAGAGCAGAATTCTCAAAACGTGGCCAAGAAACCAACACAACGCAGACCACAAATCGGAGTTCAAACGGGACCGGGAGCAATAGGATCTGCGGAGACCAACCTTTGCAGAAATTGTGAAAATCTTATGAAATATTGTCCAAAAATTATGAAAAAATATCTAGAGGTAGTAGACACACCTCAAAGAAGGTCTCCCATAAAATTTGAGCTCAAAACTTAAAGGTTAGAATACTTGACACATTTGGTATGTGCATCGACGCTGCCTAGTATTTTTTCTGCTTGAGCAACTTTGGAAGAAAAAAGAAAAACCAATCCAAACGGTGTCTAAAAAATTATGAAATTGTAACCCTAGAAACTAAACACCTAGAGTAAGGTCTCCAAAAAAGTACAGCTTAAAATTCTAAAGTTAAGTATATCGGATGTGTCGGTATTCACACCGGACTTCTCCGGTATGAAGCAGCAGAGTTCTGGAAATTTTGAATCCAAACCTAAAACTTGACTAAATCAACTCGGATTGACTTTAAATTTTTTACAGAGGAGTTCCCAAGGTAGATAAAAGACTACTCTATGAAGATCATAATCCCAAACTTGCTAAAAATTCGAAAATCGACAAAATTTGAAGGAAGGACAAGTTTTTCTTGAAAACCTTGATTTGACCTGATCTGTAAATTTGTGAGGATTTAGAAAAATTCCTTTGGAAAAAAGAATCAACTCATGAACAAGATCAATTAGAAAAAATGGTTTGTAAAGAGATGGATTACAGCTCAAGAACCAAGCAAGAACTTGAAGAGAGGGATGAGGGGAAAATGAAAAACATGAAGAACAAAACGTGAGTTGAGACAATCAATTCAGAAATCAAATCCTGCAGAATATGAGGAGGTAAGAGCCTCCATTCTACAATCATTTTCGGTTCAAACACAGGTAGAGTGGTACTCTCGCCTGCGGACCTCTCTCTCACAAGCAGACTTGAAGGGAAAAATGGAAGAAGTGTGGGTGCTGGGGCTCCCTCTTGCTTATTTATTGGGGTTAATTTAAAATCCCAGTTTTGCCCCTCCATACATATTGAGCAAACCACCTAGTTCTAGGACATTATTCGATGGCCACCACATCTTCTCACTGATAGCTTCGCCTTGACATGAACTTCCTGATGCCACCATGCGTCATTCGTTTCTGTCTCGGGACCTCCGCCAGGGTTTTGAGGTACAAACCCAGAAACCCACCATCGATGGTTTTGAGGCCCAAATCAACAAACTGACCCACGTTCTTACATTCGTCGATGTCCCAAGTGACAACCACCGCGATCCTGCCTGGCGTTCGAGTCCCTCGGTCCAAGGCTCACGTCCTCCCTTTCACCACTCCTAGGTGCATTCGTCATAGCACGCCTCTGCTTGACCTTCACCACACCGTCGACCACCGTCTCCGATCTTGACACCTGCACAACACAAGTCAAGAGACATGTCGTACACGTAGCTCACTCTACGGTTAATCCAACACTAAACCGAAGTGCTAGCTCATTGATCAATCACTCATCATGCAAATCTGAATCATAAGGGTACATCTCAACCTTATGTTCACAAGAACCGATGAAGTCATGTTGTGATGCTAGTAAGTACTTCAGTTTCTACTAGTTGGGCCTTCACGTAAGTTGTTCTCATGCTCCAACGCTGATTAGACGATTCACTTTTGCCCACAAAACAACATCTATAAATTCTTATAAAGCCAAATTCCACTAATGTTGACGGTGGATAGCGTCAACATTTAATAGTGCAATAAACATGATAAAAGATCAATCCACTTGCAAATAGAGAAGTCTAGGGTTTTATCTGACAAATTTTACAAGTTTTGGTGAATTATTATTTTCCAGGGATTGTTCTAGAAAACCATGAAAAAGGGTCTAACTATCAAATGGTGTAACAAAACTTAACCGTGACACAAACATACACCATTGGGCTCTACAAGGATCAAGAAAACACCATAACGAAGCGGAGGCCCGAAGGCCGAGGTGGAGGGCCGGCCGGCCTGAGGGAAGATACCGGGCGGCCTCCCCTAAAACGGATCCCTCCACCCTTCTGGAAGCTTCCTCCACCACCTTTGAGGGTTAATATCCACCGTACGTGAAGTCGGTTTGATCAAACGGCCATCGTGCATCCCACCGGACTATAAATATAGGGCCAGACCCCCCTCCCTGGGGGCACCACATTATTATGAAGATGTAGGCATCTCTTGAATGAATGACCTCTCATCTCTAGAGAATTAGGGCTAGACTTTCCAATATAGTAGATTAGTTCTAGTTGAGAGTTAGGGAGAGCGGAGCTACGCCTGGGTTCTGGAGGAGTCTTCAAAGGAGTCTTTAGAGTTCTGGTATATCTTTGTATCTATTCTTGTAAGACTTATGCTTTAATATATTTATCTTCTCTATTTACTTTATGCCTTTCATATTATGTTTAGTATAGTTGTTATATCTTGGCATGGGATCTCTGCTCGTATTGAGTGCTCTGGTTATTATATGTGATTAGAGTAGTAATCTTTAGTGTAGATATGGTGTCTAGGCTAGGGTTTACCTGAGGTTGCGCTCAATCCCACGGTTAGTTGTGGTAGCCCTAGAGGTGACAGCTCTGTCCGGTCTTCGTATTCCACCACGTTCGGGTTGATGTTTCGTAGAGCTGTTGGCAGCCTTCCCCAACTACCTTCTTCCCAGTCTTATTCGAGAGTTGAAAAGGTACTGCTGCTCCAAAGTGCTATTGTATGATTGCTATATCTATTCATGAATTAGTTATTATAGAACCCTAGTAATAGAGAAGTATTTAGGAACCTTGAACTCTCCCGTTGTCCTCTCACTTTAGCTATCTACTCTTTTATCATAGAATTCTCCTGTGTGTCTGTGTTATTTATGCATAACTCCTATCATTCATTATTTACCCGCTACTCTAGTCTAGTTAGTGTACTAAGTTAGTAGATACATGATGGTGAACTATCAATGTCTTTATTCATTGTTTCTCAGTGGTAAAATATAAATAACAATACCGGAATACACCCGGTAAAATGCTACAATAGTTTTCTGTGCGCTTGCGGAATCCTTCATATTTTAATTGTGCATAAGAAATACCAACAAACATTTTTGGCGCCATTGCCGGGGAAACAATTGGTGTAATGATTTTGATAATGATCTTGATGTCTGCTAACATAGTGTACCACTAGCTTTAGTAGGATTACCCTTTGTTTTGTTGACTTGTGGAATAAGGAGGATATCAACTGTTCTAACCTTTCGGCAAAATTCCACAAGAATAAGACAAGAGAGATATTGAAGAACTCGGGGTGCCCGAACATTCATGATCCATCAACAATAAAGCCCTACCATCTCATGGGTATGTATAAACATTTATATATTCCTCTAACCATGTGTAGATTGGAAAAGAAAAGTCGTCATCACATGAATTCAAAGTTCATCACATGTGACGAATAAAGACACTGCATAACTCATAAATTTCATTGTGAGTCATGGTAAGTATGATAAAAAAAGGTGAGAAAGTCTTGCTTATGGACTTAAAATTTGATGAGTAGTTATCTTGTTGTATTTCACTGCATGTTTTCTTTGAACAATCCATCCATCCATTCCATCTCATATCAAATCTACAACATGTTTAGATCCTTGCACACATGTATGCCACTTGCATCTCTACTTAAAACTGAAAAAACAACATTATCACTATGCATGATCATGCTTTCATCTATATTAGAGTAAATCTCTATGTGCTCTCATGCTACCTTTGTTTGCTATAGTATGCTTTGGTTTGGAAGTATCTGTATATATTTCCATAGGCTTTTAAATTGAGCATGGTGCTTAGGTTATATAGCCTACCTTAATCAAATTAGATATGGAGTTTGGTTTGGTTATTGAACTAGAAATTTTTGTAGTAGACATTGGATATTTTGTTGGACTAACCCCTATAGGAAACTCTCAAATTCAATTTGGGTAAGTCAAGAGATGAACTCACATCAAGAGATGAATCAAGACATGTGATGAAGTCCAATAACTTTGCACAAAAAGGAAGACACAGGACATTCTCCATGGAAGAACTGTAAGTATCAAAGTTTATATATTTAATCGTTCGTTGCAAGTTACCTTTGCCTTGAACCATATAAAAGTGCAGCTACCAACAAAATTTGTTAGAAGAAATCTATGCTAAAGTAATCCTAAAAGTCCATCTTTTCATATTATAGAAAGGATAAGAAAGGAGAACAAGTGTATAGAAAGGATAAGATAGAAAGAAATGGATGAAAGAACACTTTAACACCTTCTACACTTTACCATGGTAGTGGATCAATCACCTTGCAAGATATAAGGTACATTTATCCAAGCCTCATGCAACTTTAAACTACATTCAACATCTTGTACCATGTTGCTAATTGTCTTGGTTATCTGTACCATATGTCATGTTTAATTTGCTAAACCTTAAAACAAATGAAATACGCTTTTGGTTCACCTACATATACTTGGTTCTATTTAAATAAATATCTCTAGTCTTTTGAACTTCCTTACTCTATTATAAGTATGCTTCAGAATATTACTTAAACATTATAACATCAAAGCATATTTGTATAAGAAATTTGGTTATATATACAGACTATCCTATTCTGTATAAAAATATTTAAATTATATTAGGAGACTTCATAGAACCAAATCAAGATTAGAGGTATTCTTCAAAATTATATCTTTGCCTTAACCTTGTTTGAAAATTTAAGGTAATGGTGAATTATTTAAAACATGGGCTACAAATTAATCTTTAACTCTTTGGCAAACACTTTCTATACTTTTAACAAATAGTATATTCCTTCGGAATGTGTTGTCTACTAATCCCTTGCAGAGAAGAAATAAGAGAAGCAGAAGTCTGGAAGAGTGAGAAAAGAGTACAACATATGAGACAAGATGGTAATGAACAACTCCAGATGCAAGGAAGCAAAAGACCATTGAAATTTATCTATCTTCTACCACATGGTGTTATCATGCTCCAAATAAAAAAAGGTAACATCTTATAGGTAAGTGGTTATCATTTCCTCTTAATCTTGTAGTACACATCATAGCATCATTTCTTTGATCTCAATCTTAACCAAATAAGCTTAAATGTGATATATCTTATTTTTGGAAGATGATAGTCATCATGTTAATTTTGATAACTTATAAAGATGAACAATCCTTCTATAGGTTAAGTAACTCTACTCCTTTATCTCATAAGCTTAAATGCCATATTTATACTTTTGATATTCTCACCTAAGATGTAAATGAACAATGTGAAAAGACATCAATCTTATTATGCCTAAGGTTAGAGAATAAATAAATTTCTAGTTCTATTGGTGTTTTCCCACCAATAGAGCCCATGCACTTGATCTCTACCTTGTCTTTGTGAGAGAGAACACACATCAAGTAAAGTGTGGGGAGATTCCTTAAATTCTACAAGTGGAAGTTATAAATGAGTAACGATGATGCGCATAAGATTGGCTTCAAGATTGTAACAAAAAAAAAAGAAGAAGGTGGCACTACCAATGGAAGTGCCACTAGTAGAGACACCACCTCAATCCTCATCCTTAGGAGCAAACTAAAGTACTCAATCAATGAACCACTGCAAGGAGGAGTCTAGTTCGAAGGACTCAAAATATCGAACCCTCGCCGTGAGGTAACATTGCTAGTTATCCATATTTACTTTCTTGCATTGCATGAATTATTCTCTTTTTGGCATGTTTACTCTTCTATACTAGTATTGCATAGAAAAAAATAAAAATAAATAGGCATGCATTAGGCTGAATTCATCTTAAAAACTTGAAGCCTCCATGAGAATCCCTTGCGGTATAAAAACCTGTAGGAGTTTTCACTGTGGTGGCATCAATATATCAAAAATATCATGCATACATGTTTTCCTTTTCTGTATATAAACATAGAAAATCCAAAAATACTAGATGAGCATCCTGCTACAACCTTGCCACTTGGAAAATATTTCTAAAGCTCCATAATAGCCAATCCTCGAAACGGCTAACCACAAACTGATTTATCCTAATCCATTCTACAAGTTTTGGTATTTTGTGAGAGCTTTTTGCAGGATGACTTCAAGAGCTAGTTTACCCAGAGGCTTTCATCTTCACTCCTCGTTGTGCACCTTTTCCGACATACAGTTACCCAATGTGTGAAGGAAGTAACTTTTCAAAGGATGAAGATTGAGATGTTCCTGACAACACTTGCTCTCATAAGCATAAGCTCCTCTGTGAGGATCACTTAATTTCAGTGCTTAATCATGACAACAACAAGCTTGGGAGAGGGCATCCCCTAGTTATCAGGTAAATATATCTATACGATTATCGAGTCTGTCATATAGTCATAAAAAAATACCAAAAATATGTGAGCACATGAAGGTTCACTATAGTATCATAAGAAAACCTAAAAAGGACAAAAATATATGGGCACATGAAGGTCTATGTTTGTCGAGTCTTTTATGAGTCATTAATTAAAAATAAATAAAAAATAAATAATCATTAAAACTAAATAAAGATTGTTTAATTATTTATTAAGGTATGATCATAAAGTGTGTTTACAATTCTATCTAGTTTGTTAAGAGTTAAATAAAAACTGAAAAACAATAAACCTTTATCTTGGAGATAATGAATAGTTGCTCTGTCGTAATTTCTTTTAAGTGTCTATTTTTCAACCTTAAATTCTTCTCGAGTTTTGGGTATAACTGTTTTGATATAAGAGTTTACTCTGAACCTGAAACTTGTGAAGGCATATGCTTGAGCTAAGTCTAGGTGATTGAGGGATATGATATGAGAAAGTTTGAGCTGCTATTTATCTTATTCATAGCAATACTAAGTTCTAGAGATTTATCTTTTAAAAACTAAAAATCTTACATGATGAGCTCTTGTATGACAGAGTTTGAATTCCTACTTGTTGGTATTTCTTATGCACAATTAAAATATGAAGGATTCGCAAGCGCATAGAAAACCATTATAACATTTTACCGAAAGTATTCTAGGTATCGTTATTTATATTTTACCACTGGGAAACATTGGTTAAAGACATTGATAGTTCACCATCATGTATCTACTAACTTAATACACCAACTGACTAAAGTAGAGAGGTAAATGATAGATGATAGGAATTATGTATATATGACACCTGAGGGAGAATTCTATGATAAAAAAGTAGATAGCTAAAGTGAGAGGACAACGGGAGAGCTCAAGGTTCCTAAATACTTCTCTATTACTTTGGTTCTATATAACTAATTCATGGTAGATAAAGTAATCACATAATAACACTTTGGAGCAGCAGTAACTTTCCAACTCTCGAATAAGACTGGGAAGAAGGTAGTCGGGAAAGGCTGCCAAAAGCTCTACGAAACACCAACTCCGACGTGGTGGAATACGAAGGCCTAACAGAGTTGTCACCTCTAGGGCTACCACAACTAACCGTAAGAATTGGGAACAATCTCAGGTAACCTATAGCCTAGACTCCATGTCTACACTACCGATTACTACTCTAGTCACGATCTATAACTAGAGCACCTGATACAGGCAGAGATCCCAAACCAAAGTATAACAACTATACTAACCAATTAAATGCTAGGCATAAAAGTAAATAAAGAAGATAAAATATGTTAAAGCATAAGTCTTACAAGAATAGATACAAAGATATAACAGAACTCTGACGACTCCTCCGAAGACTCTTTCGGAACCCAGGCGTAGCGCCGCTCTCCCTAACTATCAACTAGAACTAATCTACTACATTGGAAAGTCTAGCTCTAATTCTCCAGAGGTGAGAGGTCATCCATTCGAGGGACACCTCTACATCTCCATAATAATATGGTGCCCTCAGGGAGGGGGTTTGCCTGTTTATTTATAGTCCGGTGGGATGAACGTGCGCTGTAGGATCAAACCGACTTAAGCAACGGTGGAGATGCAAACCCTAAGGCGGTAGGAGGCCGTCCGTCGAAGCGGGCCCTGAATGGGCTCTGGAGGGCGCCGGCTGGCCCCGGGGTGGGGCCAGGCAGCCCCACCCTGTAGCAGGTGGGCCCTACCTTCGGTAAGTCGCCTTCTCGTGCCTTCTAGAGTCTTCTAGTGTTGGTTTCGGTGTAGAATTGATATCTTTTTACTCCGGACTACGAATATAGCAAATGATATGTCCGTTTCGATCGTCTCGACGAGCCCGTCACAATGATGCACTCTAAATCATCATTTGAGATACTTTTATTCTATGCAAAATTGGATATACCTACAAAACGATCGAGAACAACATAACTCGTGGAACTCGTTAGAATTAAACCCTACAACTATGCTTTATGGTTAATATCATGTTATATTGAGCAATAGTTGATGGTATAAAATAGGCATTAAGGACCGTCAACAAGTTCCCCGAAGCTTACCCTTTGCTAGTCCCTTAGCAAAGCCTAACTAATAAAGTTGGATCAGGAGTTGCTATAATGCTTTCACTCCTCAAAAGTACATATGCCTTCAAACTGAAATTCTCCTTTAAATTAGAGAAAACTGCTCTAACTTTTAAACTTACCCATTTTATCATTAACTATAGAGCTTTTCAACTTTCATGTGGGTCTTGAGTATTTGAAAAATAGAACAATCAAGTCAAGCACTATGTCTCAAATTCTTCACTCAACCAATATTCTGAAGTTTTTGCAAGTTTTCAAAATAAAACTTAGAGCTTAATCGTATGACACCCTCAAGTCTCTTATTGTATGTGGTATTTATAGATCTCACTGAGGCATTTATGTTATCATACCCTACTACAACTAATGATTATAGTGGAGCTCATAGGAGTGGCATTAAACAAGGGTGAGCATACTTGCAATTCATATATTGTAAAGTCAAACAATGGATCCAAAGAGAGTCAAGTCATACAATCAAACCAAGATGTGCATGTGTATAGAATATGGTAGATAGGTGAATATATGGTGGCTAATCCTAATTCTACTTATGCTTTTTGAAAATAAATCTCTCCCTCTTGGACTTAGAACTTCCACAGGAAAACATGGGCTATCTTTATTCTTTCTTTCTCTTTTTTTTTCTCTTCTCTTTTTTTCAGGGAGGCGAGCATCTGAATGCCCATTGTTTTAATTGCTTGGACACATGTCCATTTATTTTTTAACTCCCTCTTCTTTTTCTAATATTTTTTTCTTTTGTATAGCCACATGCATCCTTTGGATATAAAATAATTGGAGAGATAACAATAAGAACTTAGAGCATTAAACAGGGGATTGTCCGATGAGGTATATTTTTGGTTGTTTCCTCCCAATGTAGGAGAAACATTTTTGAGGTGGATCTAGATGAAAGTGGAATAATGATTGCGCTTACTCCTAGAGTAGGAGTAATGCATATGTAGGTGGAGTGTGTAAGTGATCTTGATTTTTAAAAGCATGACAAGACTCTCATAAGGTATACAATAAAGGTTGACTGAACTCAATGTAAAATAAGCAGCATAAATGAGTAAAGGTTTTCCTATTCTAAATGTATATCATATATGGCTTTGGTAGGAATTTAAACTTTGTCATACAAGAGCTCATCATGTAAGATTTTTAGTTTTTAATAGACAAATCTCCAGAACTTAGTATCGTTAGGAATAAGATAAATAGCAGCTCAGACTTTCTCATATCATATCCTTCAATCACCTAGACTTAGCTTAAGCATATGCCTCCACAAGTTTCAAGTTCAGAGTAAATTCTTATATCAAAGCAGTCATATCCAAAACTCGGGAGAATTTAAGGTTGAAAACTAGGCACTTGAAAGGAATTACGACAGAGCAACTATTCATCATCTGCAAGACAAAATTTTATTGTTTCTCAGTTTTTATTTGACTCTTAACAACTAGATAGAACTGTAAACACACTCTATGATCACACCTTAATAAATAGCTAGAGTATTTTTATTTGGTTTTGATTGTTATTCTTCTTTTTTATTTCTTTTAACTAATAGACTCATAAAAGACTCTACAGGCGTGGACCTTCATGTGCCCATATATTTTTGGTATTTTGTGACTATAAGATAGACTCAATAATCGCATAGGTATACTTACCTAATAACTAGGGGATGCTCTCCCCGAAGCTGGATGTTGTCGTTGTTGAGCATTGAAGCCAAGTGGTCCTCACAGAAGAGCTTATGCTTATAAGAGCAAGTGTTGCTAGGAATATTTCAATCTCATCACCCAAAAAGTTACTTCCTTCACACGGGAGGTCAGGTGTGTGTCGGAGAGATGTGCTTCGAAAGTGATAAAGATGAAGATTCTGTGTGAGCTGGCTCTTGGAGTCATCCTGAGAGAAAGCTCTCACAAAACACTAAAACTCGTGGAATGGTATTAGGATAAAAAGTTAATGGTCAGCCATTTTAGAGGATTGGGTGTTGTGGAGGTTTCAAAGTAGCTTTATGATAACAAGTATTGCAGCAAGATGCTTAATTAATATTTTTAGATTTTATGGGTTTATATGCATAAAGTGCAACTGCATGATATATATTTTTATTTTGTAGGCCACCACAGTGAGCACTTCTATAGTTTTTATACCACAAGAGTTTCACGTGGGGTTTTTTATGATGCAAAATAAATGAATATTCATCTATTTGTTTTTCTTGATGCAGTGATAGTGCAGAAATGTAAACATGCTAAAAAGAAAATAAACTATGCAATATAAGAAAGTAAATATAGATAACTACCGATGTTACCTCACGGCGAGGGTTCGATGTTTTGATTCCTTCGAACTAGACTCCTCCTTGCAGTGGTTTATTAATCGATTACTTCAATTTACTCCTAACGATGAGGATTGAGGTGGTGTCTCCACTAGTGGTGTTTCCAATGGTGGTGTCACCTTCTTCTTTTCTTTATATTAGCATCTTAAAGCCAATCTTATGTGCATCATTGTTATTGGTTTAGAACTTCCACTTGTAGAATTTAGGGAATCTCCCCACACTTTGCTTAAGTGTGTTCTACTCATAAAGACAAGGTGGAGATCAAGTGCACGGGCTCTATTGGTGGGAAGCACCAATAGAACCAGAAATTTATTCATTTTCTAACCTTAGGCACAATAAGATTGATGTCTTTTCACATTGTTCATTTACATCTTGGGTGAGAATATCAAAAGTATAAATATGGCATTTAAGCTTCTGAGATAAAAGAGTAGAGTTACTTAACCTATAGAAGGATTGTTTATCTTTATAAGTTATCAAGATTAACATGATGACTATCATCTTCCAAAAATAAGATATATCATATTTGAGCTTATTTGGTTAAGATTAAGATCAAGAGAATGGTGTTATGATGTGTACTCCAAGATCAAGAGAAAATAATAACCACTTACCTTTAAGATATTACCTTTATTACTGGAGCGTGATGGCACCATGTGGTAAAAGGTAGTTGAACTTCAATGGTCTTTTCCTTCCTTGTATCTTGAGTTGTTTCTTAGCATCTTGTCTCATATGTTGTACTCCTTTCTCACTCTTCCAGACTTCTGCTTCTCTCATTATTTCTTCTCTGCAAGGGATTAGTAGACAACACATACCCGAAGGAATATACTATTTATTTAAAGTATGGATAGTGTTTTCCAAGGAGTTAATGATTACATCGTAGCCCGTGTTTTAAATAATTCACCATTATTTTAAATTTTTCAAACAAGGTTCAGGCAAAGATATAAATTCAAAGAATAACTCTAACCTTGATTTGATTTATGAAGTCTTCTAATATGATTTAAACATTTTTATACGGGAGAGAATCGATAGTCTATATGTACAACCAAATTCTTATACAAATATACTTTGATGTTATAATGTTTAAGTGATATTCTGAAGCATACTTATAATAGAGTAAGGAAGTTCAAAAGACTAGAGATATTTATTCAAATAGAACCAAGAATATATAGGTGAACCAAAAGAGAATTTTATTTATTTTAAGTTTTAGCAAATTAAACATAACATAAGGTATGGATAACCAAGACAATTAGCAATATAGTATAAAATATTGAATGTGGCTTAAAGTTGTATGATGCTTGGATAAACGTATCTTATGTCTTGAAGGGTGATTGGTCCACTATCATGGTGAAGTGTAAAAGGTGTTGAAGTGTTCTTACATCAATTTCTTTCCATCTTGGTCCTTTCTACACACTTGTTCTCCTTTCTTTTCATTTCAAACCATGATCAGACATTTATTCTTTTTTTGCATAAATGTTAGTGGACACATACCCGAAGGATTGCAACAAGTTTGGAATGCGGATTACGGTCCATAATTTATGTGAATTTCATCTATGCTAATAAAAGGATGGGCTTTTAGGATTACTTTAGCATAGATTTCTTTTAACAAATTTTGTTGGTAGCTACACTTTTATATGATTCAAGGCAAAGGTAATTTGCAACAAAGGATTAAATATATAAACTTTGATACTTACTATTCTTTCATGAAGAATGAGTTGTGTCTTCCTTTTGTGCAAAGTTATTGGACATCGTCATATGCCTTGATTCATCTCTTGATGTGAGTTTATCTCTTGACTTGCCCGAATTGAGTTTGAGAGTTTCCTGTAGGGGTTACTCTAACAAAATATCCAATGTCTACTACAATAATTTCTAGTTCAATAACCAAACCAAACTCCATGTCTAATTTGATTAAGGTAGGTTATTTAACCTAAGCACCATGCTCAATTTAAAAACCTATGAAAGTATGTCCAGTACTTTCAAACCAAAGCATACTATAGAAAACAAATGTAGAATGAGAGCATATAGAGATTTACTCAAAGAGATGAAAGCATGATCATGTATGGTGAGAATGTTTTTTTCATTTTTAAATAAAGACGCAAGTGACATGTATGTGTGAAAGAGACAAAACATGTTATGCATTTGATATAAGGTAAAAGTAGATGCATGGATTTTTCAAAGTAAACATGCAAAGTGGAATGCAACAGGATAACTACTCATCAAATTTAAAGTCCATGAGCAACACTAACTTACCATTCTAGATCAAGCTTACCATGACTCATAATGGTATTTATGAGTAGTGCAGCGTCTTTATTCGTCACATGCAATGTACTTTGAATTCTTGTGACGACAACCTTTTCTCCAATCTACACATGGTTAGAATAATATATATATGTTTATACATACCTGTGAGATGGCAGGATTCCAATCTTGATGAATCATGAATGTTCAGGCACCCTGAGTTCTTAAATATCTTCCTTGTCTTGTTCTTGTGAAATTTCGCCAGAAGATTGAAACAGTTGATATCCTGCTTATTCCACAACTCAACAAAACAGGGGTAATCCTACTAAAGCTAGTGGCACACTAGATTAGTAGATATCAAGATCAATATCAAAATCTTTACGCCAATTGTTTCCCGGGCAACGGCGCCAAAAATGCTTGTTGGTATTTCTTATGCACAATTAAAATATGAAGGATTCCGCAAGCGCACAGAAAACCATTGTAGCATTTTACCGGGAGTATTCCAGGTATCATTATTTATATTTTACCACTGGGAAACATTGGTTAAAGACATTGATAGTTCACCATCATGTATCTACTAACTTAATACACCAACTAGACTAAAGTAGGGAGGTAAATGATAGATGATAGGAATTATGCATATATGACACACACAGGAGAATTCTATGATAAAAGAGTAGATAGCTAAAGTGAGAGGACAACGGGAGAGCTCAAGGTTCCTAACTACTTCTCTATTACTTTGGTTCTATATAACTAATTCATGGTAGATAAAGCAATCACACAATAACACTTTGGAGCAGCAGTACCTTTCCAACTCTCGAATAAGACTAGGAAGAAGGTAGTCGGGGAAGGCTGCTAAAAACTCTACGAAACACCAACTCCGACGTGGTGGAATACGAAGGCCTAACAGAGCTGTCACCTCTAGGGCTACCACAACTAACCGTAAGAATTGGATGCAACCTCAGGTAACCTTTTGCCCGGACTCCATGTCTACATGACCGATTACTACTCTAGTCACGATCTATAACTAGAGCACCCGATACAGGCGGAGATCCCATGCCAAAGTATAACAACTATACTAACCAATTAAATGCTAGGCATAAAAGTAAATAAAGAAGATAAAATATGTTAAAGAATAAGTCTTACAAGAATAGATACAAAGATATACCAGAACTCTGACGACTCCTCCGAAGACTCCTCCAGAACCCGGGCATAGCGCCGCTCTCCCTAACTCTCAACTAGAACTAATCTTCTACATTGGAAAGTCTAGCTCTAATTCTCTAGAGGTGAGAGGTCATCCATTCGAGGGACGCCTCTACATCTCCATAATAATGTGGTGCCCTCGGGGGAGGGGTGCACTGTTTATTTATAGTCAGGTGGGATGAACGTGCGTAGTAGGATCAAACCGACTTAAGCAACGGTGGAGATGCAAACCCTAAGGCGGTAGGAGGCCGTCCGTCGAAGCGGGCCCTGAATGGGCTCTGGAGGGCGCCGGCTGGCCCCGGGGTGGGGCCAGGCAGCCCCACCCTGTAGCAGGTGGGCCCTACCTTCGGTAAGTCGCCTTCTCGTGCCTTCTAGAGTCTTCTAGTGTTGGTTTCGGTGTAGAATTGATATCTTTTTACTCCGGACTACGAATATAGCAAATGATATGTCCGTTTCGATCGTCTCGACGAGCCTGTCACAATGATGCACTCCAAATCATCATTTGAGATACTTTTATTCTATGCAAAATTGGATATACCTGCAAAACGATCGAGAACAACATAACTCGTGGAACTCGTTAGAATTAAACCCTACAACTATGCTTTATGGTTAATATCATGTTATATTGAGCAATAGTTGATGGTATAAAATAGGCATTAAGGACCGTCAACACCTACCAAAGCCATATATGATATACATTTAGAATAGGAAAAACTTTTGTTCAATCATGCTGCTTGCTTTGCATTGAGTTTAATCAACCTTTGTTGCATACCTTATGAGAGTCTTGTCATGCTTTTAAAATCAAGATCACACTCACACACTCTACCAAAATATGCATTGCTCCTACCCTGGGAGTAAGCGCAATCATTTTTCACTTTCATCCAGATCCACCTTAAAATTATTTTTCTCCTACACTGGGAGTAAAACACCCAAAAATATACCCCATAGGACAATCCCCTATTTAATACTCTAAGTTCTTATTATTATCTCTCTAATTATTTTGTATTCAAAGGATGCATGTGGCTATACAAAAGAAAAGGTATTGAAAAAAAGAAGAGGGAGTTCAAAAAATGGACAAGTATCCAAGCAATTAAAACAATGGGTACTTAGATGCTCACCTCCCTAAAAAAATAGAGAAAAAAAGAGAGAAGAAGAAAAAGAAAAAGATTGAAGATAACCCATATTTTCCTATGAAAGTTCTAAGTCTAAGATAGAGATTTATTTTCAAAGAGTAAAAGTAGAATTAGGATTAACCACCACATATACACCTATCCACCATATTCCATACATATGCACATCTTGGTTTTATTGTATGACTTGACTCTCTATGGATCCATCGTTTGATTTTACAATATATGAATTGCAAGTATGTTTATCCTTGTTTAATGACATTCCTATGAGCTCCACTATAATCTTTAGTTGTAGAAGAGCATGAATCATTAATGCCTCAGTGAGATCCATAAATACCACATACAATAAGAGACTTGAGGGTGTCATATAATTAAGCTCTGAGATTTATTTCAAAAACTTGCAAAAACTCCAGAATATTGGTTGAGTGAAGAATTTGAGATATAGTGCTTGACTTGATTGTTCTATCTTTCAATTACTCAAGATCCACGCTAAAGTTGATAAGCTCCATAGTTAAAGGTAAAATAGGTGAGTTTGAAAGTTAGAGCAGTTTTTGTCTAATCCAAAGGAGAATTTCTGTTTGAAAGCATGTGTGCTTTTGAGGTGTGAAAGCATTGTAGCAACTCCTGATCCAAGTTTAGTAGTTAGGCTTTACTAAGGGACTAGCAAAGGGTAAGCTTGGGGGAGCTTGTTGACGGTGGATAGCGTCAACATTTAATAGTGCAATAAACATGATAAATGATCAATCCACTTAGAAATAGAGAAGTCTAGGGTTTTATCTGACAAATTCCATGAGTTTTGGTGAATTATTATTTTTTAGGGATTATTCCAGAAAACCATGAAAAAGGGCCTAACTATCGAACGGAGTAACAAAACTTAACCGCGACACAAACATACACCATTGGGCTCTACAAGGATCAAGAAAACACCACAACGAAGCGGAGGCCCGAAGGCCGAGGTGGAGGGCCGGCCGGTCTGTGGGAAGATACCGGGCGGCCTCCCCCTAAAACGGATCCTTACGCCCTTCTGGAAGCTTTCTCCACCGCCTTTGAGGGTTAATATCCACCGTACGTAAAGTCGGTTTGATCAAACGGCCATCGTGCATCCCACTGACTATAAATATACGGCCAGACCCCCCTCCCTGGGGGCACCACATTATTATGGAGATGTAGAGGCGTCCCTCGAATGGATGACCTCTCATCTCTAGAGAATTAGGGCTAGACTTTCTAATGTAGTAGATTAGTTCTAGTTGAGAGTTAGGGAGAGCGGAGCTACGTCCGGGTTCTGGAGGAGTCTTCAGAGGAGTCTTTAGAGTTCTGGTATATCTTTATATCTATTCTTGTAAGACTTATGCTTTAATATATTTATCTTCTCTATTTACTTTATGCCTTTCATATTTTGTTTAGTATAATTGTTATATCTTGGCATGGGATCTCCGCTCGTATTGAGTGCTCTGGTTATTATATGTGATTAGAGTAGTAATCTTTAGTGTAAATATGGTGTCTAGGCTAGGGTTTACCTGAGGTTGCGCTCAATCCCACGGTTAGTTGTGGTAGCCCTAGAGGTGATAGCTCTGTCCGGTCTTCGTATTCCACCACGTTCGAGTTGATGTTTCGTAGAGCTATTGGCAGCCTTCCCCAACTACCTTCTTCCCAGTCTTATTCGAGAGTTGGAAAGGTACTGCTGCTTTAAAGTGCTATTGTGTGATTGCTATATCTATTCATGAATTAATTATTATAGAACCCTAGTAATAGAGAAGTATTTAGGAACCTTAAACTCTCCCATTATCCTCTCACTTTAGCTATCTACTCTTTTATCATAGAATTCTCCTGTGTATCTGTGTCATTTATGCATAACTCCTATCATTCATTATTTACCCCCTACTCTAGTCTAGTTAGTGTACTAAGTTAGTAGATACATGATGGTGAACTATCAATATCTTTATTCATTATTTCTTAGTGGTAAAATATAAATAACGATACGGAATACTCGGTAAAATGCTATAATGGTTTTTACGTGCGCTTGCGGAATCCTTCATATTTTAATTGTGCATAACAAATACCAACAACTAACTATTTTTCTCAACATGTAAGCTATCCACCTTATCATTCAACTATCGAATGTATTTATGGCTAACTATTATTTATAATTATGATCAAGACACATCATCTACTAACATGCATTTAGTTGTCCACATTAGCGTATCATATCACTCAATAATATTAACTTATAATTGTTTATTTCATTATATAAATAATTTTATTCTAAATCATCCGTAATTTCCACGGCAAAGCGCGGTGGTATTCATCTAGTTACGTAGATAATAAACTCGTGCAATAATGCTGGCTTGATTAGCATTCCTCTTTAAATTCTCAATCAGTGAACTAATTAATAAGGCGGCCGGATCGTATACACTTGTTTTTTGCTGTTTCTTTTTATAAAAAATAAAATGGTAGTAGTAGTGGCATAAGCATGTGAGCAAAGTGCAAATGAGGACTGAGGAGGGCAGTGACCACGCATACCCATAAATCGATTAAAAGAAGAGGGGGCCATCTTATAAAGGCAGGGTACGGAGAGTGGGGTGCAAGGGGGAAAAGAGGATGAACAGTAGATGACTAAATGGCGCTCGATCGATCCACCCATCGGCCATCGGCAGGACGCAGGCAGCTAGCGAGCGGGTGGCATCATGCTGCTGCTACATGATATCCTCCCGGCCCTCTCCAGAGCATCATGCACTGCAATGCGATACGAAATTTATTTATGGGTGATGGCCGGATCGAAGGCATTCATTCACTCACCATTCACTTTGCTTCTGGTCCATGCATGCATGCCTGCATACTGTACACTGATGCGCGCGCGCACACACACACGAGGCCTAGCCAGCGCTGCCAGCCTAGTCTAGGATGGCCGTGTAGCCCCGTCGGACGAACGATGGCTGGCCCGGTTCAGACAAACTGTTGCGTTTCGCCTGCTGGTCTCTAGCCACCACGTGGTCGTGATCGGATTCAATGCCCAGTACCAGCCACGGTCTTGCATCACTCAATGCTAGATTCATGTTGCTTTCATTAGTTAGTACATGCACAAAAGAACCGCTGGAGATGCTTGTATACATTTTTTTTTTTTGACGAACCGATGCTTGTATACATGATTTGCCATTCTATGAAGTGCAAAAGATCGAATAATGTGTTTCTAGCTATTTTGTTAGAGCATTTAGGCCCTATATGAATCCACCATCAGTAGTTGATAGTTAAATACGTAACAAATAATGATTCATATGTGGGTAATTTTAGCTAGCTAATTATTAGCTGACTGCCTAATTAATGGGTGATGTTTGCATCCACTAGCTAAAATATGAATGCATTAATAGTTTTTCCAATAATATCCTACCTTTTCTATTTGTTAGCATTGTTAGAGCACGTAACTATTAGGCAACCACGATTTATAGGGGTGACTAAAGACTCTTCGTAGGGCTGGTTTTGCCAACCACCCTGTTAGCAAGCTTTTACAAATCACTGATTTGTAGGGGTGGTTTACTATTTGTATAGGCGGGCTGAATATTGAATCATCCTTATAAATCTGTTTAAAAAATTCACAAATCTAGGACAAAGAAATAGAAAAAAAATAATCCAGGGTGGCCCAGCTAGTCCAAAAAGTAGCAAGTCGTGTCGTTTTTTCACAAGAAAACCGTGAACTATGCGGCCAGTAGGATTCCAAATGCTGACCTCCCCCTTGAGCATATCCTTCTCTATCACTGCACCTCACACTCACTTGTGTTCATAACTAATTTTGGACCTTCTCAGATTATACTAAACCTAATTTAAATTGAGTCCTTGGCCCTAGACGAATTCAAATAAAAAAGTTGTCATCAACTATAAAGTTGTATAACTTTTCACGATCTACAACTTTTATTTTGGTCGTTTGTTCATCCAACAAAGTGATAGTCACAAATATTACATCTTTCTTGTATGGTTTCATAAACTAGAAGAAAGATATATAAATTTTGTCATCAATGTTACTATCACTTTATTTTTACCATCACTTTATTGGCTAAAGAAATGACCAAAATAAAAGTTATAGATCTTGAGAAGTTATGACGACTTTAGATAAAATCATTTACTACATCAAAATGTTGTTTGAAGAGCTACCATATTTTGAAATTCACTTTCAATTGATACTGCATGAACACAACAAATTGCTAAAGCATGATTTAGAAACATTTAGGAAAAATTGTCAAATTTGAAGTTAGTAAGAGGAAGAAAGACCACTTATTACAGCCAAAGATTAAAAAGAGAAATCATAGCTCTTCAAAAATTTCAAAATTGAATTTCCAATGGCATTTTAAAATAGAAAATAATTTCAAATGAAAGATTATAAACTATAAAGTTACATAACTTTTTAAGATTTGTAACTTTACTTCTGTCATTTATCCATCCAAGATCATTTAAAAAATTCAGATTTTAGTGCTTCATTTTTACTATTCATCATCTGTTTGTAGGGATGGCTGGATAAAGATCTATCCCTACAGCCGCTCCTACCAATGGTTTTGAAGGTGCGGCTCATTTGGTTACTATTTATAGGTAAGGTGGCTCAATATAAAGCTACCTCTAAAAAAAGGAGCGTTGCAATAAATTGTTTTCGTAGTAGTGAAGTTCTAGTTCATCCAAATAGGCCCGTCCAACCAAATAGATCTTTCTGTTTGGATGAATTAGAACTAGTTAGCTGACCAGTAGTTAGTTAACTAGTGATTAGTTCAGTCTTGTTTGGGTCTCTAAGCTAACAAGTAGTACAATTTCTACACAAAGTTGATTATTCCCTTGATGTGAGAGAAAATGTGTGGGATCGCTGCACGTGGGGGTAACCATGTATTTTTTCAATATGGTGGAATCAGTCATCTTAATAGTTGGGTTCTACGGACAAGTTGACTAATAACTAGTTGAGACTTGAACTAGTTATTAGCCCACATACACTATTCTATGTTTGGATCCTCATGGACTAAAAGTTAGCCAACTATTGGTTGTTAGTTCATATATCCAAACAGACCTAATTAAGCTTCAAACAACAATACTCCCTCCGTATAGGAAATAGAAGTCATTTTGGATAAGGTTTGGGTCAAACATTAGAAACATAAATCATAAACAACTTTTAAGTTGTCAAATTTGGAAATATAAAAACCATACGAATAGATTTGTCTTTAAAAATACTTACATAAAAGTATACATATATCACTTTATGATGAATATTTTTATAAAAATATAATGTCAAAATTATACTTTAGAGACTGTGTCGTCGTCCTAAACGACTTCTATTCCAACATAGAGGGAGTACTAGCTTTCTTGATGTGCACTCCTCGCCAAATCGCCAACCGGCCTACTCCGACCTCGCTCCCTATACAATGTAGCACCACAATAGGTTTCCTATGTAACTCGTGTAAAGTTTCATGTAGAACTACAGCACCTTTCATTATATTTCTTCCTAGGAGGAAAGCGATTTGTGAAGGACGAATAACTTTTTGGGCTACTAAAGCCATCCTATTAGTGGCCACTTTGGTGAAAATCTTGAAACTAACATTCAACAAACAGATCGGTCTGTATTGTTGAATTTGTTTAGCATCACTACTCTTAGGTAGTAAGATTATAGTTCCAAAATTTAATCTTTGAAGTGGAAGGTCACCTTTGTGGAATTCCTCGAATAGTGCCATCAAATCCCCTTTTATAATATTCCAGAAAGCCTGATAAAATTCTGGAGGGAATCCATCAGGCCCTAGGGCCATATTATGTTTCATTTGAAAAATGGCATCCTTTACCTCAGCTTCTGAGAAGCTTTGTGTGAGGATTTCATTTTCAACTTCTGTAACTTGGGGGTATCATCTATGCGAGTCTCGTCCATTGTTATATAAGAGGGCTCAGGAGAACTAAATAGATTCTTATAGTATTTGGTGATAAACTTTTTTAGACAAGCATCACCACTGATAATACCTCTTGTTCCAATTGGAAAATACAAATTTTCCTAGGCTTCCCATTAGCCACTAATTCGAAATATTTATTGGCTTCGTTCTAGGCCCAATTGCAACGGTGTGAGGTTCAATAAGCACTCATGGTGGAGGCTTGTCGAACTTTGGAGACCACAACATTAAGTCTCTTTGCGTCCTATAGATGATCTTCCTCATTTAGAATTGGGTTATGAGTTGTTTTATTACAAGAACTTTGTTTATCTTGATCTTTTAAATTGTAATAAGTTGGTCTAATTTCTCTTCAACGAGGATGAAGCTAGATACTCTTTCCATTATTAAAAAAATAGTAGGTAGTCCCGGCCTCAGCGTCGCATCCTCTCTCGGAACACATACACGATGTGCAGCAATTTTGAAGCCAAGGACAGTACACGTACCCATGCAGTCATGCAAATTATCCCTCCCTCTCTCTTCTCTCTAGGGTGTATGTAGCTGTAATAGTAGTAGTAGCAGCACCGATATTGAAGCCTCATTCCCTCGTCAGTCTCCTTGGAAATTTGCAGGACGGTTGGCCAAGCATTCAAAGCGATGTCTGCATGAACATTAATAATCTCCTGCGGAATCTTGAACGCTTGCAGAGAAGAGATGGAGTTAATCAGTTGGCAAATCCAGCAAACTACAACGGTTGATGTAAGACCAAGTATTATGGAGGGCCGCAAAAAATCTAAATACTGAGGTGGAGTAGAGAAAAAAAGAGAAAGAAGTGAGCTATAAGCTTACAGCTAGTTTGACACAAGAACCAAGAAAACATAAAAGAGAGACAAATGGATCATTATCTTAAGTACTACCTCTGTCCCTGAATACTGCAACTCCTAGAATCTGTGTCAGCCAAACTTTTTTAATTTTGACCAACTTTATAGAAAAAAGCATTAATATATATGACATAAAGTGAGTATCTTATGAAAATACATTGTATGATAAATCTAATGGTACTAATTTGGTACCATACATCTTAGTATTTTTTCTAGAAATTTGGTCAAAGTTTAAAAAGTTTGACTTAAGACAACTCTAGAAGTTGCAGTATTCAGGGACAGAGGGAGTAGAAAGCTAAACCATTGTATGAGTGGACTAAAAGATAGGTTGTAAAGATCAATACAACCATCAGCAGGCTATATTATTAACCTTGCTCTAAGGGCGTCCCCAATAACTGACTATTTAACTAGCTAGATGTGATGTGTAGAAAAAAATAAAGAAGAGAGTAGTAGTCACTGATGAGGAGTAAATAGCTGATCTATTTCACTCATTAGAAGAATATAACAGAGCATGATATATATGAATCTAATAACATATAAATATATAAAATAGTCTTTACTTTTTTGTCTCTCACCTCCACGTCAGCTAGCTACATAGTAGCTAGTATCATTGGGGACGACAAGAAAGAACAAGATATATAGGGGCACTCTTTAAGTTCAACCATTATTTTAATTTAGGCTTAGCCTACTTAGCATGTTTGGGAGTGCTTCACAAACTTCAATGTGGAGCAACTCTAAGAAAACTAGAGTTTGTCAAGCATCCCTTTAAGTACTCTTACAACTCTATATTTTTTCTTCAAGCTGCATGCATTGAGCTGAACCTATTTAACTAAAAAACATAGAGCTCTAACGTGAAGCGAAGTAGTTCCAAACACACCTAAATCCAATCGAGTCAATAAATCAGTCTTAGTCTATATTAATTAAATGTTTAAGATTTTGATTAAACATTCACTCAACTTAAATACCAGTCAAAAAGTGTGCACTTCTGTGAAACTGAGACACCGAAGAGTCTGCCACGCACATGTGCGTCAACCTGAGGTGAGGCGTGAGCACTCATATACTCTCTCCATGTTGTTATAGGAAGTTGTTTTGGATAAGGTTTGGGTCAAACATTGGGGACATAAATCATGAATAACTTTTAAGTTGTTAAGTTTGAAAATATGAAAATCATATAAATAGATTTGTCTTGAAATATACTTTCGTAAATGTATAAATATATCACTTTATGATGAGTATTTTATAAAAATATGAACTCAAAGTTATACTTTAAAGTCTATATCGCTGTCCAAAACGACTTCTTTTATCAATATGGAGAGAGTATACGACACCGAGATGAACTGCACCATGCATTCCCAGTTCATGCTGCTCTCGATTTGCCTTGTGCACAGAACCTTAGAAGATCAGGCCCCTAGAACTTATGCCCGTCGTCTGCGACACCTGCCCAGGTGTGCAAGTTTTCAGGCAGTGCACTTCATTCCGCGAGTAGCTTATGGAACCGATGCCCATCTATAAAATCTGCTAGGTGCACTTTATTACACGATTGCACCCTATTCCTGGTGTTCATCTGCAATGTCTTCTTCCCGGCAACCACATGAAATTCTACTTTCTAGGTGGCTGTTGGAGGAACCGCACAACAAACATCGGCCTGCAACGACTAAGATCCTCGATTTCGAGCAACTCGCTATGTGGACAAGCTAAAAAAAATATTTTAAAGGGACTATATTGCGAACATCATCCTATAACTATTGAGGTCTAGGACTTCGAGGAACTCACTGTGTAAACTAACTGAGAGAAGACTGGCTAGTGCCCCTAGCACAATTCATGTCCCATGATATGCATCTGTTATTGCTAATTATGTAAAACTCAAACTAATTGGGTGGATGTATGGACTATTCAAGTAAACATGTAATAGAACAAAAAAAAACCAAAAGATAATTGCTCATCAAGTTTAAAGTCCATGAGCAGAACTATCTTATCTTTCTTGATCAAACATACCATCACACAATTTAAGATATAATTCATGAGTACTGTGGCATCTATACACATCACATGGGATGAGATTTGAATTCATGTAATAAAGTGCACCTAGCAGAATAATCATAACTCAAAGTGGAGTATATATATATATATATATATATATATATATATATATATATATATATATATATATACACAAACTTATGAGATGGTAAGGATCTCGTATTGATGAGTCATGACCCTTGAATGCACCCTGGGTTCTTCAATATTTCTCTTTTCTTGTGGAAACTTGCGGAGAGGTCAAAACAACATCATCTATTTCATAATTCAACAGATCAAGGGCAATCCCGTTAAAGCTAGCAGTACATTAAATTATTAGAAACCATTCTTACACCAATTGCTTCCTTGGCAACAGAGCTAGAAATGCTTGTTAGCATTTCCTATGTTCATAGTTAAGTCCACAAGCCCATGAAATACCACTGCAACAATTCATTGGCAATATTTTAGGTATTGTTATTTACATTTTACCATAAGGAAACAAATAGAGTAAAGAGTATTGAATATTAACAAAGAAGTATATCAATTAACATACACACTAGACTAAATTAGGGGTAAGTGTAATGATAGGAAATATGTATAATGACACGCAGGGGAGACATCCCAATGTGTCTTGATTCAAATGGATGGCTTTATAGAGGGGGTCTGGGGGTCCTTTAATAGGCTCCTGGCTCCTTGTGGGTCGTGGTTATATTAAATCTCGACTCTTCATCCGAATCGACCTCAACATTGGTGGAGATTGATCCTTAGAGGTAGTGGAGAAAAGCTAGTGCTGACATGTGGGATAGGGTAGGTTGTTCGGCCTACATGTGGGGTCGGTCGACCCTGCCCTAGGCCCATCTGACGTGGATCTTCGTCTATTTGACTTGTTTGATGGATTGGAGGCGGTCGGCCTACATGTCGGGTCAGTCAACCCTGCCCTAGGCCCATCTGATGTGGATCTTTGTCTATGTGACTTGTATGATGGATTGGAGGCTCATGGAGTCCGTCTCACCGCAGATAAACTTGATTTGTGATGATAGTATGAACCACTTGGTGCATTTTTCTATGTAAATCTCATGCATTGATGAAATCACTAAAAGTCATGAAAATACTTAGTTTAAACCTTTATATGTATATTGATGATTCATTTCAAGGATAAATATACATCAAAATGATGGTTTATTATTGATGTTAATGACCGTCAATAAGATCCCCAAGGTTAAACTTTGCTCATCCTAGAGTAAAGCTAAGCTTAAGCAATGGATCATGAGTTGCTATGATGTTTTTCACTCCTCAAAGGTACATAAGTATTCAATAAAAAAATCTCCACATGACTGAAATAAATCAATTTAATTTTGAACTCACCCATATTACTTTCAAATTCATAGGGCTTCTTAGCCATCACTTGGGCTATAAGTAACGAAAAAGACAGAACCATAAAGTCAAGCACTAAGTCTCAAATTCTTCTACTCAATCTTATTCTAGAGGATTTATAAATTTTCAAACAAAAATAAAAAATTCCATTGTATGACACCTCAAGTCTATATATGTGGTATTTTTTGAATTCTCACCAAGGCATAACTTGTTGTTGCCTTGCTCTTCCTTCACCTAAGGCGCGGAGTTCATGGATAGGGAGAAATCATGTACATACTTGCAATGTATATACTATCAAGTCAAACCTCAGATCCAAAGAAAATCATCTTAGACATTCAAATAAAGTGTGTATGCGTGTGGATATGTGGTCGAGATATATGTACAGTGGCTTGAAAGCCCTAGTTTGGTTTTGGCTAATTGATTAAACCTTAGACTAATCCATTTGGTTAAGCATGTGTATAGCTTTAGCATGGATGGTCCACTCAAGATGGAGCAAGGTGATGGATGAAGATGACCACAAGTGCTTCAAGTGAGGAAGAGAAGAAGAAATGGAGGCAAATTGGCTCAAGGCAAAGGTATAACCTATAGGACCATTTGTTTTCAGTACTCAAGACACCATAGAGGGTGTGAGTATATTTAGGATCGATAACCGTACTATTAAGAGAAGTGATCATGTGTCGAAAGCGGTTATCCAAATGCCACTAGGTGTTTGACTTCATGCATTGCATTAAAACCTAGTGTGCTAACCTTAACTCTTGCAAAATTCATTTGAAAATGCTAACACACATGCACAAGTGGTGAGACACTTTGGTGTTGGCACATGAGAGCAAGGGTAGATAGGGTTTTTGGTGAAAACCCCGCCTGCCGAGCTTGCGAGGTGGGACTTGGCAATTTTCGGAGTGTAAGGAGACTCTGCATAGTCATCGGACGCTGGGTCCCGAGGCATCGAGCGCGTTCGATGACCTTGTGAAGTTTTACGTAGCACAGCGCGTGCATCTGCACGTCCGACGAGAATTCTCCTGCGCGTCCGATCCAAAGCAACTAACCTGTCAGAACTTGCGTGGAACGTTCACCGGAGGCTGATGCGTCCGTTGCCTGGTCATCGGACGCGTTCGGTGTTTGGGTGCACATTTCTGGACCTTAATGTGTTGCGTCAGGTGGCTCGGCCCGGTGTCCGGTGGATTCATCTGACGCGCGTAGTTTCTAAGCGATCATGCGTGCATCGGACGCGTCCGGTGTGGGTCACCTGAGCGTCCAGTGTCTCCTCAGTGCGCGGGTAATGGCTAAATTCAAACGAGGACACGTTGTGATGATCTGTGGCTTAGGGGCAGGCGTTGGACGCATCTGATGCTAAGCATCTGAGCGTCCGATGACCCCGAGTTAGCCCCACCTAGAACATAACGGTTCATTTGTTTGAGTGGTGGGTATATAAGCACGTTTGCCGGCTTGGGAAGCAACTCTTGCACATTTTAATCATCGTTGAGCACCCTAGAGCTGAGCCAACCTCCTCCCTCTCATCTTTCTTGATTGCTTGCATCCAAAGAGAGATTGGGAGAGATTCTAGTGCATTGCTTGTGTGTTCTTGCATCTAGTGGTACTAATGATTGTTCTCGCTGCATGATTGCTTATTCTCTTGGTGGTTTCCACCACCTAGACGATTGGAGCAGCGGAGAAGAGGTGTGAGCAAGCCGGAGATTGTTCTTGGCTTCACCTCGGTGGATTGTGAGGGGTTCTTGGTCTTTCTTCATAGAGATTGCAAAAGGTACTCTAGTGGAATGCGCATGTCATTCAACTCCTAGCCTTGGTAGGTTCTTGTGGCGCCTTTGAGAGGCTCGGTGTGTGATACCGATTAGCCACCGAACCACGTGGTCAAGGGGGACACAAGGAGGACGTAGCGTGTTGGCAAGCACGTGAACCTCGGGGATAAATTAGAGTCTCCCTCATTCTTGTGGATTGATCCTTCGAGATCATATTGGTAATCTTGTTAATTGGCTCTTCATATTGACATTAATCAAATCAACAAGACAGTGATTGGCTTCATCCACAAGGCTCGGTTTGTATACCTTGATCCCCTCCTTATATTGTGCAAGTAGTATACTAGGTTGTGTAGCATAGCTTGTTAGTATAGCTTTGATTGCTAAGCATATTATTCTTAGTATGCTCTAGTATATTAGGTTGCTAGTTGATTGGTAGGAGGCTTGCAAACCCTCTCACTTGTAGGCTAGTGCAAAATTTGCTTGAGTGCCATCTTTGTCACTAACCGGTTCATCTAGTGTATTTGTAGAAATTTTAATTAGGCTATTCACCCCCTCTAACCAATTGGACCTTTCATGGTTAAACTAATTGTATGATGCTCCTTGAAAAATATCTCTCTATTGTTGGAATATTTTTGTGAGAACAAGAGCGATTAGTAGTCTCATCTTTCTTTATTTCTTTCTTTCTTTTTTTTCAATACTTTGGATTTCCATGTGTCCATTTTTTCATCATCTCTTTCTTTGGATATTAGCCCTATGCCTCTTGTTGCAAAATTTAACAATAACTTAGAGCATCTATTTTGAATGGAAACTAATAGGAATGTTTTTATTTACTCTCTGTGTAGGAGTAGAACATATTGAGGTGGATTTAAATGGAAGTCATGTTTTTGTGCCCGCTCCTATATTTGGATGGCGTGTAACGTGACCTTGATTTTAAAACTATGACAAGTTCCTCGTAAAGGTTACAAAGCTTAACAAAACACAACGCAAATTCAAGCAAGATATTTGTGGAAGGTTTCTATAGCCTAACAAAAAATATGACTTCGGTATAAATTCAAGCTTGTCATACGAAATTCAACCTTTCTTATTTTTTAAAAGGTAAACACTGGAGCTTAGTTTTGTCTAGAACAAGATAAATAGAAGCTCAATCCATTTCATATCATATCCATCAACTAGCTGGACTTAGATCAAGTATATGTAACCCATAAGTTCCAAGTTTACAGCAGAGATCTTATATCAAATAAATTTTATCAATACTCATGAAAATTATTAGATAAAGCCCTAGCCTTCTAGATATTTATATGTTTCTCATGTCTATTGATCTATTAAAAGTTGACGCTATCCACCATCAACACTGCATTTGTACGATTATTACTAGCAACATTGCTTCATTATTATGTTATCGATTACATTGTTCATTGTCTACTTCAATATGTCTAGTATAGTTAGTTTGCTATATATTCATGCCTTTGGATCATATAGCTCATCTATTCAATTGTATGGTGAGTGGAAGGTTGTATGTTGGCATGGGGCCTAGATGCATTACCTATCTGCAGCTATCTCTAGTTGTGTCGGGTCGTGAGGTAGATCATGGATGTGACAGGATATATTGAGTCCTTTGTAGGCCTCCCCTATATGGTGGTTTGGTAGAGTGGGAGTGTCAGGTTAAGAGTATATTCGTATACATGAGGTTCCTATACTCAGCTTTTCCTGTTCATTGCTCTGATATGTTTGGGAATTATGGTAGTATTACTTAATAATGATTGTTAGACATACTTGCACTAGTTGACGTAGCTTTGACTGTATCTAGAATACTTTGGAGCTATTTCTCTATATTTGGGTTAGACAATATTAACATGCCAGATTGCTCGAGTGAATTAGTAGTATTTTTTTATTCGATTTGATCATATCTATTATTTATCTATTTATCTTTTTATCTTTGATGCATTCCTGTTTTGAGGAGAGTTTGACATTGGCTATATCTCTTATTCACTGCATACAAGTGTTATCAATACAATAGATTACTAGTTTAGCCATACCTTCCCAGTGGTAGAATATAAATGATAACCTGGTAATACTCTAGGTAAAATGCTGCAATGGTATAATTATCGGTTAGCTTGCGGAATCATTCTTAGTTTATATTCATCTTTATTTATTTCTATCTAGTCACATAACATGCTAGATTAGTTTAGTACCAATAACTATTCCTAACTATATAATTGGGGATGACAACCTAATTCCATGCTTAGGAGTAAAGGTAAGAGATAGGTGGCTAGTTGCTAAAGACAAGATAATAAATACCATACATCTTGTAGCGTTATTCTAATAACGCTATAAGATGCCAACAATGACCTACCCTTTCCTTCTTCCGATCCAAGGTGGCTACCACCCCCATGTTGGCATTTCTTAACTTCACTAATAGAAAAGAGATTCCGCAAGTACACAGAATTACCATGTAGCACTTCCTTAGTGAGTACCGAGTGTCAAATTTACATTTCTCCAAAGGTGATATTGTAGCTAGGCAGGCTTAGCAAAGGGATGAAGATAACAAAAGTGTAGTGGAAGACTAAACTAAGATAAAGGACTAAACTACACCTAAGTATAACTAACACTCATGCTAAGAGTAACTAGAAGTGTAGTTTAGCTGAGTATTAGAGTAGCAAAAGTAATCCATAAGCAAACCAAGCTAACTAATGGTAGCAAAAGATGATCCTTAGTACTAGAGGTGTGCAAGGGTTGGATTTAACCTAACACCATGCACACCATGGTGCCTTACATTTCAATAACTCGACCCAACGTGGAGGATTACGGGGCCGAAGGACAAGGTCACCACCACCGCCAACTACCACAACTACCCGGGGATCTAGCTGCACCTAAAGGTAAGTAATAGCCTAAGCACCACACTTAATCTATGACTCACTGTCTCAATCTAAGCTCTGATAAAATGGGATTGAGGCACCTTAATTAGGCGATAGGACAAGTACTAAAGAGAATCAAACTAAACACTAAGATTACTATGATTGCAAACACTAAGCAAAAGCTCCTAAGCTCACTAATAATGAACAATAGTAAGAACTTGAACTAAGAATAGATATATTACTCAATCAAGTACCAAACAAGGTAAAGTACTAAAGAAAGTAAATGCTGAAGATTACAAAGGAGGAAGAAGCTATACCAGACCATAAGACTCCCGGACTCCTAAGGAGCTCCTCTCTACTCTTCTACTATAGGCTAGCTACTACTATGCTATTGTAGAGCTTTGCTGCTTGGAATGCTAAACCTTGAAGGCTATTGAATCTCCCCTCCTCCAGTGCACTGAACATTATCTTTATAGGCATATGGAGACAAGGAGTACTTATAGGCGAGTGTGAGTTGGTTTGGCACTAGGGGGAGGTCCGTCGACCTCTAGCCGACCCTCCATTCCATTGCCTTGCCATCCAATGATGATGGATGGCCTCGTAGAGTCGGTGGAGTGGCAGGTAAGTTGGTTGTCCAATGTGGCGGTTGGAGCTCCTTGGCTGTGTGACAATGCCCTCGATGATTCAGAGAGGACCACTATCCACCCTTGGATCAAACTGACACCATCCTTCAGAGGGGAGTGCTCTTGGGTGTGCCACCAGGCATTGGACATGGATAGGCGATGTGGAGGGGCCTCCTGCCCTCCTGCCACATGACACTCTTTCCTTTGCTTCTCTTTTGGCCATTTTATGCTTGATTTGATGTTTCTCCTTCCTTCAAATACAATGTACGTATACAAGTGGAGCTAGGTGAATTCAAATCAAATGCAACAATTATGATGATGATTTGCCAAGTTTTTAGGAAAATGTTGATACTAAACAGAGGTGTTAAGGATTGTCAGCACCCTATAACCCATTTTGTCCTAGCCCAACCACTGTCCTCCGCTGCCTCAGCCAACAAAGATGGCATTGCCTTGCCACAATGCCTCCACTCTTGTCATCATCACCACAAGCCCTTTATCTGAAGATGGTACATCTATCCAAGAAAACCCTACCCAAAACCTTTAATACCTACTTCATTCTTAACCCTAAGTGGACTATAGTTAAGGAATAAGGCCTTGAGTATTTTTGTTAGCACCAACACCCATAGCATGAGAAATCAACTTTTGACAAGGTACAAAGACACTAAAATGAAAATAAGATCAGGCCCATTAACATTCATGTGGCCCAATTATGGTTTGTTCCTGCCACATTGTATATAAACATATATAGATGATGCTAGCCACTAATCCCTCCTGGTTGGTTAGTCGGCACCTCCTTCTCTTCCCTTCTCCAACTGCCAACCACGTCTCCCTTCCCTCTCCCTCCCTACCTAGTCGCTGCCCTCCCTACTCCACCACTCCTCCTCTCCCCTCGCACTACAAGGTGCAACTACTCAAGATCTAGTGTGGCATAGATGCCGAGGGCATCACATATCCAAGTCGGTGGCTCATTCAGGGGCTTGAAGGGGGTTATCGTGGTGTGGCCTAGGATGGTTCCAGGACCTAGGGTGGGGTGTGTTAGGGCAACACAAAGGAGGCTGTTGATGGTCCTTAACACCTCTTTTCACTGTCAACATTTTCTTAGAAACTTGGCGAATCATCATCTAAAGTGTTGCATTTGATTTGAATTCACCTGGGTTCCACTTGTATATGCACATTCTATTTGTATGTAAGAGATATCTCAAATCAAGCAAGAAATGGCCAAAACATGAGCAAGCGAAGGAGTGTGACATGGCAGGATGGCAGGAGGCCCCCTTGCCAGTCAAGATGGCAAGGGGCCCCAATCCCCGATTCCCCGTGGGGAATTACCCTATTAGGGGACGGGGATGAGGCCAAAATACTCCCCACAAGGATTGATACAGTAGAAAAGTAATCCGCATCAGGGATCGTAGGGACGGGATGGTTCCCTGGTCCCCGTCCCTGATCCTCACCAACCTGTCCCGCTTTGCGTCTTTCTGGTGCACAGGAGTGCATATAAGCCAGCATCTACATGACCCATTAAAGGCCCAGTTCATAGCCTGGTATATATACGTGTCTATAACCCCAAGCCCCTCGCCAAGACCCCATTCCTCAGCCGACAATCATCAGCACAGTAGTAGCCAGCAGCACCTCCGCCACTTTGCTTTCGGTCGCTGCTATCCATGCCTTTGCACTAGTGCCGGCAACTTAGGGTGGCGCTCGTCGAAGCCACTGTAGGGTGCCTACACGCTGGATGCATGAGCCGCACAGCCCGTGGCTTGCTTCTACCAAATACCGAAGGTTTAGCTCTGGATTACATGATGCTGCTTGGAGCCACGAGGATTAGCATCGCTTGGAGTCAGGAGGGCTCCATGACCTTAGTTCACTAATGTATTTAATTTGGTTGCCTTTTGCTCTTCCCCCATCCAAGAAAATGCATTTTTTCTTTTTTTTGGAGCTTTGAAGAATGGTTGTGATTGTGAGGGTGCCATAAGTGATGTGATAACTAATACGGGGACAGGGATCCCTGCGGCGATTATTTCCCCGCTCGGAGACGGGGATGGAGGGGAAATCTCCCCCGCGAGTTTTTACGGGGACAAGGATGGGGATTTTTTCACCCCGCGGGGCGGGGATGGGGAGTCATTCCCTGACGAGGAATTCCCCATTGCCATGTTGACGTGCCAGGTCGGTTGACGCCTGTTGGTATAAATTAACTGCACTCCATTAAATAAGATTTAAGTAGGATTATCCGCAAGCGCACAGATATCATACCGTGTCATATTTTACCCGAAGGTTTTAAATATCGTATCCACCAGGGAACAGTTGTGATGATGACAAAGTACATAGACTTAACCCTACAATTAGGCTAGATAATATCAAGAAAGAGGAAATAGCTATTGAACTCTAGTTCTGACAACCGGGTAAGCTTTGTATAATACCGTTCTAACTGGACAAGTAACCCGAATAGGAGAAGAAACAGAGTAATCTCCTACCAAGCACTTATAAGCCTATCAGTCCTATCAACGGGAAGTGGACTACAAAGGATTCAACGAAGCTATAAAGTCACCTTCACGAGCTACCACTATCCGGCTAATCAGGGGACATCCACAAGTAAACCTAGCCTAGGCACCACGCCTACACTACGAAATACTACTTCAACCAAGTAATGACCAAGATCAAAGCACTCAATATGAATTTTGTGAACTTAAGAACGAATAAAAACAAGTTGCTTACTTGAATCGGAATGGCGAATACAAAAGTACCTCGAATGCAGCTCAGGCGAGGAGCTGAATCCGAAAGAATACTGACCACGAAAAAGCGCCAACAGTAGGAACTCCTCCGAATCTCTACTCCTCTACTCAATCTCTCTAATCTCTAAACAAGACTAGACCTAGATGAACTAGTCTCTCCTAATTGCTACATCTAGATGAACTAGAACTAGATGAACTAGAACTAGATCAACTAGAGGGACCCTAACCCAAATTTATGTGGAGAATATGAAGCATTGGGGTGTAGAATGCCTCTTGAAGGTGCCTTGGGGCGTCATTATATAGGCCGAGGTGGAGTAGAGGGCAAGGAACCGCCACATCATCGATCCACGTCTTCATCTTGTGTGCACCGTCGGATCAAACCGACCTTAGATCGACGTAGAAACGCTTTGCTTGGCTTCCAAGGATGCGTGTGAGGAAGACTCCAGAAGGCGGCGGCCAGAGGTTGACCTAGGGCGCCGACCGGCCCCAGGGTGGGGCCGACCGGCCCCACCTGAGCTCCTCTGTGGGCCCCACTGCTTCGGGTGTCTTCTAGACCCTTCCAGAGTCCAATGACGATGTTTGCCGATGTGGATAAGTTTCATGATAATTATGCACTCTAATTCCTCTTTTATGCTTTTCTAGGATAATCCCTGGAAAATATAGAATCACCAAAACTTGTGGAAATTGTCAGTTAAAACCCTAGACTAGTGTGCATTCATGTATCCTTTCATGTCTAAAGTTCTAATAAATATTAACGTTATCCACCGTCAACAACGCCCCTAGGTTGGCCGACCTGTCCTTGGCCCCTCCATGTCACCTATCCATGTGATGGTCTAGGTGGCACATTCAGGAGTGTTCCCCACCGATGGATGGTATCGGCTTGATCCAAGGGACAATGTGGAGCTCTCTTGGATTGCTGGGCCCACTGTCATACACTCTAGAGACACAATCACCATCCAACCGCCTTTGGTCAGCAGCCAACTGACGTACCTGCCACTCCACTGACCTTAGGAGGCCATCTAGCACTATAGCATGGAGAGGTAGAGGAATGGAGGGTCACCTGACCCTTCCCTAGGTCGGCCGACCTTCCCCGGCGCAAAAACCGCCTCCACTTCACCTACCAGTACCCCCCGCATCCATATGCTAATAAAAGGCATTGTTCGGTGCACAAGAGGAGGAGACACTCTTCAAGCCACATAGCATTAGTCTTCCAAGCAGTAAAGCTCTACTGTAGCATAGAAGTAATAGCTAGCTTGTAGTAAAAGAGTAGAGAAGAGCTCCCTAGGAGTCTAGAAGAGTCTTCTAGTCTGGTATAGCTTTTCCCTCCTTTGTAATCTTTAATATTCCCTTTTTTAGTACTTTACTTTGTTTGGTACTTGATTGAGGAACATAGATGTGCTTAGTTCAAGTCTTGTTCATCTTTAGTAAGCTTAGGAGCTTGTGCTTAGTGTTTGCAATCATAGTTATATTAGTGTTTAGTTTGATCCTCTTTGGTATTTGTGCTATCGTCTGATTAAAGTGTCTCAGTCCTATTTCATCAGAGCTCAAATTAAGATAGTGAGTCATAGATTAAGAGTGGTGCTTAGGCTATTACTTACCTTTAGGTGCAGCTAGGTCTTTAGGTAGTTGTGGTAGGTGGTAGGTGGTGACTTCCTCTATGGTCCTGTCCGTTGGAACTAGTTTTTGAATCGTAAGGCATCGTGGTGTATAGTGTTAGGTTAGATCCAACACTTGCACATCTCTAGTACTAAGGATCGTCTTGTTAGCATTAGTTAGTTTAGTTTGCTTATAGATTACTTTGGCTACTCTTATACTCTGCTACACTGCACTTCTAGTTACTCTCTTAGCTCGAGTGTCAGTTATCATTAGGCATAGTTTAGTTGTCTACCTTAGTTTAGTCTTTCACTACACTTTCGTTAGCTACATATCTTTGCTAAGTTGTCTAGCTACATTAACCAACATGCTATCCCGCCTTCCTTTAGAAAAATATAAATTAACACTTATTGGTACCCACCAAGAAAGTGCTACATGGTAGTTCTATATGCTTGTGGAATCCACGTTCTGTTGTGAGGTTAAGAAATACCAATAAAGGCAAAAAAAAATGCGGAGCTCGACCATGGAGGTGAACTCTTCATCCTGATTCAATCTCCATTATCCTCTCTCTCACATCTAACTGATAGGTGGGGCCACGGTGGTGATAGCCCTTACCACCCCTAATATTTTTGGTGACTGTACGCTCTAAGTGAATAAAGTCATATAAGAACAAGAGGATGTCATCGTCAAGATAGAAGTAGGATTGGATGGGCTCCTTAGACGAGCTTGGTGAGCCTTCTTTTGGGATCACCGGGCATTTATTTAAAAAACTTGTATCACTGCCAGTTTAAAACTGATTGTGTTAATCCTAATTATCACCGCCGGTGATGAGCTTTGTGTAGAAAAAATCCCGCTATTACAAAATGATTTTTAGAGGTGGTTACATTCGATTTTTAGAAGCAGTTTGAAAAACTGCTACAACATAACAGATTGTAACAATAAGTGATCTTTAGAGGCGGTTTTAACACGGCCCTTACAAAAAGATTTTCAAGAACATTTTTTTAAGACAACGGTCTTTAAAAATCAATTTTAGAGAGATGGTTGAAGCGGTTTGAAAAACCGCTACAACGTAACTGATTATAACAATAAGTGATCTTTAGAGATGGTTTTAAAAGATCCCTTACAAAAAGATTTTTAAGAACAGTATTTTAAGACAACTATCCTTAAAAATCAATTTTTAGAGATAGTTGACTTAAATCAATCGTTCTCAAAATTTGATTTTCAGAAGGAGTTGGCTTAAGTCAACCATCCCTAAAAATAATTTTTAGAAATTTCTAAAAATCATTTAGAGTGTAAAAAAAATAACAAAAATATTTTTAAAATAGCCCAAGGCTACGACCTACCACTGCTCACTTGGTTTTTTCCCACTTGTTCTGCACAAGTGCCAACAATAGGATTTGATCCCACAACCAGGCACTGCCCACAACCTCTTGCATGTGCCATTCATCTCCTACCACTATGCCACACAATGACTAGTGTCTACTTACATGATATTTTCTATATGTACTAATATACGTTCAGATCTTATAATTATTATTTAGACTCATAAATAATCTCAAATTCAAAAACTTTCAACTACAAAGTTTTTATATCTCGTCAAGCACTACAACTTTGATATAGGACATTTCTCCATCCAAAGTCATTTGAAAAATTCAAAATTTTGAAATTCAATATCGAGAATTAATTTATATATTTTGAACCCTAAATAATCTCAAATGAAAATATTATCAACTAAAAGGTTTTAGATCTCGTCGACATCTACAATGTCTTCATCTAACTTTATTTATTAAAAAAGATATGATTTTATTTGTACTACAGCTATTTTTACGGACAGATAACTTAGTCAACCACCCTTGAAAATCAATTTTTAGGGACGGTGGACTTATGAAAACTACCTCTAAAATCATTCATTTTCGGGGACGGTTGACATAAGCAACCGCTCTTAAAAAATTGTATTTTCAAGGGCAGTTTTCTTAATAGAACTGACTCTAGAAATAGAAATGTTTGTAGGGGTGGTTTTCTTAATGAAACTGCTTTTAAAAATTATTTTCAAGAGCGGTTATATAGCTACAATGCCTCTGCAAAAGTTAGAGACTGTATGCCATGAGAAACACCTGTATAAGAAAAGGAGGCGCCTCTAAAATCTTTTTTGTGCTATGATGATCATAGTTGCTGATACTCCGAGTCAAGAAACAGACAACTCTCCCATGGTTGGGTCTTGTTGTGCCTTTTCTTTTGCATGCGTACTTTTTATGAGATGTACTAAATTTGATTCTAGGGCTAAACAGATATTTTCGGGAGTTTTTCAACCACCACGTGCCAGGCCCGTACACATTATTTTTGCAACTACCTGAAAGTTGTTCCGAGTATTTTTTTTTTTTTAATTGGTTATAGACATGACATGGTAGCTACACCATATCACCATGAATACCACCTCTAGCCGATAGGCACTGATCGGATCATATCACACATGATGCACAGAGGATCCAACCACACATGCATCCATCCATCCGCACAGTGGGCCAGCACACAGGTGAATGAGTGGGGCCGGGGGATTATGCTAGTAAAGGTGAAGCAAAGACTAGGGAGGTTGGAGGAATTTAAACTCCCATTGCACTAGTCTTTTCAGCTAGCCTTTCATCACGTTGGTGTTCTTTTTGGATTACGAAGAGGAGTAATGGAAAGAAAGAGCTGCAGCCAGCTGCTGCTGTTTCTGTGCTGCCGATGCTGCTAGCTATAGGTAGTAAGGAGGAAGGCAGCAAGCAAAGAATATAATCTGATTCCCATGCGTTCCGACGTTCCGTCCACCCCATTGGCAAAGCCATCTACTAGCTCCTCCTGTCCAATCGGAGGGGGCCACGTGGGCGGGACACGACCAGGCTTTCCCGTTCCATCCTATCTGAACACGAAATCCTGGAAGCTAGGTAGTATCAACCCACATGCATGGGTGGCCTTTCCGATAGATCTCCATGGTATGGGTGTGGCAGCGCATGGCGGATCAGGAATTCAGGATCACCCACCGGCGGCATTGCTTATACGGCCGGAGTGATATGCTAATAGGCAATACTAGCTTTTGATATTGACAGGGGACGGTGTTGCAAATGACATAAAGTGATGGTCATGTTTATTCCCAAACGACACTTTTAGCCTTTTAAAAGGCCTTTAGTAGAGAGAGAGAGAGAGAGAGAGAGAGAGAGAGATTCGCTAGATAATATTATGCTGGTCCTGTCCTTGGAGTTGTTGGTAGGCGCCAAGTCAACAGAAAACATACTCTTAGCCCACTCAATACAAAAGCCATAGGTAGTATCAATGGTATAAGATATTGTACGAAAATAGTTTTTTCTCCTAGCGTAGCTTTTCTTTGAGTCCAAATAAAAATTCTGACCAGTCGACTTCTCTCATGTACTCGGATCCTCCGCGTGTGCGAACATTGCATAGAGAGGTAAGGGGAGGGAGATGCACTAGCTTGGTGGGTGCATAGTCATGAACCCGTGCACAGGGAGGCGCCCCCACTTGGAGGGCTGGGTGGACGCAGAGTGAGGTGAGGGCAGGAAGACGCGTGAGCTCAGCGGGATGGGTAGACGCAACACAAGCTCCCCGACAGGCGGTTGAGCTATACGTCGCTGATGACATCCACATGGTAGGCTCGCATGGCGCGGTTGGTTTTGGCACGGCCGGAGCACCCATGTGGCACGCCATCTCCTCTGTGTTGACAGCGAGAGGGCGCAGCTAGCTAGAAATTGACAACAAGTCGGAGGTCACCGATGGCATTTGCTCGATAGCTCCCGGCATGCCGGATCTGTAGGGAGCACATAGAAATGAAGTTCCCATCGACAACGTAGTTGTTGTTTCTTTCCTTCTCAGTTCTCACAAAGACTATTATTTCTTCTTTAGAAACTATTTCTTCTTATTTTCTTCTCTTTCCTCAATAAATTGGTTTGCTGCATTGGATTTTGTTTACGTGATAGGTTCATTTAATTCCTACAAAAACTATCATGATACAGTGTTGAGAGTGCCCTTAGGCCAGCTAGTCTTAGTGTAGAGTTTCATGGCGTTGTTTCGAAGACTACCTTGTCATTTATAATTAAATGAAACATGAATGACTAACCACTCTCAATTAATACTTTCATACTATGGTTTCATAGATATTTAATTTTATGTAATTTTATGACTCAGAGAGTTGGTAATCATGGCAAGAGAGTTTCATACCCATGAACTCACTTTTTCTATATTTTCTTAAAAATATTGCCACATCATCAAAACACTTATGTGCCAACTTATTAAGCGTCCATTTGGTCATGCTCCGGCTCTAGTTCCACGATAGCTCTGGTGGCGGAGGAGCAGGCACCAAACGCGCTAGTCCATGGAGCACTTCAGCATGTCCGCCAAAGGAGCCGAGCTCTTTTATGTGTAGAGAGGCGGAGCACCGACCTATAGCTCCGCCACGCTAGCTCCCGCAATGGAGCCCAACCAAACAGTCCCTAAATGCAAATAAAACTCGATGAAACTCCACTAAGACTAGTTTAATGGAGTACGTGATTAAATAAGTACTCTACTGCACAGTGTATCAGCTAGCTCAAAACGACCATATTGTCTCCAATGGAACTAAAACCATAAAGTTAGTATAGTGAATGTAAGCGTACTCATTCTATTATCTAGGCCTTGTTTAGATTGGCTTCCAACTTCCAAGTTTTTACACTCTCTCTCCATCACATCAATTTGTATCCACATGTAAAGAGTATTAAATATAAATAAAAAAATAACTAATTATATAGTTGGGTTGTAAATCACGAGATGAATCTTTTGAGCCTAGTTGGGTCACGATTGGACAATATTTGCCACAAACAAACGAGGTGCTACAGGACTTTACAATCTCTCTCCTCTCATAAATTTGTTGCCGCATATAAAGAGTATTAAATATAAATAAAAAAATAACTAATTACATAGTTTTGTTATAAATCACGAGACGAATCTTTTGAGCCTAATTGGGCCATGATTGGACAATATTTACCAAATAAAAACGAAGTGCTACAGGAACCGTCCAAATAATTCCACACCTATCTAAACAAGGCCCTAGTGTGAGAGAGAGAGACTCGAGCGCTCACACTGGAGAACACAGGACATAGGTCCATAGGACATCCGGCTAGTGTGCAGCGGTGGTCAAAAGGCATCGACATTAGGAATAGTAACAGTATCACAGTAAAATAACGTTGCCCAAGATGGGGATGGCAAGGGAGGCCAGCGCTGAAAGAAGACACAGAGCGAAGGTGAGGTGGACAAAGAGGGAGAGGGACAGGCAATCGCATTGAAGCTTGCTGTCAGTCGCCCACAGAGTATTGCTGCTTTCCTCGACTATGACTTCTCTTTGTCAGATAGAGAGAGAAGAAGAAGAGAGAGAAGGAAGCGCGGTGCTGTGCAGCAAGTCAGTACTTTACTCTAGTCTAGAGAGAGAAACAACGAGAGAGGAAAGAAGCTCCGCAGACTGCTCGTGCATGTGTGTGTGTCCTGAGAGGAGAGCGAGCGCGACCGACCGACTCGCTGGCCTGCTTGAGCCACCAGCAGCCGCTAGCAGCAGGGAGTAAAGAGCAACATCCCTGATATAAATACGTACAGTATGTACAGTACAGTCAGAGCGTGGGACGAGAGAGAGAGGCCTGAGTGTGTGAGGCCGTGCGAAATCATTTTGTAATCCATTGCTTTATGATTGAGCTCGGCGCCTTTCCCTGCCACTGCAACTTTTCTCTCTTTCCTCCTTTTCCACCTCTCTCTCTCTTTGTTTTTGACGCTGACACAAAAAAGAAGTCATGATGGCCTTATGATAGATGTGCATGTAGCAGTATGACCGATTGCATTTTCTTCCTTCCTTCCGTCCACCGTCCCTGTCCTCATTGTGCTGCCCCTTCTGCCTGTGGTGGGTCTTTGGAAAGGACGGGTCCCGGCCGTGGGGCCCAGCTGCCAGTCCGCTGTGCGTGCAACCCACTGCTGCCTGGGTCTCTCCTCTCCTCGTCCATGCGTGTCAGCGATGAGCTGCTGAGCCTACTAGCTGCCTAGTAGGCGCTTGCATTGCATTGCATGCATGCATGCATGGCTCTTCCTCTTTGTTAACAGCGCTGGCCCCTCTCTGCTCACTCTTTCATCGTACTAGTAGCAGTACTGATTCTATATGTTACTGTCACGACGACGAACCAAAGCGCTGATGACCCACCTTGACAGAACAAGTAGCTTACATGCTGCTTTTTTTAAGGGCCGGACTAGATCGATGCTGCAAATGCATGAACACGATGTAGGGCTTATTTGGCTGAAATTTCTATCTGAAACAAATAGAGAGGACGCAGGAGGTCATGTAGATTCAGTTCTGCAAACAAAATTGCTACTTCCAGAGATTTAAACCGCCCTAGTAGATAGGATGGGAGGCCAGGACATATATGTGCATGTATCTGTTAAAAAAGGATACAATTCTCGTTCTATTCTTAGTCAAACTTTATAACAAAAATTACAAAAGAAAGAGTTTGCTATTTGTAACATGAAATATGTATAATATAAAAATATATATCTCATAATGAAACTGATGATACTTATTTGGTGTCTTAAAATGGTTTGACTCAACTATTATGTTAGCTATAAATCTACCTTTATTGGACGGCGCGGGAGTATATCTGTATATGTTTTGTTAAAGAAAAAAAAAACCAGAAGTGCTATTATTATTACTATGTATACTATATAAGATAACGAGTGCTCTGAATGAAAGAGGCAACTAGCAGGAGTGAGTGAAGTAGTGAGGTGATGGCCTGCAGGCAATGTGTTTCATATCTCAATAATGTCATTCGGCTGCAGCTGCACCAACAGTATCGGACATAAATGTGCTTTTTCTTTCTCTTCATGCTCTGTGTTCAGTGTTCAGCATCTCGATCGCATTGTTCATTGTGTGTTGGCCCAGTGTGCATGAATGCATGCACGCCTGGACCCACCGCACAGATCGATAGATATGTTACCAGCCAATGTGCGCTGGCAACTGCGTTCAAGGAGAGAAATAAACGGGTGTAAGCTAGCACAAATATACTATACTATAGAAGTACTGCTTAATGCTATTCAATTATATCTATTAGAGCTAAGGCATGTGTGCCCATATAGATATGCTATACTACCTCCACCCAAAAAAAAATAGGTTGCGTGCCACGTAGAGTGGTTCATATTTGATCAAGTTTTTAATAAATATTATTTAAATTTATGGCTCTAAATTAATTTATTATAAAAACATATTTTGTAATTATAATCTAATAATATTTATTTTGTTTTATATGTATTGAAAATTTTTTCATCTATAATTGGTCAAACTTATAAGGTAATAAAATGCGCTAGAATTGTATTTTTTTTTTTTGAGGGGGGGGGCGGTAGTATATATGTGCGTGGATAATTCAAGTGACAGGTTGCTCACTTGTCACTACTACAAAAACTTAACCGAGGCGTTTTTTTTTTGGTTAACCGAGGCGGTTTTCCTAACCGCCTCGAACATAAGGTCACGGTTTGTCGTGGCCTTAACCAAGGCGGTTGGACAACCGCCTCGGTTATTCTCATTAAGGCGGTTATTTAACAATAACCGCCTCGGTTAATATATTAAAAAAAATAAAAAAATCCTCGAGCCCACCGGCGAGCCCATTTGGTGAGCCCCCCGGTGAGCCTCCTTCTCGAGCCCACTAGCCGGATCGCGCCAGACGCCACCGCGGGAGGTACTCCGCTGCGCCGCCCTGCAGTGCGCGCCGCCGCCGCTTGATCCGCCGCCGGGGCCGGATCCGGCCACCCACGCCCCGCGCTGGCCGGATCCGCCCGCGCGTGGCTGGATCCGGCCAACCCGTCAGGCCGCTACGCCGGAGATCGAGGAGAGGGAGGCCTCTGCGCCGCATGCGCCGGGTGAGAGGCCACCGGATCCGGCCTCGCGGCCGGGGCCGGATCCGGCCACCTACGCGCCGCTACCGCCGGGATCCGCCCTTCCGACGGGCCGGATTCCGCCTCATGCGCATTGCTGCCGGAGATCGAGTGGGAGAGGGAGGCCCCGCGCCCGCGATTCAATGGCAGGGGGGGAGACCGCCGATCCGCCCCGTATCCGGCCTCAACCGTGCCGCCGCCGCTGGATCCACCAGCGTCGGGCGGATCCCGCCACCATTGCGGCGCTGCCACCGCCGATCCGCCCGGCAGGGGCTGGATCCGCCCTTCCCATGCGCCGCCACCGCCGGAGATCGAGAGAAGAGGGAGGCGCCCGCGCCCTGCATGCGTCGGAGAGGGAGAGGGAGAGAGAGGGAGGAGCTCGGAGGGAGAGGGAGAGGAGAGGGAGAGGGAGCCGCTCGCCCTACGCCGGTGGGAGAGAGGAGCTCGGAGGGAGGAGGAGTTGTCGGCAGGAGCTGTGGGAATGAAACCCTAATGGCTAAGTTTGGTATATATACTAGCCATCTATTAACCGAGGCGGTTGTTTTAGAAAAACCGCCTCGGTTAATAGTCTATTAACCGAGGCGGTTGTCTTAGAAAAACCGCCTCGGTTAATTGATTAACCGAGGCGGTTGTCTTAGAGCAACCGCCTCGGTTAATAGACTATTAACCGAGGCGGTTTTCATTAGAAAACCGCCTCGGTTAAGGTATTAACCGAGGCGGTTGTTGCGCCGGAGCATTGCCTCGGTTGGAACTGATTAACCGAGGCGGTTTTTTGCTAAAACCGCCTCCGAGCTCATTTTTGAAGTGTCTTGCAAAATCTTTTGTGTAGTAGTGTGTGTACTTGCTGATGGAAAGCACGAGCTCATGTACGACCGATCGACCCACTTGTTATTTTCGTTTCCATCCACAACCACAAACACGCCTCTTAGAGAGGTCAAAGTAAAATCTCATGCACCGTACCCAATTTCCTGTCCATTCTTTCTCTTTGATTTTTCCTTATTATTACTTGAGGAGGTAACTGTCAGTCTATAAAGTAATGATGATCGGAGGGAATAAATATAATTAGGGTGGATATATAAGACTATCATTTCAACAAAGACTGGAGTACTTTTTTTGCATTGAATTGAAAATCATTCGGACAAAGGAATAATAATGAACTCTTCAGTTCTGAGAAACTGAACGGCCCAAATAAAAAAGCCCACACGTAATGAGCCGGCCCGCAATGCAAGTCGGCGACCTCGTAGAGCATGGGCCCATCCGTTTCAGGGACAGCCACAGCCCACAGGCATCATCAAGTCGGCAGCACCGCAGCAGCAGCACAATGCGAGCCAATTTAGCAGATGGTGATGCTGCTTTTTTGCTCAAAAAAAAAAGATGGCGATGTTTGTGGCAGGAACCCATATAGGAGTAGTAACCTAGATGCTACTGCCACTATAGGTTACTGTACTAGCTTCCGATTGAGCTTGCAGCAGACAGGTCACGCAGGAAGCACAGTAGAGTTGGACCAACCTTGCTTACAAGAGCCCCAGCGAGCGCCCTGTGCAGTGACAGGGCTATATATGGATGCATGGCCATGGTGCGTGCTGCATCGGTCGACAGCCGCGCGCGCCACAGCTCCGAAGCACAGTGTCGCAACCTGCACGAAAGCTGCGCCATAGCTCCCCCCTGCGACGACCTGGAGTGTCCATCGATCAACCACACTCTGGCCGCGCACACGCTGCATATATATAGTACGTACTACTAGCTAGATTGGTAACGTAACAGCGACCTTTTTATGAAAGGGAAACACAAAATGCATGTGCTTATGTTAGCTTTATACTATACTCCGTACGATAAATTAAAGCAAACAAACTACTTTTAGCTACGTACCAGCAGTCATGGTTGGATATATATATATGGCGCATGCATGTACGGTCAAGGAGTGCACAGTGAGCCAGGGTGTGTCGTGGTCGAATGATCGATATATACCGGCAGGGCAGTCTAGCTAGCAGCTATTTACCTCTCATCTGTTTGGATGCGTTGCTTTATTTTAGCTAGGGTTCTTCTGCTTGCAGGTTACTAGTAGCACTGTGTAGTACTAGTAGTTGCATTGGACGCTGCAATTAGCTAGCTAGGAGAATGGATGGATGGAGACGCGCCACCCACCACCGTACCGGCAGCTAGCTGCTTAGGACTCGATCGGCAGCCGTCGTCTACCTGCATCACTGCACACCGATGGATCAGGGGGGAAATAAACCAGCATTAATTCCGTCGTCCACATCAATTCCGTCCCAATTCGAGTTCCGCCACACATTCCTCGCCGTGTCTTTCGCCCAGTGATGTGAACATCATATGCATGCACAGCGCCAGCAGACTGTGCCTAGTATGCTGTAGCTGTGCTATCGTCGCCTGCGCCCGCGGACGACTACTAGAGAAGACCTGAAAAGGCGCGCGCGCAAAAGTTTCTGCCTTGTCATTAAATTACATTTGGATGGATGTACTGATCGTCCCTGGCCTGGCTCCTAGCTGCACTAGCTTGACCCGTACGTTCGTTGGTCCGATCCGACGACGTAGGAGTACGCATATTTTTCGAGGGATGGGAGCTGAGGATGAAGAAGGAATAATCGCCTTTGGCGGCTAAGTATGGCAAAGGAATGGGATGGGAGCTGTAGTACCTGTACAACTGTTTTCTCCCAAGTTTCAACGGTTTCTCGGATCCCCGGGAACACGGGATATATGTCAAGTACTCGTACTACTCAGCACATTGAATCATTGCACATCGCGCAGGCGAATGAGCGGATAACTTGAAACCGACGGCATCGCTAGCTAGTAGAGCGCCCACCTGTATGTGTGTGTTCCATCTATCATCAACTAGCTAGGGTTTAATTTCCAAAGACCAGAAATAATTAAGCTAGCTCTGGAGCTAATAATGATTCAGTCCGCAGCAGCTTGTCTGGCCTGATGCAGCTATCAGTACTCACTCCCCTATAGTTAATGCGAGAGCTACTGCATGCTCCCTGTTAACTACCTTCACTGTTGTCGGAGAGGCTCCGGTCGGTAAGTTGTGGACCATCCGACCGTAGCATAGATTTGACTGAGGAAGACCGATTGGTTGCTAGCTGCACCTGCATGGCACGCACGCACCCTTTGACCAGGTAGGGTTTCCCAAACGAGCGGGGCTGACGGCCCCTTTGACTCATTCGGCCGTCGAGCCTTTCTCTAGGCACAGCTCAATCCAGGTTTTCCTTGGTTCCAGCCTTTGTGACAGGCAGCCCAGCGCATCGGGCAAGCCTATGGAGTAGAGTGAGTGACAGTTCTCGATTTTTTTCCTTTTTTTTTGATTTGAGGAAAGTCGCCCTTTAGTCGAATCGTATGAATCAGGCCATGAGGCTGTCCGCACCGGCGTACGCTACGGCGTCCGGAACGGGCGCCACGCAGCGATTCCGGATGGAAATTGTGTACGGCATCCGGGATACGGCCAAAGCCGAGGAGAGCGCCATCCCCACGCTTTGGTCAGATCGGGCGCATCCCGAACGCACCAGCGGGCCCACTACGCCGAGGACAGAGGAGAGAGAGGAGGCGCTTGGCCGTCCGCCGCGCCGGGAGAGGGAGGCGCTTTTGCTTACTCGCCCGATGCGCCGCCAAGGCTACAAGGGAAGCCTGGGACGACGCTGCCAAAGGCGGGCGCCGGGGAGGGACCGAGGGGAGGGAGGCCTCCTCCAAGCCTCCCCCAGCCTGCGCACGCCTGCCGCCCGCATGAGGGAGGGAGGGAGGGAGGGGAGGCGCGGGGGGGCGAGGAGGAAGCCTCGACGCGGGCCGGCTCGCCCAAGCCCGGGCGAGGCCCTCACACGTGCTCACCGAGGCCCGCCCAGCAAGGCTTCGCCGAGGCCGGTTTGCTGGCGGGCGCGCTTACGCCGCCGCCGCCGCCAAGGCTGCCGAAGCCTCCGCCGCCCGCCGCTTCAGGGCGAACGCCCGCCGCCGTCGAGCAAAGCGCTTGGCAAGGCGCTAGGGCCGCCGCGCCCGCCCGCAAAGGCCGCGCTAAGGCAGCCGCGCCCCGGCTGCCCAGCCGCCCGGTCTTGAAGCCTTCGGCCGGCAGCGGCGCTGCCCACCGCGTGCCATGGACCGGAGGCACCGCCAAGGAGGAGCAAGAGAGAGGAAGAGAGAGAAGAGAGAGAGGGGGAAGGGAGGAGACCGGTGGTTTTAATATTAAAATAAACTGACAGATGGGTCCCATAGGGATAGAGGATGAGATGGAGTATAGATGAGTGCGGAAGAAAGTTGTATAGAGTCTGAGAATCTTCCGCGTCGGGGACGGAATATTCCTTTTAGAGTATGGATTTGGAGGACGAAGAGTGCGGATAGCCTGAGGCCCAGTAGTTAAGGAGACCCTTACCAGCCCAAAGCAATCTTTATGAATGGGTGGGAACTTGTGGCTGCTTGCACGAAGTCAATCGGACGGTTCAGTAAAAGGAAAAAGTCTACTTTGGTCCTCCAACTTTCACGAAAGTCTGCATGTCATCCCTGAACTTCAAAACCGGTTAAAACGCATCCTTCAACTTTTAAAACCGTTCATATTACATCCCTCGGTAGTTTTCAATAGTGGTTTTGCTATAGTAAAAGTGGTTTTGCTACAGTAACAATGGTTTTGTCCTTTTTTTTATTTTGGCTGAATTTTTTAAAAATTATAGTAAATTATAAAAAATCATAAAATAGAAAATCTAATTTTGTTGAAATCCACATGAGTAGATCTACATGGTGAACATATAATATGATATACTTGAATACAAAGTTTTTCTTGTATAATTTATTTTAATTATAGAAATACACGGATCTAAAGCTACAATAAAAACTCGTACTAAAGTATAACATATTATATGTTCACTGTGTAGATCTACTTATGTGAAGTCCAACAAAATTGGATTTTCTATTTTATGATTTTTCTATGATTTACTATGATTTTTCAAAGATTCAACCGAAATAATAAAAAGTAAAACCACTATCGAAAACCGCTGAGGGATGTAATATGAACGGTTTTAAAAGTAAGGGATATGTTTTATCCGGTTTTAGAGTTTAGGGATAACATGTAGACTTTTACAAAAGTTGAGGAACCTAAAATAGACTTTTTTCCCTGTAAAAATCATGCACGCAACCCGGCTCTGCAATGGGAACGAACGCACAAGCGGTTGCGAAATGTTTGGCGCCCAAGTGGCAGCAGACGCGGGCCTCCCCGCCCATGCGTCGAGCAGTGTTTTTCTACCGTTCGGTTACCGGCCGGTTTGGCCGGTAACCGAACTTCCCGCCGCTGGCGATGCGATGCAGGGCGGGTTTAAACCGGCTCAAATTTAAAATTTGAAATTTAAAAAAATTCTAAAAAAATTTATAAAAATAGTTCATGATTTATAGAATCGAATGGTGTCAAATTTTTTCAAATTTAAGTTCGTTTAGTATTTATTTGGACGTATGGAAGTTTGAAAAAAAAAAAAAAAAAAAAAAAAAGGCCATGCCCATTAAGGCCCATTAAATCATGAAGGTCGAAAAAATATACTAAACGCACTCAAATTTGAAAAATTTTGACATCATTGGATTCTATAAATCATGAAGTATTTTTAAGAATTTTTCTAGCATTTTTTAAAAAAAATTTCATTTTTCATTTGAAAAATTTTGACATCATTGGTTACCGACCGGTAACCGGTTCTTACCGGCCGGTAAACCGGTCTAACCGACCGGTAAACCGGTCGCTACCGAATGACTTGCGGAAATTTGAAATTTCAAATTCAAATTTGAAACCGACCGGTTTTTGGGCGGTAGGAGCGGTTACCGACCGGTTTACCGGTACCGGACGGCGGCGGTTCGGGAGGTAAAAACGGTAAGTAAAACCCTGGCGTCGAGGCCCTCAGGCCTCAGCGCATGATGATATCACAGCAAACGCCAAAAGTAAATTCAGTTCCCGTAGGGATCCCCATCACATTACCAAGCTTGGTCCACTTCGGGCGTGTCTGCATGCAAATATCCGGAGCAAATTTGTGCTAGGAGACTTACCTCGCACAGACATCGTTCCCAGGCGTTTTGATTCGATTTTTGACGCCTCGGGTCTGATGCGTTGTCTGGCCGAGCTCTAGCGGTACCAGGGCCTAGGTCTTTCTACCATTTTCTCTACAGATTAGGTTAAAGTTAGAATTATTTCAATTTCTTTCTATTGCATCTTAGGCAAGCAATGTTCAGTTACAGGTGCTCCGTATTTAGGATGGCTGCAAATCTATTTATATATTAAAACTGAGGGGAACAATTCAGCCATTGACAAAATAAAAAGGGAAAAGTCCAAATTACTCATCCAAGTTTAACATATGTCTAAGAGCTCCTATCTAACATTATATTTACTTATATACTCGTGTGATGTATCGGGGCCATGTTAAACCTAAGTACTCGAACGTGGACGCTTGAGCTTAAGGATTTCATATCAGACACAGACACGTAGATCCGGTGTTTTTATCAAAACCGGGTAACTAGGACATAAACACGTGACTTCGTATCGGACAGGGGCAACTAGGTACGACATGGACACGTGTGCTCTAAGTGGTGGATATTTCATACTGAACGTGTACGCGTGAGCATGGATCGAGATTTGGTATCACCGGTAAGATGGTGATGTTATGGTCTTTTTAGGTGTAGGGATTTATTCTCTCCAACTATTTCACTAGGTCCACTTTACATCTAAAAAAAATCCTTTTTGTTTCTCTATGTACAAATTGTGTTGTAGTTTCAAATTTTATGAGGTGATAGAGGACATCATGTTTTTGTGTTAGAAAAATCCATTGCGGATTGTCCATCATTATGTTCTGTACACATTATATATCTACTGTTAACTAATTATTAAATTTCATAAGCTATCAAATAAAATGGTGGCCAAACAAATAAGATATTCTAACATAACTTATGATGTCCTCTATCACCTCATACATTTGATAATAAAACTCAATTTATATCTGGAGAAACAAAAATGACAAATCTTGTTAAGGGTAAACTAGATGAACTCAAATAGTTGGGGGAAGTAAACAAAACCAAATATTAGTTTAGGGCTTATCTGACCAAGTAGTAAATTTGAGAGGTGTAATTTGGAATGTTTAGTATTGTGAAAAACAAGAAGAGCGTGCCAAATAGTCCACTCGATTGAATGATGTGCAATATGGGGGCGGGCCTATGTCCTTCTATGGGCCCAAGTGAGATGGTGGCTGGCGGCTGCGCCTAACTGGGCTCCGGAACGGGCCGGGGCATGCAAAAGGGCAAGGAAGCAAAGGAATGCCGCCCACTGGCGGTAGAATCTTGGCCGGGAACCCGGTACACACAACGAATTTGGTTTCGGGCTTTCGTCGTGACCTGTGTCGTAAGTACTAGTGCACCCTTTATTCCTAGTAGCCCAAAGAAGTCTCGCAGGATCCTGAACCTGAAGAAAGCCAAGAATTTCGTAATGCCATGCCCAACGGTGGTCCTAGCACTCTTGACGCATTGCCGTGGTCCTCTGCATGCTATTGCTCTGCGTCTCTGCTCTGTGCGGGCAAGATGTGGTGCAAGGGCGTTGGCCTGTGAGGCGACCAGTTTTACTGTTACATGCAGATGAGTGGCGACGATGGCCTAATTTTACACTGGCCCGGGCAAATATCGCTGGATGGGCCTACTGCTGAGTGCAGAACATGGATTGGAGGTACTACCTCCGTCAGTAAAACAATGCAATTATAGAATTCACGCCAGTTAATTTAGTTTAAATTTGACCAAGTTTATAGTTATTAATATTAGTATTTATGTGTCCAAATAAATTTATTATAAAAATTATTTTATAACTACTCTAATGTACTATAACATGAGTGTTAATATATTTTTATATAAATTTAAGTCAAAGTTTAAATAGTTTGATTTCTTGAAAAATAAGAATGATATTTTTTTTAGGGATAGAGGGAGTATTTTTCAAGAGTTGTAGGCATGTGTTTTGTTCTTAAGGTGTCTCCAATAGTGCCACCTCAACAACTCATAGGAATCCATGTCATCATTTTGGGCACGATTTTTTGGGTTAAACCTAGGTGGTCGGATGCGGACTTATGTGCTTCGAGGACTTCATAGTAGACACGGTCACGTGCAGCTAGTCTTTGTATCAATACTTGGGTAGCTAAGACACGGACACGGACATGAACACATGATTTTTGAGGACTTCGTGATCGGACACCGAACATAGATACGTGGATCAGGTCTTCATATCGAAACCGGTGCGGTGTGGACATGTGAGCTCTGAGTGGAGAATAACCGATACTGAACAGGGAAACATAAGTATGGATCGAGATTTGGTATCACCGGATAGATGATGACATTACAATATTTTTAGGTGTGGAGAAAAGGAGAGATTTAGTTCCTCCAACTATTTCCTTTAGTCCGCTTTACACCTACTGAATTCCTTTTTGTTCTCTATGTCAAATTGTGTTGTAGTTTCAAATTTTGTTAGGTGATAGAGGACATCATATTTTGTACTATAAAAATACATTCTCGAGTTTTGTGCACATTGTATCTATAATGTTAACTTACCATTAAATTTCATAACATATCAAAATAAAATGGTGGTGGAAAAATAAGGTGTTCTAACATAACTTATAATGTCCTCTATCACCTCACAAATTTGATGATAAAACTAAATTTAAATGTGGAGGATCAAACCAAATATTAGTTTAGGGCTTATCTTATTAGCATGTACTCCCTGCGTTCCAAATTATAAGTCGCTTTGACTTTTTTGGTTCATCTATTTTGCTATGTATCTAGACACATTATTATATTTAAATACATAGTAAAATAAATGTACCAAAAAGTCAAAAGCGATTTATAATTTAGAAAGAGAAAGTATTAAATTTAAGAGGTGTAAAAACAAGAAGAAACACTCGGTTGATTAATAAACCCACGTGGCCATATGTGGACGGGCCTGTGTCCTCCTGTAGACCTAAGTTTTTTTTTATATAGAAAACTGTAGGCCAAGTCAGATGGTGGCTGCCCCGGCTGTGCCGGACTCGGCTCTGGGATGGGCTGGGGCATGGAAAAGGGCAAAGGGATGCGCAGCCTTCAGGCCCTTATTCGTAGTGAGTGGCCCAAAGAAATCTAGCAGGATGCTGAACCTGAAGAAAGCCAAGAAGAATATCCTCAACCCTCGCATCCGGGAGCTGGGTTTTGCATGAACACAAAGCCACAAACCCTGGTTCCCCAACTACAGACTTGGGACTTGAAAACGATGGTCATGCCCAACGCTGGTCCTAGCACTCTTGACGCGTTGCCGGCCGTCCATGGTCCTCTGCATGCTCTTGCTCTGTGTCTCTGCTATTTGCAGGCAAGATGCGGTGCTTGCATGGAGGGGCCGTGTGTCTGTGGCCTGTGGGGTCGTGTCTGCAGAGTGAAAAAAAAAAAGAGAGGCGACGTCTACTCCCTCCGTCCCAAAATAGATGACGTTTTTGGGTATTCGATGCCATAAGTTTGACTCAATTTATAGAAAATACGTATAATATTTATATCTCTAAATAAATTTGTTAAAAAACTAGATCTAAAGATCTTTCCAATAATACTAATTATAATACTAATCGATAATATTTATTATTTATAAAAATTGCCGATATCCATTTTCTTAAACGAAAACATCATCTATTTTGGGACGGAGGGAGTATGTCCTACTGCTAGTAGTACGTACTACAGATGAGTGGCGACGATGGCCTCTGCTGCTCTGCCCCAAAACCTGCACATATCGCTGGATGGGCCTACTGCTGAGGGAGTAGTCGAGCACAGTGTTACGTACCTAACTGATCCAACAAGACGATAAAAGAAGGGCACTGGGCATTCCAGGTTTCCTCAGCCGTCTGGAGTCCGGACAACGATGACCGACCGATCGATCAGCCGGGCCGTAGGCAACGCACGCCATACAGTATGCAACGCTACGTTGCCGCTGCGTTTCAGAAGAGCCTTGAAAGCGAGGCTGCCTGCCTGCATGCATCTCAAGGAAGGAGGGAGGAATCAAAGCCGCTGAGCTGCAATAACTCGAGGGATTCACCGCTGCTGATCCATGGAAACCTGCACAAACGGACGCTGTGTGCTGGCTGCCTTGCCATTGCCAACATCGGTAGGAACGATGTACTGCAGGTAGGGGGGGTGGGGGTGTCGCATTTGCCGTTTGCGTTTGGTCAGACACGGAGAGACCTGCTCTCGCAGCCTCACGTGCGCACCAGGCAGACGATGGCACATTGCAGTTGCTACTGCACCATTACCTTACCTGACCCATGGCAACCCGTGAGTGACTCACGTAGGTAGAATACCACTATGCACGCTGGAAACAAGGCCTTCTCCTCGTTTGAGAACAGTGATAGTAGGCGCAAGCAAAGCAACGCGGGAATCTCAGCTCGTCGTATCCCCGCAAAAAAGGCGATTCTTTCCTTCCACCCCGACGAGACGAGACACCACCCTCTCTCGGGTGTCGGTCCCCGCCCTCCGTCCGTCCGGCCCACGGGCGGACACAGCCGTTCATTCTCCCGTGGATGGCTCAAGTGCAGCCACTGCATATCTTGCAGTAGCAGTAGCAACTGCACCTGATCTGTGTCACAGATCCTGTGCAGTTGTTACTGCTACTGTAAGATAAGCAGTTGCTACATCTGAGCCATCCACAAGTGAAGTAACGGCTTGGATGAGAGCTCTGATTTTCCCTCTTTCTTTTATCATTTTCTATACACTCTTTGCCATTAGCCGGTTCTTTTTGAGTCAAAAATTAGAGATCAAGAAAAGAGAAGACATAGATATTACAATAATGCAATTAACTCCTGATAGCCCTTTAAAAGTAATAACATATATCGCATATATTTTGCTCTAAACTGGGGTTAATGTCCTCTAATTACGTTAACAAAAGAGGGACATATGCTGAACACAAGAGCAAATGATAAATTGAGATCCTTTTGCATGTATGAAGGTTATTTGTTCCTATATATACAAAAACTTATATCTTTCCAACCAAATTTTAGATCTATCTCATCGAATGTTTGGACACATGTATGGAGTATTAAATATAATTAAAAAACAATTAATTGCATAGTTTGTAAATATTTTGTGAGACAAATTTTTTAAGCCTAATTAGTCCATAATTTTTTTTTTGCGAAGACCCAGTTACAGACTCAGACACTCATATACACAGCGTATACTCACCCCCTATGAACGCACGCACGCACACCCTACCCCTATGAGCACCTTCGAAGAACTGAGATGGACCGACAAATCTCGAGATTGACGAAGTCACCACAGGCGCCTCGCTGTCGACGGGCACGTCACCTACCACTGAAAGCATAGACAACGCGTACACTCCCCCTATGAACGCACGCACGCACACCCTACCCCTATGAGCACCTTCAAGAACCGAGATGGACCGACAAATCTCGAGATTGACGAAGTCACCACAGGCGCCTCATTTGTCGGCCGGACACGTCACCTACCACCGAAAGCATAGCGCCGTTAAATCTGGATAAATCCAGGAAAAATCGCGAGCACCCGTGTCAAGTCCGGAACTTGAACCCAGGGTGGATAGGTTCCATCACAAAGAACCCAACCAGCTGAGCTATCACTCAGTTCGCAATTAGTCCATAATTTGACAATGTTGTGCTAAGTAAACATGTACTAATTAATGATAGATTAATTATAATTAATTAATTTATCTCACGAGTCTTGATAGAATCTATAATTAGTTTTTTATTGGTATCCGAACACCTCCTCTAACATCCCTCCGATATTCCAATATGACATAATCTATAATTATACTTAATTATTTTTTATTACTGATAGAATCTATAATTATTTTTTTATTGCATGTGAAGTACTTGTAACACTTTTGTTTGTATTTGACAAATATTATCCAATTCTGGCCCAACTAGGCTCAAAAGATTCGTCTCGTGATTTACAACTAAACTGTGTAATTAATTATTTTTTACTTACATTTAATACTCCATCCATGCGGGTATAAATTGATATGATGGAGGGAGAGTGGACAAACTTGCGCAAATTTATGAAAGAGAACAAAAAGAATGGTTTGAACTACTGCAAGTCTGCAAGGGTATGTTCAGGAAAAGAGTTGGTCTAAACTCTGAACTACTACAATACAGATTAAGGACAGGGCATTGTGCAAACGTACGTCCTTGCTTGTCTAAGTTAAAATGTCGCTAATACTTTTCTGCTCCTGCCATTTATCTGGTGTTGGTAGAATATATATAGTAAAAAGGAAAAGGAGAGAAAAAGAGGGCTCTCATCCAGCCGTTCATTCTCCCGTGGATGGCTCAAGTGCAGCCACTGCATATCTTGCAGTAGCAGTAGCAACTGCACCTGATCTGTGTCCCACACGGGCACGCCTCCCCGTTGACGCGGCAGCGGCGCAGGCTCGCCCATTCATGTGCTTTGCGGCCCTCAACCACCGTGGACCCCGTGCCGGCACGCCGCCCGCCGTCCTCGCTCTCATCGCTTCACAGAGGCGTGCGTCAAGGGTCCACCACCGCGAGACCACCGCCGCGTCACGAGACACGCCGGCAGCATTTTTAACCTCCAGAGGTAAAGCGCGCTAGTAAAACCGCTCCATCGGGCCAAGAATTAGCAGCAGCGATGGCTTTTCTTCATCATCAACGGCAACGGCTGGCAATTTGGCAATGGCACGGATACGGGTCCAGCACGGGACCCTACTACTCCCATGGCGAACGAATGGTACAATGCGAGGCGGCCGAGCTTCCTTCCATCGTCGCGGACAATCATACACGGCCATCCCACAACCCACCGCACACAATCATCCCCAGCCCGCCCCGCCGCCTTTGACACATCGCGGCATACAACCTCACAGTCCGCGGCCGCGAGGTGGCAGGCAGGCAGGCCGGCCGGGGACCGGCGATCACATGACGTCGTCCTGGGCGGCGCGGTGGCCGCCGCCGCGCGCGCCGCGCCGCGGTGGCGCCTGTGCTGCTTCATACCGTCGGGGCCGAACATGCGGCCGGGGAGGAGCAGCCCCGCACCGCCGGGCCCGCCGCACTCCGACAGCGCGACGGGGTACCGCCGGCGGTCGTGGCAGTAGGAGTAGGAGGTGTGGGCGCGCCGGAACGCCGCCATGGCCGCGCGCTGCTCCGCGGACACGGCGGCCAGCGGGGCCAGGCCGGCGCCGCACGACGACGACGCCGCCGCGGCGGCCGAGGAGGAGTGGTCCGTGGCGGTGGGGTCGACGGCGCAGCCCTGGATGGCCAGGTCGGCGAACTCGGCCACGAACGGCGGCGCGTACTTGTAGTTGACGCGGTACCGGCCGCCCAGCGTCGCCCAGGAGGAGCCGTCCCAGATGGTGGCGTACAGGGACATGGGCTTGGACGGGAACGCCGCGCCCATGGCCGCCGTGCGCACCACCTCCCGGATCGGGGTCTCGTCCACGTAGAAGCTGCCATTACACATCAGCACCGGAAACAAGAATGTCAAGCATTGCCCAAGATAACGACGATCGAGGAACTCGAATTTGAATGCAAGAACGTTAGCTTCTGCCATCTCCCATGTGATTCTGTCACCCCTTTTCTATGACAAGAAAATCTTTTAGCTACTCGACTCCTTTTGGCAAGGGAATCCAAGAAATGCGCATTTAAACAGGCGCAAAGATCTCGGAAAGTCCCCAAATTAGCCGGGGCCAGAGGTGGCGACGCCAGCAGCAAAAGGGGCAACCAAAAGGACGGCGGCACATTGAGCACGGGCAGAGACATGGAGAAAGAAAGAGAGGCGTTTCCAGTTTCTGCAGAACCCCCCCTGATGAGACCCACACAAGCGCACACCAGAGGCACGTTCTCCAAGAGCGCTTCGTCTTCCCCAGACCACGCCGAGCAGAGGGGAGTGAGGGAGGCACGGAAGAGGTGAACTGAACGGGAGATGGCGAGTGATGAAGGCAGGCAAGAAGAAAGTGGCTACTCACATGATGCGGTCGCTGGTCCAGAGGATGGAGTAGTGGTGGAAGTCGTCGGTGGGGTCGAAGGGGAGGTCGTAGCGCTCCTCCCGGCCGGCGTGGGTGCTGCCGTTGCCGTACACGTTGGTCTGCACCCGCCACTCGCGCCCGCGCACGTTGCCCAGGAACTCGAAGTCCAGCTCGTCGTGCGTCTTCTCGTACACGTCGCCGTTCGACAGCTGCATTGCATTGCATTGCATTTCAGCATAACCGCAGCATTGGATGGGACAAATTTGGTTCACAAAGGAGCTAGTAGCGCGCACTCACGTAGAAAGCGACGACGACGCCCGCCGCGTAGTCGGCGGGCAGCTTGATGGCGGCGCTGAAGAAGCCGTGGAGGAAGACGTCCTGCGACGCGAACCCGGCCCCTGGGCGGAGGAAGAAGGTGAGGATTTCGCTAAAACACCCGAGCGTTGGCAAAAAATCTCAAAGGCGTCCGTCCCTCCGCTGCTGCCAGCCGGGGACCGATCCGGGGAAAAAATGGAAGTGCAATGCGCTCCCCGGCGGCTCGGCCTGAAATCAAGGAGGGAGAAGAAAAGAAACCGAAGAAGGGGGCAGGCAGGACGGCTGCTCACCGGTGGACTCGTCGAGCGTGAGGCGGACGCGCCTTCCGTCGCGGAGGAGCGCGAGGTTGGCGCTGCCGAAGATCTGGGTGTACCCCTCGTCGAAGGCGAGCGGGCGCACGCCGTGGAGCGGCGGCGGCGGCCTGGCCTCGCCGCCGCGGCAGGCGCACAGCGCGAGCAGGAGGACCACGGCGAGCGAGAGCACCGGGGAGACGAAGCGCTGGACGCCATCTCTCGCTCGCTCGCTCCGGCCCTGGGCTCTGCTCTCTCCCTCAGTCCCTCTCCCTCTCCCTCTCCCTCTACGCGTCCGATGGCCTCCTCTCAGCCCCGGCGCCGGGCGGTGGCAGTGGGGAGCGGTTTTATTACGATGGACCTCCTCCGCCTCTGCCTCGCTCAGCGCTTTCCCGTGAGGCTGCCTGACGGCTTTTCCTCCTCGGGCCGCGCGCCGCGCGAGCGCTGTGCCGCCGTGTCATTTCAGAATTCGAAAGCCCCTGACGTGGTCGTCCCCACCCTGGCCTGCGGGCCCAGCGCCTCTTGGATTCCTGGGGCCCGGGCTGCGCTGACTAGGAGTACTACACTACAGCCTGACATACGCAATCCAATCCAAGGGGCTCTCTGTATTCTTGTGCAGTTTTGTAACGCACGGTGGCCAGTTTCATCGTCTCCGTTCGTCTTCTTTCTATGGTACATGTAATTTTGTTAAAAAAAAAAGTACTCCTCCGGTTACGAAAAAATGCAACCACGGTTTATGTACCGGTTAAAATAGTTCATCTTTAACTAAATTTTTAGTAAATAATATATAAATTTATGACTCTAAATAAATTAATTATAAAAACATATTTTATAATTAATCTAATGGTATTAGTTTAATATCATAAATATTAATATTTTTCTATTTATAATTGACCAAACTGGAGATATTGAGAGGGTGTTTAGCATCTGCTCCATAAACTCGCTCCACAAACTCTATTGCGGTGCAGACTTCATAAAAATTTAGAATTTGTGGAATATCTCTATAGATGCTCTCACAATATCCTATTTTTATGGAGCTGCGTGCATGAAACTGAAACTGTTTGGCTAAAAACGGAGCAGTCCAAAACACGCCCTATGACATGAACCTGTGCTACAATTGTATTCTTTCTCGGACAGAGAGAGTATTAGTAATATTTATATCATTAAATATATTATGAAAATATACTCCCTCCATCCTCAAAACAATAGATTTATAGAGTTGTTTTAAGTCAATTTTTAAAATTTTAATTGACTTTCTAAAAATATTCGTTAAGATTTATAGTATCAAATTAATACGATTAGATTTACCATAGAATATACTTTTACAATATGCTAATTTTATGTCATATGTTATTACACTTTTCTATAAAGTTAATTAAATTTAAAAAAGATTGACGGTCACGGATTCTAGAAATGGATTATTTTAGGAAAAAGGGGGTATTCGATGGTCTAACTAATAATATTAGTTATGTACCATAGATTTTAATATTTTTTATAAGTTTGATTAAAGTTAAAAAATCTTTAACTTTTTAGTAAACGAATAATAACACTTTTATGAAACACAAAGAGTATACACTTGTATGCGTGACAGCATAAAGATTTATCAGCTGCTAGAGCAGGAGCACATGTAGGAGCCACACCAAACGAGATTATTAAAAAGAAGGCTAACAAACACTTGCTGTTTCCTTTTTCCAAATTATACATTTTTTTAAGTAGACAACTACCTGATACCCATCTTTAAATCCAAACTCAAAATGCCCATACCAGAAATACCCGATCATAATTTCGGAGAGTAGCAGTAATGTTCCTAGATACTAGAACTACTCTTATACCCGAGCTGCACCAGTAATATTCCTGTTCTATTTCTAGTAAGAAGACATCAATTGGTTCAGTACAGTGTACATCTGTTATTTGATATGGCGTAATGTCAATCTATGTAGATTGATATACTGATATGAAACATGAAGTGTTTCAAAAGATTGTTGTTCGTTACTTTAAAGTGCCACAAGAGTTCTACCGACATTGTTTACTTTTGTCAATTTTGAATATATCGGGTACAACCCAAACCCAAATTATCTAGTACCCTTTTTTTTTTTTTTTTGCGTAATTCCTTTAGAAACTTCTAATACCTGAATTTCCATTTATCCGAACCATTCGATTTACTCAAATGTTCACCCTAGTTATTGAAAACTTCAAAAGTTTTGATGATTTTTCCGCATTTTGTGGGATCCAAAACAATGAAAGCAAACATGAGGAAAAATATGAAAGTAAATGTAATATCAGCAATATCCGTTCATCTCTGATTCATTTGCACCCCTACTAGCTCGGTTCAATTCTTGGTTCAATTCACATAAAAAAAACTTTTAAATGGCTTGAATGTTGAGACATTACTAGGAACGGTAATGGAAAAATGTTGTGGCAGAACCGCGAGTACTTGTCTTCCATTAGACACTAAGTACCCAAGGGAGCGCACTAACTTAATCGATTACATCGAGCACACCCAACGGGAGAACTCGAAAATCCACGTTTTTCATCGGGATCACAAATAAGGGAATAAAGCTTACAACATTCTTACATTTCTTACATCCCATAATCACGTTTGATCGAGTATTGTATAACAAATGCGGAAAGGATAATTACAAATGTAGCAAAACGAAAAGTTGATTCATTTTAAACTTAATCTGAAGTATCTTGTACACTTGATCGTTATTGCAGCGGAAATAAACACTTATTCAAATCAAGACTAACCATTTAGCATGATGATAACATTATATGTAATGACTCTTTATGAAAACATTTGGTGAAGTTAGAAATAAAACTACTATCGCAGCGTAATTGGAATTCCTCGCCGAGCCCACGGGGAGGTATCCACACACAAGGGTCGGCTAGCTAACATCCACATTACTCCGCAACAGGGGAATAAAACCCCGAGTACTCAATTGTACTCAAGCAAGACTTACCCGACAGAGGAAATAAAAAGACTACAAGGAATATGCAAGGTTGTTTGGCTTCTTTGGGTTTATACTTGCAGGAAGCTTTACTAACAAAGGCGTCCTTATATTCAAGTTTTAGCAGACCATGATTAATTCATTAGCTAACCATTCTAGGTGAGCACTGAACTAATTTCAAGCAAGTGGTAAGCAATCGAGAATCCATTTTATCCATCCTCCATCTTCCATTTCTTACTACGATGCCGAATAAGGCCCTTGTCGTTACCGTTCAAGAACGGCGATTCGCGAATCAATGCGCCCGGTGGGTACCCCGAGACACACTCCTCGCCCGCATCCTAGACACAGACAAGAACAACTTGCTTTCTCCCGCCGGGGCTCGGATCCCCGCCCAAACCGGGACTCCAAGCCCCCGACATTCCCGGCCCGGCCGTAATGCGGTGCAAGGACCTCCAACCCAAAAAAAGAAAAACACACGTATACACCGCCCTATGATCGGTCCGGATGAAGCCGGAACCCAAGACAAAAAGAGAGCAAGCCTTCCGAGCGCCCATACACAAGTATGTGTTCGGGATAAGGAGATCCGCGGACTTAACCTTCAACCCTTTAGCAACGATCGGTCCTTAACCGACTCAGGCGGGACAAAACGCAAACCGAGCCTCGGCCTGTTGCCCAACAAACCTAACGCCCATCCGCGGTCCCTGATACCGTCCCGCCCGGTCTCCATTTATTATCCATATATAATCCATATGATAGTAACATGATAGTATTAATAATAATCCTATCTCTCGCGAGTGACGGGCAATCACTCGACTTCTACAAGGGAACCACAGTAGCATAGCAATCTACACGATCCTGTCATGCTAGTAAGACTCATAGGATAAGGATATATATGCATGTGGGTTCCATCCAACTCCTCCAAACTTAATGCAACATACATATATATAAAGTGCAGAATGGTAGAGGTTATGAACCGGGGCTTGCCTGGGTAAAAGATAACCAAAGTTAGTATTCCATCTCGCAGCAAGTCCACCATGACACCATCTTTCGTGAAAACACCAAGTCCTTCGGTTGCATCGGTTCACCATCGTTCCTATTATAATATGCGACGATGCGATGCGTAGATGATGCAATCAATTAAAAAGGCAACAACAACTCTTAAAATACGATACGCATAAACTATACTAACGGCTAGCTCTAATGACTAACACGTTTAGCTAGGTTTCACTCTCCTAAAGTAGCGTTTTCATGCCAAGCGATGATTTATGATCACTTCCTAGTCATTCTCATATATATATTCTAACTAGGTATTTTTGCTACCTTACCAGACTAGCTAATTAGGAGCTACCAACTTTTCTGGGAGCACCTAATGCTATCAGGAAGCTACTGCATGATTATCAGGGTTAAAGACATCACCAATCTACCACCAAAATTCATTAACTAATAATCCTAATGGTACAAAGCATTATAGAACAAATTAATCATCCCTAGAACATCATAGATCTAGCTGAACAAAGCACACCAAGCAGCTAGAGCATGATTTTAGGAATCTAACAAAATTGGTTTCACTATTTTTGGACACTTATGTGATTTGCTATTAATTATCAAAGATCAGCTCAGAATTAAATTAGGAAAACTATTTCGATTTCCTAGAAAAAAAAAAAAAAAAGGGGAAAGGCAGGACCCAGCCGACTTGGGCCTTGGCCCGCGCGGGGAGGAGAGAGAGCGGGCAGTGCCGGCCCACTGGCGCGGCCCATGCGGGAAAGCGGCCTGCGGCGGGGGAACGCCCGCGCCCCCGGCAATCTTACAAAAGGGTCCCCGGATTTCCAAAGTGAATCTCTCGACTACTATTTGCACTATTTAAACAGAGAGGGTCTTCACATCTAGCACCCCAAGGAAACTCACCTTTCCCACGGTGAGGTCCTCGAGCGTGGTGCGCGACGCCGCGGCGGGCGTCCCGTCGCCGACTGGCGGCTCTGCCGGCCATCGAAGAGGTCGCCGACGTCCCGCAGCGGCGGTCGGGGGCTCGAGCCAAGGTGCCGCGCACCCCGAGGGAGGTGCTAGCGTTGTCGGTTGAGGCGGGGAACGGTCTGTGGTGAGCTGGCCGCGTGCGAGCCGTAAGAATGGCGGCGCTCTGGCGGACATCGCCGTGGCAACGGCCTCAAGGCGGCGGTAGAGATTCGCCGGAGGGAAGCGAGGGCACTGAGAGGGGATCAAGATCAAGCTATTGGTGCCCTCTAATTAAACGCGGAAGCTCTGGGACGGTTGATGTGTTTAGGTGCGCCGTTCCGGCTATTTGACGACCGCCGGCCGGGAAATCTCCAAATTGGAGCTTGGCACGGCTCAATTCAAAACAGGGTAGGGTCGGATGTCTCAAGGACTTGATGGCGGAGTACTAGACGCGATGAATCGACTTGAGATGACTTCCCCGCCGAATTTAGTGAAACAGCCTCGCGGGCGGCCACGTCAACGAGGGCTCGACCGCCCTCGCCTTGGCCGGACGACGCCGGCTAGCGTAGAGTGATGGTGAGGCAGTGAGGGGTCTAATCGACTTATGAGCGACCCCAAAGGGGCAAGGCCCGGGCGATGGTGCAGTCATGACGTGATGCAAACTCGCTGCGACGGGCGTGGCGGCTAGCGGCCGGGCGCAGGCGCGCGCGCGCCCGCTCGCCGGAAGGGTGTGCCGCGGCGGCGGGCACAAAGGCGCCGTGACGCTCGACGGCCATGCGTCGCCGCCGCTGTGCTCCAAGGCCGGCTTCGCAAAGACGCACAGCGGCACGGTGCGGGGGTAGTAACGGACCGGCTCCCTTGGCGCGCCGCCACGCGGGCAGAACGCAGGACTGCGGCCGCTCTACAGAAGGCCCGAGCGTAGTAGCGATACACTAATTTTAAAGCACGAATAACAACTAGCCCGATGTGCTAATCACCGAACCAACTTCACTAAACTGAAGAGGGCACTTAAGCCTACCATTCAAGGCATTCTATTCGGGTTATGCCCGACCAGTGAAGAAACTATGGACATGCCCGGTTGTGCTTGTCGCGGCACCGCAGAGCTCGACCAGGCGTGAAACCGGCCGAGACAAGTGAGGTTTTAGGGGTTTTGGGGCAAGCTTTTTGATGCCTAACAACCTGGACTTCTCCCAAACCAGCCTATCCACTTTTTAAGAGAGCACTTTAGTCTACTAACCAAGGTTATAACATGACATTATTGTCTAGCTAATTCTTACAGAACTTACTTGCCAACATAGCATTGTCAAGTGATTTCGGACTTGGGAAAAAAATTACTGAAGTCATGGCTGGTTTTTACTTCAAGTTGCTTTTCCGAGCTGGTAGAAAAACTAGTAAACCAATTTATTTTGCAGTGACACAAGTTGCATTGCAACCTACAAAGTTCATACATTAATCTTTATTTAGGAGTCACATACCTGTTCTATATTAATTTTACTCAATAAAAATTGATCTTTAACCTTAAGTGATATAAAGAGCAAAAGAACTAGCTTTCCTTTAATAATTTTATTGACATTCTCGGATAGCAAACAATCAACTACGCACTTCAACACATGCATTACCACAAAATCATGATGCTCACGAGATGGTTTAGCAAGAGGTTAAGTGCGTAACACCGAAGGGTGTTACAAATGTTTAACCACAAAGTTGATGAAACATAAGTACATGACTCGAAAGAACAAAACAAAAACAATTAAGTGCCCATGGAATATGATAGACCTATTACTATATTTATATATCTATATATCTATTTTATTAAATTAAAAGCAGGGATTTCTTCCTTCAAATTTTGGCCCATCACATCACCCTTCCAAGCATGAGTTTGAAGGGCAAGCACAATGTGCTTCCGCTCAACACATTACAAGCGTGAGATCGAGATGTGTTGATTATTATAGTTGTTACATTTGGAGCAGTGTTTTTTTGCTAGAAGAAGCCTTAACATGGATCCCAATGATTGGGCGCAATTTACCGTTCATGAACAGAACATGTGACATTTGTTCATCCATTAGAAATAGCATGTCCGTACCGATAACACGAGACAACCCTTTTTGTAGCATATAACAATTAAAAAGAGTGATGGGACACCAACAATAACAAGTGAAAACGCCATTGTGGTATGCCACAACGAAGAATGTTTATTATGGATCGGGGTAGGTCATATCGGGACAAAGAAAAGTGTAACAATAAAGCCGGGATGACAAATGCATCATTCATCGTTCCTTTGTCGGACACCAACTGGTTGGTGCCCATTTTTGTGTTTTGAACGGAACTGGTTCGTGCCTTGGTCTGCGCTTCGCCGTGAGGCCTTACCGTGTGAGCTGTGTTTTGAAGCGGTTCGTTTTGGTAGGCCCCGTCCGGTTCGACCCGTCTTTGTAAGATCGACTCCAACAGCATCACCTAAAACGGCGACCCATTTCGGGATCCGGTCCGGCCACGGGGAAATGAGTGACCAGACCCAAATCCTTCTTCCTCCCTTGAGGCGACCCATTCTAGGACCCGGCGCGCCCGCCTCGAAGCGCCGCCCCGGTCGAGCTCCGCTCGCCTCCCTCCTGCCGAGCTCCGGCCGCCTCCCTCCCCCCGCCTCACGCAGCCGGCCGCCTCCATCCCCGCCTCGCTCGCCGGCCGCCTCCCTCCCCTCACAGCCGCAAAGTGAATTAGGTGGGGGTCCGGCAGATTTGGCGGGCGCCCCCCTCCGTCCCCCCCCCTCGCCGTCGTCGGGCCCACCTCGCGCGGAGGGGACGGGAGGATCCGGCCAACCTCGGCGGGCCCAGCTCCCTCCCCTGCGCGGTCTCCCTCCCTCCGGCATTCCTTCCTCGAGCCGACCATGGGCCCGCCTCGCCGGCGCCGGCTTTGGCCAAGCCCGCCCAGCGGTCCGCCTTGGCGCACCGGCCGCTCCCTCGTCGAGCCCACCTCGCCGCTGCAGGCTCGCCTCGCCTCGCCGGCCATGCCCCATCGCGGCCCACCACCTGATGCTGCGTCGGAGGAGAGAGGAGACGTATATTTGCGCTTCGCCTCTACCGGGTTGGCAAAATGGGTGAGTCGTTTGCGCCGTCCGTTGGAGGCGTGGATTTGGGCGGGCAAACCACTATGCCCGACGCATTTTTGCGTTTGGGTTTCGCTTTGCGTATCTTTGTTGAGTCAGTCTAAAAGAAAGGCTATCTCGCTTGGACCCAGGAAGCGATCAGGGATGTCCTTTCGGACGAAAACGCCGCAGCCGGCGTCGGGAAGGTGGTGGCGTCGAATCGCCAAGCGCCGCCGCCAAACCAGGCGTGCTAGCGTTCGTCCGGGGAGCGCTGCGTGGCATGGGGGCCCCACGCGGGAGAGAGAGAGGGAAAGAAGTGCCGCCAGGCCGGCCGGGGAGGGAGCGCCGGGAGGCGGCCGAGAGCGCGGAGAGGGAGGAGCGGGGAGGAGACGAGCGACACGCCGCCGCCCCTTCAGCCAGTCTGGCCGCCCGCCCGCCCCGGCCGGGCCGGCCTCGCCCCGCCGCCCGCCAGGCGAGCGCCTCGGGTAGCCAGTCGCCGCCGCCGTGTGAGCCCTGGCGCCCGGCCGCGCCCTTCGCCCAGCGGCCGCAGGCTTGCCTCGGCGTCAGCGCGAGCTCCGCCGGCGTCGCTGCAGCGTGAGGGAGGAGAGAGAAGGGGAGGGAGGGAGAGAGAAGGGAGGGCGCTGGCTGACGGCGGCCGAAGCGGCCGGGCCGCTGGCTGCCGGAAGGAAGCCGCCAAGGCTCGAAGGGCGCTGCTGAGGCCGCCGCGGCCGAAGCCGCACGCCGCTAAATCGGAGACTTCCCCCGCGTTCGCCTCGGTCGGGCTCGCCGGCGCGCGGCGCTGCTTCGCCGGGCCGGGGGGGAGCAAAGCGCCGCCCGTCGCTTCGCCGGCGCCTTCAGCGTGCGCTTCGCGGGGGAGACTTCGCCCCCCGCGAAACTCGGCCCCGCCCGCCAGAGCTCCCTCCTCGGCTTCGCCGCTGGGGTGGGAGGAGAGAGAGAGAGAGAGGAGGGTGGAGAGGGAGAGAGTGCGGAGGGAGGGCCGGCGGTGATTAAAAAAAGAAAAAAATGTAGGTCCCACTGATAGAGTAGAGATATAAAGGATGAATGAGTGCGGGGGAATGTGGTATAGAGGAGAGAATCTTGATGATCAGGATAGAATATTCCCTTTGGAGGATGGATTTAGAGGATGACGAGTGCGGATAGCCTAAAGAAAAAAAAGGTCGCATGCAAATTGACGATTTGTACGACACCGCACAGTGAATTTTCAGAAAAAGGCGATTAAATAGTACAGTAAACTATTGCCGTAGTAGTACGTTGCCGACTTCCCGTACTGCGCTGCGCTGCACTTGGCTGCTCGTCGTCCGGTACGGTACGGGGTGCGCACGCCCGTACGGACGTGCTGTCCCTCTGTACCTGTACTCCACCAGCGCTATCCGCACTCATTATCCTCTATTTTTATCCTTTATACATCCTAGTCATCAAGATTTTCTCCTTTAAATACGTTTCTTTCACACCCATCATCCTCTATATTTCATACTCTATTCTAACTACCAACAACGGTCTCATTTATCATCTTCTACAAATTTTATCTAAATATATCCATGTGAGATCTTGTTTTGAAGTATTTATTGAAATAAATTTAATGGTGTGAACGAAATTTAATTTGGTGTTTTAGTTTGTGAGCTATATCATTTTTTTAGCTCAGGTAAAATGATGGGACGTGCTGAACAGCAGCCAAACAGCATTGCTCTCTCTGCGCGAACAGCAGTACTGCACCGGGCCCCATGCCGCACTGTGCATAGCGCATGGCCTATACATCGCTGAATTTACCGGCCGGCCTTGCGTACAGGGCCAACATCCCGGACCCGCTGCGATGCTTTTGTCCGGTAAACACTCGTCCCGGATGACTTTACTGCATGCACTGCGGATAGTCTAAACAATGCAAGTTGCAGCACTAGTAGACCACACAGTTGGTGAATGGTGATACTGATACGTCCTACCCAGATCACTGTCGTTAATGTGTTGTCAACTTAACTGTCACTCGCTTCAGTTCATAATCATGGTACCCCGTACGAGTACGACCTGCGACTACTCGACGTTTTTTTAATAAAGGATAGTTTATATCCGGTTTTATTTACCAACCTGGTAGAATCGAGACCCATTATTATAAGTTCGGATCAAACACCAAAGACACACTTTTGTAAAGACCGAGATAAAAACGAGCGCAACATAAAAGGTATAATCTTTGACTAATTGATACCAATAAATCTAGTTGACAACCATCCATTAGAATCAAAGAAATGCAAGGCCGTTGTCTCAAGATGACGTCCGGCTAGTAACAACCGGTCACGAAGTTCATCACGCCATTGCGGTCCTACCCATTGACGAAGCCAATGGTCACTTGCAAAAAAGATTTTGGTGTACATTTATCAAAAATCACCTCATTACGTGTTAGCCACCTTTGTCCAACATAACGCCGATCTTTCTTTGTTAATAACAATGTATTATGTTTGTTACCACCCGACTTAGCCATCTATTAAATAAGTCATCTATATTTTGTGGGGGTGATATCCCAAACATTAAGTGTACAACATGCCACGAGAAATTTAGCATAAGAACACTCTAAAAAAAAAGGCGGCGTGTCGGTCGGATCCTATGTGCAGGCCACTGATGCCAATCGCCAACATAAATTTTTAAGTTTGACCTGATTTATTCAAAAAGCACTTCAAACTGGTTTGCTATAAAAATATATCCCATAATCGATCTATTAATTATCGTAAATGTTACTATCAGATTTGGTTAAATTTGAAATCGTTTGACTTTTTGAAGATTGATTATTGCATTCTTTGTTAGGACGGAAGACGAAATATATTTATAGTATTTAGTAATGATGCGGCTTGTAAGTTATATTCGTATTGGATCTATTCAGGCCACAACGAAAACGTGGACGACCAATGCAAACTATACAACTTTTAGGCCTTGGGAAGGAAATAGTTTGGCTTGATGTTTACAAAGACTAACTAGAATTTTATCGCAAAAAAAAAAAAAAGAGGACTAGCTAGAATTTCAAGAACTACTGGGGTGCTCATTTGACTCCCGTCAGGTATAAATGGTTCTGCCCTGTTAATATTCCATAGCAATGAATGGAGCTCAATGGCGAAGTTTATTTCTTTTTGAAGGTGTATCTGAAACAATGGCAGTATGCAGGGGCGTGATCTGGAGTTATGGACGGCGTGGATTTGGTCCCGTTCGATGGGAGCACACATATGCGGGTTGCCGCTAGGAATAAAATGGCCCGCTAATGATACCGTCCCATTCCATTCCCATCCAATCTGATTCGATGGCCTGTTTCTCTCGCTCATCTCTTTCTTCTCTCGTCGGTGGATGCGATGGTCATGGGAGCTACTTATGCCTAGCAATTTGAGCTTTAAGTCAAAGACAATTGAGTCGCTACTTGCTTAGCAAGTTCAGCTTTTTAAGTCAAAGATAATTGAGTCGCTACTTGAGCTTAGCTATTTGAGATTTAAGTCGAATATAATTGAGCGGCCTGCTATATTGCTTTGTTTGGATCCACTTATGTTGCGATGTTTGCGACTATAATCGAAGAATCCTGCCAAACGCGTCGTGATGAACGTGATTTTACCGACCGTCTGGAGGAGAAAAGTCGAAAAATGAGCTACATCGTTGATCCCCCCGTATCACGGCTACAAAGGATTGTGTGGGCTACCACACAACAGGGTCGGAGACCACCATTCCAAACAGGCCAATATGTAAAGGACGACGGTGAAGCAGAGTATGACAGTGACGAGACGCAGCAACATAGCATGGTGGAACAAGTTGAGGTACTAGTTGGATTGTTAAAGGTTAGAAGAAAAATCCACTCACCTAGACCTTGTTCACTTTGCAAGTTTTTTCAACCGGAACTCCTGTAGTATTTTTGTTTGTATTTGATAAATATTGTCTAATCATGGACTAACTAGGCTCAGAAGATTTATCTCGTGATTTATAACTAAACTGTGTAATTAGTTATTTTCTTTACTAATATTTAATGCTCTATGCATGTGAGTAAAAATTGATGTGATAGAGAGAGCGAAAAAATTTAAAATTTAGGGGTAAAGTGAACAAGACCCTAAACACAAAGTGAACCCCATAGGTTAACGTTGTTTGGCATCGAGTTCCTCGAGGATGCCTTTAGGCGGTCTGATCGGAGCGCATTGGTAGTAGTAACTTCAAATCGCTGTTGTTTTTCTGGGACTACGACTTTGGGCACAACGCACTTTGGTAACATAATACTAGGCCTTGTTTGGATGGGAGAGTGAAGGTGGAAAAAATTCAACTCTGCAACTATAGCACGTTTCGTTTGTATGTGGCAAATATTGTCTAATCATGGACTAACTAGGCTCAATAGATTCGATCTCGTGATGTACAACTAAACTGTGCAATTAGTTATTTTTTTATTTATATTTAATGCTCCATATATGCGGGTAAACATAGCCATTAATGCTGATGTGATGGAGAGAGAGTGGAAAAAAGTTGGCATCTAAACGAGGCCCTAGTAAATAAAAGCAGCGACCAAGTCTCATCCGCGCGTACAAAATCACGACGAATTTAGTTGGCAGGTCTTGTTCGGTTCGTGAAAAAATTGCATTCCTTGCCTTTGTAGCGTTTCGTTTGTATTTGACAAATATTATCCAATCGTGGCCCAACTAGGCTCAAAAGATTCGTCTCGTGATTTACAACTAAACTGTGTAATTAGTTATTTTTTTTACTTAGATTTAGTACTCCATATATATGGGTAAAAATTGATGTGGTGAAGAGAGAGTGGAAAAAGTTACAAGTTTCATGGGAAGTGAACAAGCCCTGGAAAACCTAGAATGGATAGATAAACATAGAGCCGGGAGCTACCGTGTCAGTTCGGTCTTGGCCTTCTTAGGCTATCCGCACTCTTTATCCTCTATATTCATTCTCTAAAAGGAATATTCTATCCTGGTCATCGAGATTCTCTACTCTATACTACTTTCTCCCGCACCCATCATCCTCTATATCTCGTACTTTATAACAACTACTAAAAGCGGTCCCACTTGTCATTTTTTATAAATTTTATCTAAATATATTTATGTGAGATCTTGTTTTGAAGAATTTATTGTAACAAATTTAATGGTGTAATCGAAATTTAATTTGGTTTTCCGGTTTGTGAGTTATAGCAATTTTTTCATATGTAAATAGATTGGGCACGCTCTCCCATGCACGTTCTCTCTCTTCTGCTGGCTGGCTCTCACGCGCGTGCTGCCGCGTGGCCATAGCGTACGCGCCCGTACACCCTTTGTCTGTGCAGGAAGAATGGCCATGCGCTACCATGGCGTAGGCAGTAGCGTACCGCGCTGCAAAGATTTTTTACGCCATATTGCTTTACCGAATGCTTTACAGAACGCCACTGCGGATAGTCTTATCCTACGCTCGTTGTGTTCTAAATAAAATAAAAGTAATTCTCGCTCTGTGGAAAGCCAATCCTTTTTAGTTTTAATCGATTATATATAAAAAAGGAAAAGAATATTAATATTTATAATACAAAATCGTTAGTCAAAGTCATTAGATAAATCGTGAAATATGTTTTATAATAAATTTATTTAGAGAGAGTAAATATTATATAATTTTTTATAAATCCAATCAAAGTAATTAGTGTCTTGCTTGCGTTATGTATAGCTCTGTATGGGTTATCCTTCCAACTGCACTACGTACGGGCCTGTTTGTTTTCCCGTGTGGCCAGCCAGCCAGACATGAGATTTGATTGTGAAGCCCGGCAGTAAAGAAAAAAAAAAGATGAGGCAATAATTAACCTCGATCGGGATATTCTGGGCGAGCCCGAGAGACCCCCCAGCTTTTCCTTACCGTCCTGGTCATTTGTTTAATCCGATCGATGGGACATGACGGCAGTGTATTTCGATAACCTCCCCGTTTCGCTTCCCGTGTGATTGATCCTGTCGTGTCCTCCTGTCTGTTGACAAAGATGCGCGGCGCTTACTCCCAACAATGACTTGTTTAACCTCGTCGATGAGGCTTCATCAGGAGCGTTACTACTAGTATACTCCCTCCGTCTCAAAAAAAGAACGACGTTTTCACTTCTCGAAAAGTAACTGTAGATAATTTTTATAAATAATAAATATTATCAATTAGTATCATAATTAGTATCATCGAGAAAGATATTTAGATCTAGTTTTTTAACAAATTTATTTAGAGATATAAATATTGTATATATTTTCTATAAATCGAGTCAAACTTGTGCCACGAACACCCAAAAACGTTATCTTTTCGGGGACGGAGGGAGTACTTTACAACGGTGTTGGTAAATCGGGGGTTCGGTTATTACTAGAAATGGTCGCGGCGTTGCCGCGTATGGCCAGCGTGTGGTGGTATGTACGAGTTGATTTAGGATGTAGTAGGATAAGTATTTATTTATTGTAGATTATAGTGATTGTGATGGAGAGTTTTTACACATATATGGATCGAGATAAGCACTTGTGTTTTTCACCCATTAGAAGAGATGATAGACATGGATCATCAAAGCATACTTATTACAACCTTAGTGGCACAGAAACTCTTTGCATAGGTAGTGGATATAACCTTTTTTTTTGCTCCTAGTTTTTCCTTATTTGGGATCAGTTCTCCATGACGGTTCCTGAAAATACATGTATTTTTTTTTGTTAGAATAAGCAGTACTGAAATTGAATCAATGATAATTGACATAGCACCACATATAGTAATCAGTAAATAGCAGATTTATATCAGAGAAAGGGAGGGGCAAAATCGCAAAAGCTTGCGCTCTATTCTGTGCACTCGGTCCATGGAGGTTTGTTGCTGGTATATATGCGTATTTCTAATGTATTCCTGGATTTATTTTTCTAAAGGGAAACGACCGTATTGCATAGGCATGTCATCAGTGATGTCATCAACCTAATAAGGAAGAAATGCTATCGGCCGGTGCTTGCTCTGCGGCATGCCTGCAGTTGCTACTGACGGTGCCTGGTCGCATTGGCAGCGACGGACGGGAGGGAATGAGCTCGAGAAGAGGCGCTGGCCATGGCTCCTGCACAGCCAGACTTCCCGGAGAGGAAGATGACGTATCTTTCCCTTGACGGATTTCTTCCCGGCTGCGTTCGTGCGACGGCGGCAGGGAACAGGGAGGAAGTGCGACTAAGAGAAGAGAGGAAGACAGGGACTTATCCGATTCCGAGGCTTCAGGAAGGCACTGGAACCGGATTTTTCTTCGAGGCCGTGAGAAACGCTTTCTGACGTTGGTTTCGGATCTAACGGTTGGAAGTATTGCAGGTGACGTGGCCCAATGGTTTGCTCCGGTTTGGTGCATGAATCGTCTTTTGAGATTATTGTATTTTACACCAGAGGCCAGAGTGAGTGACAGCCGGCCCCCTCTGCTGTCTGCTCTCTGCTCTGTCACACCCGTCTGAAACTCCAAAGGATAACTCGCGTATTACAGAGTCTGGTGCATGGAGAGAAAAAGAAAATTGTACTTTCTCCGTCCTTTAAATATTGTTTTTTATGTTCATGTCATAATTTAATTTTATTTATAAAAAAAAATGTGTAATATTTATATCTTTAATAAATTTATTAAAAAAATTAGACCCAAAGATCTTTTAGATGGTACTAATTATAATACTAATCGATGACATAAGTAACAATCTTTTAAGGGACGAAAGAAGTACTTGCTCGTCGCAAAATATCTATCATTTTCACTTCACAAGAAATAACTGATGGTATTTTTATAAATAATAAATATTATCAATTAGCATCATCGGAAAGATCTTTGAATCTATTTTTTAACAAATTTATTAAGATATATAATATAAATATTATTGACGTATTTTCTATAAATCGAGTTAAATTTATAGCACAAAAATCAGAAACGATCCATATTTTGGAGAAGGGGGTGGGGCGGGGAGTATACTATTTGGTGGCCTGTCCTTTTGGACGGCATGTAATTCTTCCATCATGTTAACAACAGTGAGGTACTCCTACATCGCTAGATACATCTTTTTACAAAGATGAGGACAAATCACCAGCGCAATCCACTCTGGTGTTTGTTCTTAGTTTATACGCAGTGCGTACAAATTTGACTACTTGATAACGATGATGGACTGGCTCATCTATTTCTGATTCTGAAGGATTTAAGGATGTGGCTGGCATCGCCATGTAAAAGCGAGAGCGATGGTAGTGGTACGACGAACGAGCAGATGCAGTGCGAGGGGGCCATAGGGGGATCGTGTCTCATGCATGGTCCAAGCCTGTAGGAGGGCAGGCGGGACTGTGCACACGCCGCGGTCCCGTTACGGATTTTTTTTCATGGTAGCCATTCAGCTAGGCACTGAGGGCTTGTTTGAGAGCGTGGCTCGGGGATGGCTGTACCTGCAATTACGGATTTTTTTTCATGGTAGCCATTCAGCTAGGCACTGAGGGCTTGTTTGAGAGCGTGGCTCGGGGATGGCTGTACCTGCAACTCGTGTGTTTGGTGTTCTCGGTCCGTTCGTGAGCCACTCGTGTTTGGTATACACTCTCTCTTCGGGATCCCGGAAACGGAATGAGACTGTTTCTCCTCGATCCGGTGACACTCGTGGGCACACGCGGGCGAAATGTTCTCACCTCCCAACGCGTGGGCGAGATGCTCTCACCTCCCAACGCGTCATCCCTCGTTCACTAGCCACCACCTTTCTTCTCCGACTCCCAAATCCTCCTCTCCACAAGCAAACCACCCCGTCCCGCTCGAACATGCCCCTGACAGCGGGGACATCGACGCCATGCTTACCACGTCAAGTGGCAAGCCGTGCTCAGGGTGGATCCGAAGGCAGTGACTCACTAGGGCTGTGGCCCGAGCGGCAGCGGGCCGCAGGACAAGTCTTGGTTGGTCATTTCATGCGTATGGGGCACTAAGCGGCAGGGACGTTGCTTGTTGTCATTTGCACAATGGCGAGCCAAGGCTTGCAACATGTGGCGGCGGAGTGGGATCTTCTTGGCGTGGGGCGTGCATTGAAGACGCCCGAGAGGACGTGCAATGTCCATTCGATGTGCTGTGTTGTGCAGGCATGGCGACAGCTCTCCCATGGGCGTGCCGCATGTCAGTGGTGTTCCAGACGGCCATGGCGCTGGAGCACCTCCGTGAGCTGTGATCCATGAGAATCCACATTGTGGTGCCCATGGCAGGCGCGAGAGCTCTAGCGAGCAACAACCTGTCTTCACCGCACCAGCCATGTCACGCCCCTGGAGTGCTTGATGAAATGTCAAGGAGGAGAGAACGGTGAAAGTGTAGTGGTAAGCCTACTAAATATCAGTGCAGAGTAGCCATATTCATTTAGGCTAGAAACCAACATAATCACAGTCAAACCGGAGTAGACTGTACCAAGTTAAACAAACACATAACATTGGACCGCGTTAACCCGCGACCCGTCGCGCGTATGGGAAGCGCACGACACCACTCTCTAACTGACGCCAGCCTGTCCCCGCGGTCCCGCACACTCTCTAGCTGACGCATGCTAAGAAGACAGCAACTGCCCGTACTGTCCCCGCGGTTCCGCACATAGACGCCGCTCCGGCCTCAAGGGCTCACTCAACAGCAACAAAACGCGAGATGCTCCAGTCAGTCCTTGTGTGCACGCTTTCCAAAGACGAAACATTTTTCTATTAGTTGCTACAACTTTTAAATGGTGTATCCGTTTTTAATTCCGTCTGCACTGATATATTCTACGTGACGAGATGAATAAAACTAGATCTCACATGCCAACATTTCGAAAAATTTATTTTAATAGCAATTTATGTGAAAAAGTATGCTAGGTGATTTATGAAAGAAGTTGCTACTCTGTAATACTAACCCTGCTACTTGAAAATAAAGTTTTTACATAGTATAGCACATCGAAGCACATCGATGCTTACCATAGGAATATAATAAATTTGTTATAAACTGGTATTTACAAAAAGATACTAAGCTCGAAAGAGAGTAGTATAGAAAAAAGAAACGAGCTGCACCCTTTAAAAAAAAAAATTATTAAAGCAAACATTGCATAAGATGCAAATTAGGAGGACAAGTTATTATACATCTCATTAAAAAAAAAATTAGAAAATATGAGTTGATGCCAACTAGGGACATTTATTAAAAAAATGAAGGATGTGACACAAAACAAGATAAGTTGTAGGGACAAATTATTAGAGCAAGCATTTTATAAACTGCTAACTAGAGGATCAAGTTATTATATAGCCTGCTATGTAAGCTAGAAAACATAGCTAAAGACATGATTAACGGCCCAAAATAAGATAAACTACACCTAGAGGGGCAATTTACTAGAAAAATCTACATAAGGTGCTAACTTAGAGGGCAAGATATTAACATTTAATATATAGGATTTAGGAATACATTTGAACCTAAAAACGTGATTGAAAAACTGAAACTAAAAAATGATTGAAAATTAAAAGAAAATAGAAAAATTGAAACTAAAATTGACAAACATAAAATGAAACTGTAGTGACAAATAGAAATTGAAAATTAAAGAAGAGAAAATGGACAAAGAAAATGAGAAAACACACTGAAACTGAAATAACAAATTGAAATTGGAAACTGAAATTTAAAAATGAAATTGAAAACTGAAATTGCAAAAAATGAAACTGCAAACTTAAATTGCAAAACTAAAATTAACAACTGAAATTACTAGATAAAATTAAAAACTAAATTTAGAAACTGAAATGACAACAAAAATAAAACTGAAATTATCCTTCAGCTAGCCGTCTAGGCGCACCTACACGCGTTGCTGTGTTGCCTTGCATGTGCGCATGCGGGAGACCGAGAGAGAGCCATGCGTTTGTGCCGCTGTTTCCAGCGCGTGGATACGCAACTTGCATGCGTTCGTGTGGGGCCCGTGGTGGGTGAATGCAGGTGGCCGGGCCGTTCGCTGTGTACAGAGAGAACTGCTGAGCCGGCCCATACAGAGAGCGTCGCGCGCTCTGCTGGGAGCGCGACAGGTCGCTAATTAGAGTTTTCGCATAACATTGTATCGTTATAGCTATACCTATACGTTGTCCAAAGGCCATGCTGGCAGCTTGACCGCCGGCGGCAACGCGCGCCCGGTCTGACGAGCGACGCATGCTTCGGGCCTGCACGTTTGAACACGCAAGTCTTGCAGGGAAAGAAAAGGAGAAAACTCGATTTGCTGGTCTGGTATGGTCGCTTTTTACTAGGCTGGTACTGTACGGGCCACTAATCCGCTCATCATGATGACCCAGCCAACAATAATCCGATTGAGTACACACACGGGATCCGAAAACTCCCAGCCGCGCGTGCTTCCTTCCGTGATGGGCTGATGGCCCGTAACGTCCGGTCCATCACGCGCACATCATCATTGCTGTGTGCGTATTCAAAATCAGAGAATTAGTATTAGTATGTCCTTGTCCTAAAACAATGCCTCTTCTCTTCTTTTCTTGAATTTAAGTACTCTATAAAAATAAAGTTGTTTTAAATAAAATTTGGTTAAATATTGGAAACATAAATCTTGAATAACTTTTAAGTTGTTGAGTTTGGAAATATGAAAACCATATGAACAGATTTGTCTTAAAAATTACTTTCATAAAAATATAAATATATCACTTTGTGAGAGTATTTGTATAAAAATATGAATTCAAAATTAAATTTTAGAGAATGTATCACTGTCCAAAACAATTTCTAAAACCTATACGGAGGAAGTATTTGTCCCTAAAATGAGTTTTCTTTGTTTCCTTGGCCCTTCCATCCATTCCGTCAATATGTTCCGTGAAGTAGAGCTTGATATTGTTATGTGGAAATAATATATCTATCTCATTTTAATATACATTATTTCTACCTCAGCTTCAGCGATAGAGTTACTCTAGGGCGGGGTGGGGCGGCCGCCCTAGCTACCGGCGGCGTAGCCTCGGACCCTCGGACCCCCTCTTCTTCCCTATCTCCGGCTGAGTTTGAGGACGTAGGCTGTAGCGCAAGCGCCATGGCGATGGGTCGACAACAGACGAACGAGGCAATGAGGATCGAGTCGAGCCGATGAAGAAGACTTGGCTCTCCAATTCCCCAATCGGCGTCGCCTTTCACCTGCATTCTGTCCGCACGAGCAGCCGCATAGGCACCGCAATTCCCCAATCCCCATCGGCCATCGAGCGCTCCAGCCTCCAAGTCGACACTGCATGCCGGTAGCCACCACATGCCAGCAGCTCGCTGCCTGCCACTGCGCTCGCCACTGACCCCCGCCAGCGCCCTACCCCATAGGCCGCCAATCGCAGACCAGTCACCACTCGGCGCCGTGCGATGGAGGGAGGAGGCGGGGTGTGAGGTCGCGGCACTAGCACTGCCTGGCGTTGTGGTCGGCCGTGGTTGTTATCATCGTCGTGACGGAGCCAGGTTTATCCATTCTTAGTTATTTGTATTTTGCAATGTATAGATCAATGATCAAGAAGTTCTATCAAATTTGAGGCAACAGCTCGTGTTTCCCGTTCTCGTCTACTTTTCACCATAATCTGTGGTTGCTAAGTTGTTGGCACAATTTGTGGTATGTGAATACGATACGTTGTGAATACGGTGTATTTTCTTGTTGAAATCCACCCCATTTATAATTTTTTTCGCCCCGCCATTGCTCAGCTTTATTGTGTATGTGTGGCACTTCGATTATAATTGTCAATTTTATATGCGTTTTGAATAGTAAACGTGATGTTGTCATGTGCAAATAATGCATTATAAAAAGTATTCTACATCAATTTTGGGAAATTGTGATATAAGCGACCTGAAAGACATGTACAATGCATAGTATTTCAACTATCTAACTCGGTACGAGGAGCAAAACAGTTTTTTTCACATACAACTTTACGCCATTAGCCTGGTAAACTAACAGAAACAAATAAAATATCAAAATTTTAAGACAAAAAGCGGACCAAGAAACTTAGAGACACTTTTTGTATGGCCAAGGAATTCAAAATTGTCGAGGCGATCCTTTCTTTTTCAAAGTTTTTTCTTTTTCTTTTTAAAACGATCATGAATGGCTTGCGCCTTTCATTTGCGATGGGTGCCATTGTCTTTCTTCGTCTACTTAATAAGGAAAAAAGTCTATTTTTGCTCCCTCAACTTTCACGAAAAGTCTACTTTTCCTCCCTAAACCCCAAAAACCGGATAAACAACCTCCCTCAACTTTTCAAACCATGCATTTTTTCCCCTGGAGTGGTTTTGCTACAGTGATGGCCGGTGGTTTTGTCTTTTTCTTTTTTATTTATTTCGGCCGAACTTTTATAAAATCATAGTAAATCATAAAATACAAAATTTAATTTTGTTGGACTTCATATGAGTACATCTACACAGTGAATATATAGTATGGTATGCTTTAGTACAAAATTTTTGCTAGTCTTTTTCTTTTTTATTTATTTTGGTCAAATTTTGAAAAATCATAGTAAATCACAGAAAAATCAAAAAATGGAAAATCTAATTTTCTTATACTCCACATGAGTAGATCTACAAATAAATATATAATATGATATATTTTAATATAAATTTCTTCTTGCTGTAGCTTTCGATCTATGCTTTTCGTAATTAATTAAAATAATTCATAAATATAACTTCTATAACTATTTTGTTGCACTAAAGCATACCATATTATATATTCAATGTGTAGACCTACTCATGTGGAGACAAGAAAATTGAATTTTCCATTTTATGATTTCTCTATGATTTACTATGATTTTTCAAAGATTCACCAAAATAAATAAAAAAAAAAAGACTAGCAAAAACTTTAAACTAAAGCATAACATATTATATATTTACTGTGTAGATCTACTTATGTGGAGTCCAACAAAATTAGATTTTCTATTTTATGATTTTTTTGTGATTTACTATAATTTTAAAAAAAATTTGGCCGAAATAAATAAAAAAAAAAGACAAAACCACCATCACTGTAGCAAAAACCACCATCAAAAACCACTTCAGGGAGGAAAAGCGCATGGTTTGAAAAAGTTGAGGGAGGTTGTTTATCTGGTTTTTAGGGTTTAGTGAGGAAAAATAGACTTTCGCAAAAGTTAAGGGGAGCAAAAGTAAACTTTTTTCCGCTTAATAAACGGTGGAGAAACGGCCAATGATAAATTAGCCTTAGCCCATGGGCCCTTGTGCATTGTGGCTATCTTCGGGCTGGCCCAAACAACGGATTCGATCCCTTTGTTTTTTTTTTTTTTTCTGTGCTACCAACGGGCAGCCCATGTCAGCTGCAAAACCCTCTCTGATGCCTAGCAGGTCTGAGTAACTTGGGTGACTCGAATTTCATGCTGAAGTGTGCACAAGTGATTTGGCTACTGCCTATATACGTACAAGCCAAACAATGCATGTATCCTTTTTACAGTAAGGATTTGGAGTAAACTAGGCCGGAGTGGATTGTTATGGCTGGGATTCCAATTTCGCAACCAGTTGGTATACTGGCATCATGTTCATGTTTGGTGTGAATGACTGCATGCTCCTAAACTTGCGTAGCGCTAGCTAGCTGTACAGTGTACACAGGGCGACAGCCGACAGAAACGGAACAGTGCGCAAAGAAACAAGAAGAGGAGAGAAACGACGCACAACGTCGTGGTGGTGCCAAAGTCCGACGTGCGTAATCAGCAGCTGTTTCGCAGAGCCCAAGCGACCGACCGTCGGCCGGCCAGGATTGGCTGTTGACGCGGCGGCGGTCATAGTCATAGACTCATAGCCATAGCCTATGTATGATAGGCGCGGCCGGGGACGCAGGAGCGCAGGGCCTCGCTCGGTGCCAGGTCCCGCGCGTCCGTCTCCCCTTGGTTCGTTCCTCTTCCTCCCAAGCCAGGCGGCGGCCATGCCATGCGCCGCTGCCCGCCGGCCGGCCGCGCCTCCCTGCCAGGGTTTTCGTTTTCCTGATGATGATGATGATGATGGATTGATGGTGATTGGTGAATCGCGCTCTGTTGCAGACCTGCCTGCCTGCGCTGCGCAAGTGAAGGGATGAACGGTCGTCTGGGCCGTCCAGCGAGCGCGCCCACTGAGAGAGGCAGTGCGCTTTGGTGGGCTTTCTTGTACTTGAGCTCACCCGGAGGGTGGCGACGGGCCTGCCGAGGCCGAACGCTCGCTCGCAGCCCACGAGCCACGCCGTCGTTTCACTTCCCGTAGTGGCGTAGTGTGTCATGTCATGTCAGTGCATGCCCGTGGCAACGGGAGCTTTTTTTGGAGCCGCTGCCGCGTGTAAGTATGCTCGACGCCAGGCGTCAGCGGCCGAGGGCGTCGCGGTGGCCTCTGCGGCTCTGCCTCTGCCTGTGCGGGCTGCGGCTCTGGTGCTCCGCTCTCCCCGCGGCCCACACGTATCGGACACGGGAGTTTGTCCCGATTCCTCTCTTCTTTCCCACCAAGGGGCAGCGGCAGGCTTATTTCGTGGAGATCCTTATGCGAGCGAACGAAACTAGCGACGACCAGCCCGCCGTCCGCCGAGGAAGAGGAACGCGTCTCCGGCACGAGCGCAACACGAGGGTATGACGATGATGATAATCCCTTTCTCCGCCGGCCGTCTTGCGTTGCGTTTGAATGCAGCCGCAGTACGTGTATGTATGTATGCTAGTCAGTTATTGTTAATGCAGCTTTTGGTTTGGCATTCAGCACATGCATGCACACAGCAGCAGACGTGCTGCAACGGTACAGTACAGTGCTTGGTCCTTGATCATCCTCATCCTGCGCGACTCGGACTCCGTGCAGCAAAATGCTGCCTGCTACTGCTACCGTGCCTCAGCGCGCT
>JADLZL010003400.1:0-234081 GCA_015844335.1 Chrysopogon serrulatus
CTGATTATCCGATTGCATAGGGACATAGCGGCGGAACGAGATCGTCTAACTTCAGGTGAAAATGACTGCACCTGCAGTCAGCATATCTGAACCGTAAATTTCACATCCGATGACAAATCTACTAAATTTACGTGGGCTGCACAATGACAAGGCCCATTAGCCCACCTAAGGCCTGCTAGTGCTGAGAGTGCCTGTAGTCTTGTGGATAGGCACAATCGCCGCCGTCTTCGCTCATGCGGTGAGTCGTGGCGCCCGTGCCGTCCCTCGCCGAGCCAGCGTCGCGCGCCGTCCCGCTAAGCGCTGCTCCATCGCCGTCCTCGCCGAGCGGCCATCTCGCCGAGAGGCAGTCCTCGCCGATCGCCGCTCGTTTCTTCCCCACCGCCGCCGTCTCTCCTGCGAGCACAAGCGTCGCCTCCATCTCTTCTTACTCGTTCTGGCTGCTGCGCCGCCCAGCAAGCCGCCTCGAGGGCGATCTCCGCCTTGCCGCTGGCCACTCAGGCTGGATTCCCGTGCGCTAGCAGTTGGAAGCTGTTGCAGTATGCGGCCACCGTGGTGGAGATCCAAGCTGCTCTCGGCAAGTGGCAGGTGACATCATTTTCAGGAAGTCCTGCTTAGCCTGGGTGCATCGAGCTCATCAAGCTTGGACTAGGAGCATGGACGCTGCTGCACAAGCATTGTGTTATGCAAATTGTGCTTGCACTGTATTCTGTGAATTGTGTCATTGCAGTAACTGAATAGGAAGCACAAGTTTTAGCAATTTGTGCCTGTAGGCAGAAAAAATGCTAGCAAATTGTATAGATTGTCTTCTGGAAATTGTATAGATTGTCTTCTGGCAATCTGGAATATTATGACTGAATAAAGAGCAAATATGTATAGAATATCTTTTGGGATGTTTTGACTAAATAAAGAGGAGGCATTACTGAATTTTTAAAACTTCTGAGACCACGCAAATATCATTGTATCCAGGCATCCAATATCGAGTGCATGTGACATAACTGCCAAATTCTAGAGACTACATACAGATCATGGTAGCTCATTTTCAAGATGCAAAAGACATTCATACAAACTTGCAAAACACATCCAGATTGCACAATGGTGGCAAAAGATATCAATGCTACTAGACTGCTCCCTGCAAAATAAAGAACAATAATTGAACATGGTGGCCATGTATGGTTCAAAAAAATGGTGTATTGCTTTGAAACATTACCGTAAATAGCTGAGAAAAGGTATTGATAGCCATGTATGGTTCAGACGTGTTCCATTGGCAAAGAAGTACTAGGATAAATATTTTGTACTGCTGCAGTGTCTTGTACTACTGTTGTGTCTTGCACTGCTGCTTCTTTTCCCTTCTTCTTACCTCTCTTCTTTGCAGTTTCTTGTTCCTTCAAATAAAACAAATAAAACTGAGCATGTTCCCATTGAACACAGTAAAAGAGAATCAAATATATTTTGTGTTATCACATACCTTTGAATCATTTTCCTTTTTCTCACCTCCCTTCTTTGCAACTTTGCGTCTCTTTTCATGCCAAGCTCTTTTACGCTTTGAGGTTTTAGTTTCCACATCCTTTTTCTTTAGGCTTGCTGTACTCAGCAAATCAATTGGAGGAGAATCATTTGTGGGAACATTGACTGGAGCCATTTCACTAGGAAAACCTGTGATTTCTTCTTCGACTTGCTTGCTAAGCATATCAAGTGCATTGTCTACTAGTAAGGCGCAGCGTGGATGAGTCACAGCTCGGTGTGCCAAATTGAGGAATTTGCAAGTCATATTTTTGTAGCAAAGCATAGCATCTAATTTTGGATCCTCTATTATGTTTCGGCCTTGATTGTCTTGTACTGTCCCACTGCATGCTTCTCAAGTCCATCGCTTCAATATATATTGTTCTGGAATTGACTTGATATTCATCAAATCAAGAACTTTTAGAGCATGAGCACACAATATTCCAATTCTTTTGAACTGCCCACAGCTGCAGGTGCTTGTTTGGTCTGTAGGATCACCGGTTGTACTCCTTCTCAAGGGTAAAATTTTCATCAAGACTCCCAATTGCTATAAGATATTCATTTTTGCCTTCCAATGGCATAGTGCATGCTGCCATGGACCTCACATATTCATATTGGAAAGCTTCAAAAATAATTGGTGTGTACAACTTGCTAGCTTGGATTAGCGTAGGTGTCCTCATTTTGAGTCTTGGTAATTTTTTTCTTGATTCAAATTCAGCATGCAATTCATTATTTCTTTTATATTCCATAACCCTTTCAAAATGCTTAAGGAATTGAATGATATCAAAATCTGATTTGAATTGTCGCTTCAAGTCACTGTTTAGACTCTTACTCAATTGTGTACTCCTCATCCCTAATGTGTACATATTAGTCATATAACATTCAGCCCACTTTTCTCTTACCTTATATATACTATCCAACCAAGATTGCTTGCTGGCCTTCGTCCTCATGATGTTAAATGCTTCTTGAAATGTTGCTTCATCTTCATACTCATACATACATGCACTAAAATCTGTGAGAATACTTGGTCCTTCCTTGCTGTCCTCAGCCTTTCTTTTTGGAGGAGTACTTGATTCTTCATCGCCGGTTTCAGCTAGATGCTTAACAACATTTTGCATAATATGAAAAGTGCATAGACCATGCCAAGCTTCTAAAAAGACCTCCTTAACAGCCTTTCACATTGCTGCATCTTGATCAGTATAGATTGTTTTAGGTTGCTTGCCATTATGGGCTTTTATAAAGGTCTCAAATACCATTTGAATGACTCAAATGTCTCATCATACATGAGAACAGCACCAAAAACCACAGTTTCCCTAAAATGATTGAACCCAACAAATACTCCAAAAGGCCTACTCTCCTTGTTTGTTTCAAAAGTTGTATCAAAACTGACAACATCACCAAATTATGTATAGTCAGTGAGCATTTTAGCATCAACCCAAAAAAATATTAGCTATTTGTTCTTCCCGGTCCATTTGCAATGCATATTGGAATGATGGGTTCTCAGCAACTTTTTCTTGAAAGTATATGAGCATGCTTCCAGCTTGTCCATATGCCATCTCACGTTGGCGCTTGGCCCTTAAATAATTTTTATGGTCTCGAAGAGTGTAACTCAGATTAAGTGAGCCACCAACTTGGATGGAAGCCAACTCATGTGCAGCTTTGGGCCCAATTCCTGCATCATCAGCCATCTCAATTTCAAAGCCTTGTAACTCTGAAATTTTCCTCTGAGAGACCAACAAATGTGAGGTTTGTGGTAACTGAAGGGTGTGATTGTGTTCCAAAATCAGCTAAGTGACTTTATAATTTTCCTTCTCCTGATCTAGTATGAGACCCATACGAACTGGACAATCAGTTCTTGTTTCAGCTCTTGGACACTTTATCAAATGATCCCTTTTATCTTTCAATCTGTGACCCTCATTCGCACAAAGAAATCTGCATGATCTAACCTTTCCATCAGATTTTCTTTTGTTTGAGTACCTTTTTCTAACCTCAAAACATTTTTGACCTCCATAGTTAAGCCAAAACATCCAGGCTTCCTCTGTACTACTGAATTCCATGCCAACTTGAGGTAAGAAACTAGGGGAAAACCCATCCCTACAGCAAACAAAATATTTAATTTCATGGTCATATATATGTCTGACCGCTTGGGGTGAAAGAAACAAGCATGTATTACAAACCTCTTTGCTTCCATCTCATATATCCTGATTTGATTTTGTGACGAATGCAAGTTGATGTTTCTTTAATCCATTCTAACACAAGCTGATGTAGTAGAGGATGACAAACAAATTAGGAGAATATTGATGCAATCTGAACACATATGGAGAGGAATGCAGACCTGCGAACATGTCCTGACGACACAATAGAAGCAGCAGCCAAGATCCCCGATGCCTCGCCTTCGTGTTCGCGGAGCAGCTGATCGCTGCCGCCGATGCCTCACCCTCGCGGCCTCGTTCGCGGGAAAACAGACGGAAATCGCGCCAAAAATAGAAAAGCCGGCGCCAAAACGTGCGAGCAATGGAGGTAATGTTGGGCTGAGGCCCAAATAACAGAGGAGCTCGGCCGCCGGACGTGTAGGCCAAGAGTGCATATGGCTGCGTTCGTTCGATCATGAGCCGACGGCTAGATGCGCTGACTGCAGGTGCAGTCGTTTTCACCTGAAGTTAGACGATCTCGTTCCCATAGGCGCCCAAACAAAAACCATATATACTCCTTCCATCCGATAGAAAAAATAGACTTAATCAACTATTTGCTCCGTTCTAAATTATAAATTATTTTAATTTTTTAAATTTATCTTTTTTGTTATATACCTAGACATATTATTATATCTAAATGCATAGCAAAATGGATGTACCAAAAAAATCAAAGCGACTTATAATTTGAAACGGAAAGAGTACTTCAGTTTCTAGATATATTTATTTATGATTTTTATATTTTTAGATTTATTTATTGATAAATGTTCATATGTACTAAAACATTTCTCTGCACTTATAGGATTTTTTATACATAATACAAATCCAAATTTACTTAGAATATTACCAATATATGTCTAATGTTCTTATAATTTTTTTGAATTATTCGAACAAACTCAGATGGAGAAATGATCAAAACCAAAGTAGTAGATCTTCATGAGATATACAACTTTTTTTAGCTGACGACTTTTATATGAAATCATTCATACCCCTAAAATTCTTTTTTTGCGGTTTCCATATTTTAAAATTCAATTTTTTTTGAGTTGTGCAAACAAATTTAAAAAAAAAAATTGGATGGAGAAATGACGAGAGGCAAACTTTGGATATAAATAAGATATGCAATTTTATAATTGATAACTTTTCATTTAAAATCCTTTACAGTCCCCAAATTTTATTTCAAGTTCTTATATTTTAACTTTTATTTTTTTTGAATTGTTTGAGAAATTACCGAAATCAAACTTGTAGATATCGATGAGATATGCAACATTGTAATTGACAACCATTTCATTTTAAATCATTTACCGTTCCAAAATTTTACTTTAAGTTCTTATATTTTGAAATCCAAATTTTTCAAATTGTTCGAATGAAGTTAGATTAAAAATAACCAACATCAAACTTGCTGAGCTTAGTTAGATCTATGTAGTTGATTGTTACACGTGAAATCATTTATAGTCTCAAAATTCTGTTTGAAGGTCTCATATTTAAAAAAATGCATATATATATAAATATTTTAGATAAATAAAAAACTAAGTACTTATTAAGTCCATTTTGGCCCCTCAACTCTTGTCTTTGTCTAACACTCCCAAAGCCATCTGAGAACCACTCAAAACAACCTCCTGTGTCAAAATTGAACAGTTTTGATACTTGAGATGTCAAAGACAGTTTTGTTGTTGTGGGTTAAAATTAGACAAAGTCAAGAGTCGAGAGACCAAAACTAGACGTAATCCTAGGTTTTGAGTTGTAAAACAAAACATTGATTGATCAGATTAGAGCACAATGGATCTCGCTTTTCTCAATGGTTTGCTAGCATTCTCATATCATATCCACCACAGATGGTACTCAAAATAAATTACAAAAAATGTTGATACACAAATATTTCTATGCATATTCCTTCCATGGTTCATATACCACAAGCAGAAGTTTAAGCATATTCCTTCCACGGTTCATATACAAGAAACAAAAGTTTAAGGCTCTGATACACCCTGATGCCCTATAATCTTGAGGTTGCATATAGCACCTTATGGTCATGAGACATCAATTCTATGCATACTCCTGGCTTAGTGAGGCTTTTGAACATTTGGAAAAACTCCTTGGCATTGCTTTCAGTTCTTGATGAGCTTAAAGTTACTGACATCTTGTTTAGTGTTGGTGCCCAATTCAAGAGTCGCATCACAAAAGAAACTTCGTGTTCAGATCCTCTCAACAGTTGGATTTCTATTTCTTGAAGGTTAATCAACAAAAGTTCCTCGGTTTTCCAGTTTGGGTGTTCATCACAGACACAACCCGATAGGCATGGAGTTTGTGCCTGACATAACGACATAATAGCATTGTAATGTTAACATATAATGTTGCCAGGAATAAAAGGAGTGGAGCAACTTGCATGAATACTTAGAGATATGTGTCATCAAGACATCAGCAATACATCAAAATTATCGTAAACCAAATTTGTGCAATGTGCGTTATCCTTTAAACAAAACCGTGAAGAATTGTGAATCACAAAAAAGAAAAAGAAAAAGAATCGTGAGCCATTTTTCTAGCAATAGACCATAGTCAGTAGGCCTATATCAAATGGAAGCAAGGAAGCCTCGACAAAATATATAGACAAGCCGACTGAGAAAAATATACTGTCTGATAAGACAAGCGAGCAGGTTTATTATCACGACTAGCTAGGCTCCTAAAAAAATTCAATCAACTTGCTGTCCACCGCCATATATTTCAAACATACCAACCAACTAAAAACTGACACATACCTCTACCAGTACTAGAATATCGTTTTGATAAGGAGATACATATAACATACTTGGCATGGTTAAACTTTGAAACAAACAAGTATGAAACTAGTGCCTAGAGTAACTAACAAATCATCGGACCTTAGAACGGCAGGAACTGCAAAACATATTTATTTCTATTACTCCTTGCCATACCACAAATGTGACATCTTACTTAGTGTGCAGTCAACCAATCATATGTTTAGCATGTTAGATTTAATTTGTTACCCATAGTTTAAATAGGCAATAGGCATGTATTCTGTTAGAAATGAATGGTCTTACGCCCAAATTTGTATTATGGGTGCTGCATCCATGTCCAAAATGCTAATTTTTTCAATGTTTCAAGTAGCGAGAATATAAGATAAATAACAGGTAACTTTACCTCTTCCCCATTGTCTAATAGTAGCAACACCAGCTTTTTAATTCCAAGACACATCCTGAGAACATGGAATGAGCTGGCCCCAAAGGAATGCCCATTTGCAACTATAGTTAGGTATAGATTTGCAAGGTTAGGGAGCACTTTCATGTCTTCCATCATGTATTGATAGCCGCCTAGCTCCTGTGGGTTCATAGAAAAAATAAAAAAGGATCATATAAGACTGTTGCAAAGAGTCAAAAACATTTTAGTACTACAAAATATATTTATAAAAGGAGTAAAGAAAAGAACCATCTTCAAAAATATTTCTATTTTGACCATCTCATTAGCCCCATGTTGATTGGTGCTAGGTTGAATGTCATAGTGCAAAAGGCATGGAAGATTTAAGATCACGGCCTAGAAAATTAGTGAAATCTTAGCTCAGCCCCTGATGGTGTGGCCCATGTTTGTTTGACTTGAGCTCCATCCCTGTTGGTCAGTACCATTGCTGTTGGAGCTGAACTATTATCCTTAGAGCCAATGACAATGACCCTGAGCTTAGAATCAATTCCAGGAACAATTATTGTTTGATAGGGTCCAATTTTGGGACATACATTTTAAAAATTCCAAAAATGGGATTGAAAACGTGGCCATCATTTGTTTGCAGCTAGCACCAAGGAAACAGCTAGTAGAGGTATAAGGTGGTAACAAATTACTCACACAGAACCTGCTCATTACAAGATGCTTAACAAATGAAAATAATTCTCAAGAAAATAGTTTGGATCTCATATACAGCAGGAGGACATGTTGGAAAAGGGTGCTAACTGAGTGTTCTCAGTGTTGCATTTACTTGAGCAAAGGAAAACAGAAGACAAATCGTCAAAAATAAGTTGCATTTTTTACAAAAAGACTCAAATGCAACATGTCGCACTCTACTAGATCAATTGTTCCAATGTTAGAGAGAATCGATCAATTTTCATTTTCTTAAATATGACTGAAGTGCTGTAATTTATTTTGAAACAATTCTAAAGTATTTTCAATCTTTCATGATGACTACTCTACTCAAATATTCTGATAATAACATCCAAATAATGCTATATACAATAAACATACGATTCTACTTGAATGAGCACATAAAAACGTCCAGCTCACATATATTTTCCTAGTTAAGTAACAAATAAGAGTGCAAAGTGCAGAATAGTAGCAGCATATATATCACTGTGTTTCGTATATATGGTTCCAAATAAAAGCCGAAGTGAACTCACCCTTTTTTTTTTTTGCGAGCGGGTTCGTACCCGTATTTCATTAAGGAGAAGAGAATAAAGTTACGATACAAACCGGAGAAGTTGTGACGGATCTTATTTGCAAGATGCAAACCTACACCACCACCACTCTACCGGCTACCCAGCGACTCCCGTACAGACTATACGGCCCCTGATTGCGCGACGTGAGTAGCCGGCTGCACTCCTGGCAACAAGGCGAGCAAGGCAGCTAAGCTTCTATACCCAGCAGCCAGCCACTCATTGCCTTCCTCTACTACCGCTGCCGTTACTTGGGGCACGGTATCCGCTCGACCTCTGAAGACACGGGCGTTCCGCTCTTTCCAAATTGTCCACGACACAAGAAGAACCAAGGAGTCGAAGCCCGCCCTCATCTCGCCGCTTAGCAGCTGCCGACGCGAGAGCCACCATGATGCCAGATCGTCCTCAATCCCTGAAAGGAAGCCTGCCAGCCCAAGAGGAAGCAACAGCGCGAACCACACCTGGCGGGCGAAGACGCATCCTAGCAAGAGGTGACTGTTGCAAGTGCCGTTGTCCTGCAGGCCATGTCTCCATCGCCGCTCCGCCGTCCACAGTCGTCTATGCAGCGCAAGCCAAAAGAACATCTTTACCTTTGGCGGTGCTCTGGCCTTCCAAAGCTCCTTAGCTCCCAAGAGTTCAGAGGAACCTAGGAAGAATGCTCGGTACGTAGATGAACTCTCCCTGAAATAGAGCAGCTGCAGAACAAGAGATTTGATGGCCTTAAAGGGCTGCAAGAGCTTCAGACAAGCTGAGTTGCTATTTAGAGAGATATTTGGTACTCCTTGGACTCCATATACAATATATGGCAGCTGCCCAATGGACTGGAGATGTGGCATCGGGCCGACGAGCTCAACAGAGCACTGACCGGCCAGTGAATCTCTCCAGTAGAGAGAAACACAAGCTGAGGGGCTGAAACAGTAGCAGCAGCAATCGGGTTGTCACTTGAGGATTCGACGAAGCAGTTGACCACAGCTAATTCCTTGAGCGCCGCCGCCTCTACGGTGAGCTCCCACAAGCTATCAAGGTTGCTGAGCTCCAGTTCCAGCAGAGATTCGGAATCTATGACGAGTTCGGACAGACCACGGGCCCTACGGATCTTGAGGACCTGCAGGCTGGGGCAGCGCGGCGAGGAGACGACGTCGGCGAGCGCGCACGGGCCGTAGAACCAGACGCGTTCCAGGACGAGCACGGCGAGCTGGGCGAACACGCCGGTCCATGGCATGAAGGCGCCGAGAAACCCTAGGTCGAGCTTGATCTCAGCGGCCATCTCGAAGCAGGGAATCTGGAACCAGTCGCTTATCTTGTTCCTCTTCATACACGTCGTCATCGGCATCTCTTCCAGATCAGGATCCTGGTCTGCAGGCGCATGGCTCACCAGGACCAGAGTGCCGCCGCTGCCGAGGCGGCGCGCGGCGGCGGGGAGCCAGATGTCCAGGGTCTCGGCTGTGCGCGCCGTCGCCCTCGAGTTCGAGGTGGTGGAGGCACGGCTGACTCGCGCTGATGAGGGCGCGGCGGAAGCCGAGGGGCTTGGGGGCGACCTCGCCGCCGCTCAGGCTCAGCTCCATGGAAGAGGAAGAGGACGCGCGCGGCTTCCAGTTGCCGTCCTCCAGCGGATTCGCCCGTCCCGGACCGGGACAGCGTGAGTTTTCAGCCTAACAGACTACGGAGTAGTTGATATGACGATGAGACTCCATGGAAAACTAGAAGACGAGCTAAGTCGAGCTAAGATTTTAGCTCGTTAGCTAGAACGAGCCCACTTGCGAGCCACTTGTGAGCCAAATAAGCCATGTTTCAAGAAAAAAACGACAAAATTTATATTGGTCTTGTATTATTACTTTGTGTCTTTCATTTTACAATTGATGGATGATTGATCCATTTCCTATAAATTTTGGATTATTATGACTTTATTATTTTATTTTTAGTTCCTGTATGGATACTCATAAACCGTATTATATGTGCTATGGAGTATGGACCATAGATGTATAGCGTAATACTATAATATATATTATTATATCTTGACATATATTAGCACATATTATTTTTTGTTCGATTTAAGCCTATTTGATGTATTATTTATTCTTGAACTTTAGATAAATGTCAACATATATTTTGTGTATTTTTTCGTTAGGCTTAGAGAGAATTTAATATCTTTTTCTTAAATATGACCGAAGTGCTGCAATTTATTTTTTCAAACAATTCTAAAGTAGTTTCTTGATGACTACTGTGTGTGGCAACATACAACTCTATTGGATGAGCAAAATGGCCTGGCTAAGTAACAAATCAGAACTGCAGATTAGCATTTCACTTTTGCATATATGGTTCCAAATACAGGAGGAAGTGGACTCTGCGCCTCAAATACACCAGCTCCAGAGCAAGAGATTTGATGGCCTTAAAAAGGGCTGCAATAGCTTCATACAAGATGAGTTGTCTGTATGTAGTGCCATATGATGCTTGGACTCCATATACAAAATATGAGAACTCCCCAATGGACTGGTCTGGTCACTGGAGATGTGGCATCTAGCTGAGCTCGACAGAGCGCTGACCTGCTGAATCTCTCCAGACGAGAAAATACAATCCGAGGGGCTGAAACAGTACCAACAATCAGGTCACTTGAGCAGAAGCAGTTGACCATAGTTAAAACATTCATATCAAATCAAAATATATTTTACTATTTCCAGCATTTATCAATTATCTACTAGAAATTTCAAGCTCGTACTAAGATGAAATGAGTTACACTGTAAAAAAGGTCTTATACATATTTCATTCAATGCAAACTGTATGGTCCATGCATATACTACAAGCAAAAGACTAAGGTTCTCAAACGGCTTGTACGGTACTCTACTATTCAGGTGCATAATAAACACCTTCTTATGATAACTGAACTCCATTTGTATTTCTGGCCCAGAGAAGAGTTCAGACATCCGGCAAACCTCCTTGGCCATGCCTTCTGTTAACAGTTATTGCAAAAGTTATTGTTGTCTTATCATGAAAAGGGGTCGGATGTTGACAGATCATGTACTTCCTCATTGCCAATAAGGAAATATGACCGATAACTAGATGCAAAATCAAGCTGCATATCCCTTGAAGCCTTGTTTTTAATCTGAAGCCGTCTGTGTTGTTTGTCAATCCAAGCACTGCTGGGATTTCTGTAATATAAGTCAAGTCTCATGTACTCTAGCTTTCTTGCATTCAAAATAAAGAACTTGGCAAAGTTAACATGTGATGTGTTGCCTCGATATTCTGTCAACACGATTTTCTTTAGACGAATATCGAGACTGCTAATAAGATGCTTCTTGTATTTACGGCACCACATATTTTTCTCTCCTGCCATTTTTGTCTGAAAGAACAAAATGAACATAGAATAGTTACAACCAAGCATTAGAACCTGTATTTGATACAACATGTACATATATAGTGACAAAATAAAGATTGCAGAGAGATGGCCACTCAGTCACCTTGATGTACAACTTCTCCAAGCAGGGAAAACATCTCATGGATTCAATAACGGCATCCAAACTAAGATGCACCTGTATTAATGCCAAGGCCTTCACGCTGTGCGCCACTGTCTGCAAGCCAATAAAGCACAATTAACTTTGGTCAATTTATTCAGAGAAAGGGATTTGGATTGGATCTGTCATGAATACAAATTGATCAGAAAGCACGGTGATACCTGAAAACTCGTGGTGCCAAACTCGAGTCTGATGCCGTGAGCAGACAATGGCCCTAAAGCATGCAATTTTGGCGCCGAGATGACCGAGACAGTGATGACTTCCTTGCTACCAATACCATAGCTATCAAGAAGCAACCTTTCTAGACAGGGAGCATCCTGGATGACGAGCTGTTCCAACCCGATGCCAGAACACATGCCGATGCTTCTAAGCGCCGGTGACGCAATCTCGACACGGGAGCAGCCAATTCTACCATCCAGCAGCAAGCTCTGCAGGGCAGGGCAGGCGGCGAGCAAGGCACGCAGAGAGCTCTCCGAGACTCTGACGTCCGTCAGGCTGAGCTGCTGGAGAACCGGCAGGTGCAGCCCGGCGGCGCCGCCGCTTCCGTCGTCTCCGTCCGGGAAACCGAAGCCGCCGAAGCTGGCGACACGGAGGGTCGACGAGAAGCGGTGCACTGAAGCAGGTAGCGACGGCGGCGGCGAATTCGGATGGCTGGCGTGGTGGAGCTCGAGCTCCTGCAGTCCGTCGAGGGCGGGGGATCGGAACCAGCTGTCCAGGGTGGTCGCGTCGGGCATGTCCCGGTAGTCGAAGCAGTCCTGGGGGACGGAGAAGCGGCGGCCGGGGCCCGGGTGCGCGGAGAGGACGAGCGGGATGTCGCCGGCGGGGATGCCGTGCTCGAGGCCGAGGTGGAGAGGAGCGGCGCGCCATAGGTGGCGCCACCGGGAGGAGAGGAGCTGCGTGCGGGCGCCGTCACGGGTGGGGAGGAAGGAAACGATGTCGCCCAGGACGCCGTCGGGGAGGCTGCTGATCCGGTCCTCGTGCTGCTCTTCCTCTTCCTCTAGTGTTCTCGTCCTCTTGGCCCCGGAGACCATCTCCATGGCGAATGGCGGCGGCGCGGATGTGGGCAAGGGTACTCGATAGTCGAAGTCGACACGGTGGCCAATAATAGCCTTTCCAACTTGTATTTATTATTCGAAGTTCTCAAAAAGAAATATTTATTAATCAGAAAAAGTCAAAAATTACCCTTAAATATACACGAGAGGAATAGAAGTTTTGACTAGACCATCATACTTTTTTAATGGTTCATATGAAATTTCAGTGACTGCACCGGCACACAGTTCTTGAATTGGTCATCTGTTTAAAATTAAAAATCTCAGTGACATCCAGATTCTTCAGAGTTCTGTCAGACGTCTGAAAATTCACCAGTTTATCTCATCTTGCAATTTACAACTTGAATTTCTTTTCTTGTCACCTACAACCTTCGGAATGTCACATGTACAATGTGAAGCTTGTACATCTCATCTAAAAATCCAAGATTCGACGGTCTTGGACAGAAAAACTAAGGGACTGCCACGAGTTTATGTTCAACACAGCACTTTGTACTATGGCGAAACAAATAGTTCGACTCGAGGTTACATATTAAACGCAAAGCAAAACTGCAAAAGAGAAAAATAAAAGGCTCGGCCACTGGTTAAGTAGATCCATGTATCTCATGCACTCGAATGTTGAAAGTAGCACAAAAGATTTAGCATCAGTATCACAGTACCACAACATGATCATGGTAAAACAACAATTGGAATTGACAGTTGTGAAATATCATGGGATTCACAGTAGAATGAACCACGAAAACAGTACATAGATATCTCTGATGACAATTCCTTGCAAGGAAATGTGAAAGATCAACCAGGATTCAGAAAGGAAATTGGTATGTCATGAAACAATATGCCAAAGGGCATTTCCTAAATGTGAACTTGACTGACTCAAGACTACGTGCACGGGTAATGAATTAACAAATATAAACAAAGCAACCTAATGATTTCACATTCACTAACATCTGCATTGAGGATGTACACAGCCAGAAAATTACATATCCAACAATTTTATGGTGAACATGTTTCAGTTAACTGTTCACATCTGTGACTATGGTACAAATAACCAAGTGCCACAGGAAAACATTAGCATCATACAGGATATCATACTAAGAGGAACAGCAGGGGATAAACACAGGACACTGTTGAAGTTTTGCACCATGTAAATATAGAAAAGTAAATAGACCTAGCTTCAATAAATGCACCATATATGAAACTTGTGGCAGAATAAATCTGGATACAGGATATCAATAAACAATCCACAGGAATCTAGTAAGATATGAAGCAACAGTTAAGCTTAGATTTATCCAAATATCCATTACTTCCATAAACATCCAGACACAAAATTTTGCAGAACTGAAACTAGTTTCCGAAAAACAGGCAACATGTTGCTAGAGAAATTAGAAGACTGCAGGTAACAGTAGGTTGTTCCAAGAGAAATAGCGCTGCTAATTAATTTCAACACCTACATCAATCATATCAGCAGAAACCTTCCCGATCTTCATTGGCTTGGCTTGCATGTTGTTGGTTGCAAACTCAGAGAGTGCTGGAATGTTGAAGCACAGAGGCACCACTGTTGAGTTCAGCATTAAAGGTCACAAGATCAAAAGGGTCCCTACATGAAAAATTAGATGCTATTTCGGAAGACCAAAGCGGGGATGTCCCAAAAGAGGATGGGCTCTTGAAGACAATCAGTTTACAGTCTTTACTGGCCCACATTGCAGAAGTCAGAGGCTTTAGCTTGGCATTGACACCATCTGCTGAAGAGAAACAATTGGATGCCATGGTGACCACCATCTTCTCCATGACCTGCGCTCTTTCTGCAATGAACTTAAGGAACGCTAGCTCACTTCTCTTACCCTGAAACTCTTGGAAGACAACTTTCTTCACATGCATCTGGATGCAATCAATACAGCCAGCCTCCTTCCAGAACTTGGGATCAACCTTGCCACTGGGGGCATCCTTCCGTGACTGCAATCAAACCAAAGCATACATAGTTCAGATCGCTATTGTTCAGAGTCATACAACAAGAATCCATCCAAACAGGCTACCAAGTTAGCATTGGTGCCATTAATGCCAAATCTGAAATGAAACGAGATGGGGCTGGCAAGTCTTACAAAGACATGAAGCGTCTCAACGTTGGGAAAGCATTTGAGGAAGAAAGGCACCATTTTGTTTTCATTGCGGATTTCGAATCCCACCTCCAAAGCCAAGATCTTGATGCTTGGGACCATGGTGCTTGGGCTCATTTTAGCACCCACCTGCAATGCGAAATGTGCAAACAGAACACACCAAAGCAGATATTTAGATCACAGCACATGTTGGCACACTCTGTTGACACAAATATTCAAAGCTAAAGTGGAAATTAGGACCTTGAGGATGGTGTTGCCAGTCTCCAGTTCGAGTCCAGGCCGCCAATGTCCCAGCATGCACAGTTTGGGTGCATGGCCAATCTTGATCCTTGAGCATCTGCTGCCCGTGGTAAGTAACATACTCCACACGAAGAGCCTCTCCAAACGAGGAGCGTCCACCACAGTGATGTCCACTAAGCCACACATGCCCATCTGCACGCAACGCAGGCTACGGCTGACAAGCCGGAGTCGAGTCCCGGCCTGGCTTGTGACGATGGTGAGGACCTCCAGGACGGGGCTCCGGTCGATCAGGAAGTGGAGGTCGCGGTCCTCGATGACGATCGTGCTGAGGACAAGCTCCTGGAGGTGGGGGAAGCGTGTGGCGCGCGGGAGCCCGGCGGTGCTGGGGACCCTGCACATGCCGAGGTGCAGCCGGGTAATGGAGCTGCAGCCGAAGAGCGCGCGTGGGAGAGGGTGGTCCATCGGCCACGGGCGGTTGAGAAAGACGAGGTCTTGGACGCCCTTGGCGGCGAGGAGCTGCAGCCAGCACTCGACCTCGGCCTGGTGCGACGCCATGTGGCAGCGGGAGAGGTGGAAGCAGCTGAAGGCCCGGGTGCGCGTCCAGGACGTCAGACGCCGCGTCGGCGACGGCCATGGACAGAGGGTCCTCGCCTCCGGGCATCACGTGGTCGGCCGAGATCCAGAGCGGGAGGATGTGGGCGTCGACGACGGCGAGCGGCACGGAGCGCCAGAGGCCGCGCCAGCGCGTGGCGAGCGCGGCGGTGCGCGCGGCGTCCCTGGCGGGGGGGAGGCGCGACACGACGTTCCGGAGCAGCGCGTCGGGGAGGAGGCTGATGCGGTCGACGCCGTCGGCTGGGGCCCGCGCGGCGGAGGCGAGGGGCGCGGCGGGAGACACGGGTGGGTCGGGGATGGCGTTGTACGCGAACATGAGCATCATGGACGAGCCCATCATCAATGGGTCGGCGACGTCCACGCCGATGCGCTGCATGTCGCGCTGCAGTTCGGCCGACAGGTTGCTCACGCTGACGCCCTGGCTCGTGAGAAACTGGTGCTCCTCCATGGTCGCCGCCGCACTGGCGCGGAGCGGAGCAGGGGAGGATTGGGGACGGATTGGGGCGGCGCTGGAGCCGAGTGGAGTGGAGATTCCTCTAGAGTGGAGTGGAGTGGGAGTGAGCTGCCTTATCTAGGGTTATGCGTTGCTGGGCCAAATGTCCAGACAAACCACTATCAGGCCTATCACATGTTTCATGTAGTATGGTTTTGTCTTGATGATTTACCAAACCTATTTAAATTTTGTTGTAAAAAATCTATTTATATTTATATATAATACTACTAGTAGTATTTGTTTTGGTTGTGTAACTAGATGGAGGTGAAGTTATTTGACAACATAGCCTTCTACTGATACATTTGTGTTCAACCATGCAAGGGAACATCCACTGGGATACTTGTGTGCAAAAGCAGGCTTGATAAATTCATCTTTTTACTTGATTGTTTGTTCAAAGACCATTTCAATAAGTTAGTTCAAGGGAGAAAAAGATTAAATAAAAACATAAAGCATTGCAAACATTAGAAATTTGTACATTTTCAGCGTGTGAAATGAACTATTGTTCTGTCAGATGTAAGGCGATGAAACTTAAATCAGCCGAAACACATGGCTATGGAGTTACTTGACATCTTTAAAGATGCAGTGGCATTTTCAATGAATTTTGGAAAGAATTCAGCATTGAGTGATGAGTCACTATAACCCCCGCCAATACCTTGAGCCTTTACTGAAAGAGAATTACTTGTACCTTTTAGTTGATTTTGTAATTTTATTCAATAGCCATGTCTAATTCATCTTCAAAAATGAACTCTAACAAATATTAGCATTGAGTCATACGTTTTTTAAAGCCATCTTGGTACGACTTATACTCAGAATTGTATTTAATATTTGAAATTTAAAATAAAAACCAAATGACCACCAAATTCCACATTGCTGGTTTCAAGTGTACACAATTTCTAAACAGGCCCTATTACACAGGAATTAATGAAATTAATCAGATGTTTCCATTGAAATCGACAATGATCTGGCAGTACGAACCTTGGGCTCTATAAAGTAACACCTTGTGGAAAATGTTTAAACTGTAATCTGTAATCTCCTACAGACAAATTAAAAAAAAAAAAAAAAAACTGTAACCTGTAGACGAAACTGAATTGCCAACTGAAACTCTCGGAACTCAATTGAATGATTGGGATGGAATGGAATTTGTCAAGTTGATAGAAATGATTCGGGTAGGTAGAGAAATCGATCAAACAGGTAAAAACAAGCAGCCTTGCAGCCACTGATACGACGTGGAGAAATAGGCCTATGCATAGGAATTAATGATATTAACAGTGTGTTCCCAACTTCCCATTGAACTCGACATTGATCCGGCAGTACCAACTTTGGGATCATATAAACTTCTTGTGGAGAAGGCTTAAACTGTACTAACCTGTAATCTCCTACAGATAAATTAAAAAAATAAATAAATAAACTGTAACCTGTAAGTCACAGAACAGAGAAATGAAACTGAACCGTAAATCACAGAACAGAGAAATGAAACTGAACCTTTTCTAGGGATCCACTGGCACGATGTTTCTTATGAATTGCACTTCATATCAAATGGATTTTTTTTTTTAAAAAAAGGACAATTATCAGTGACTAAAACTACAACCTGGTGCCTGTATGCAACTTAAATGTAATCCTATAAAATGTGCAATTCGAAGCGCGTTCTTGGCAGTCACTGAGAACAGCTCTGAACATCTGGCGCCACTCAATGCTTTCGAGCTGCAACTCAAACTTGAAATTGCGGACTTGCGGTCACCTACTTAAAACTAAACAAAACCCCTCATCGCTGATTTTCAAATGCCCTTTCAGAGTTCTGCACCAGAAAGTTTGACACCTCATACACAATTCAAAGCGTGCTTTTGGCAGAGTCACTGAGAACAGCTTAGCTTCATAACATCTGATGCCACACAATCAATGATTTCAACTGCAAGTCAAACTTGAAGTTGCAGTCACCTATTTAAAATTAAACAAAATCTCTTATAGCTGATTTTCAAATGCCATTTCAGAGTTCGGTCAAACTCCAGAAAGTTTGCCATCTCAACTGAAGGCTTTTGATGCTCAAAGTTTGCCATCTCAACTTAAGACTTTTGATGCTCAATTATTATTATATTTTTTAATCTCACAACAAAACTCTTGACTCTCAAAGTGTAGGTAATCAATTTGAAGCTGCAACATCTCACTTAAAAATCTAAGACTTGATAGCACTACTGTACTAGTACTACAGATGGAAATCCCATTCAACGTAGTCACTGCCAAAAGCCAAGTGACACCATAACCATATCTGACTAAATCTGCTCTCCCTATCCCACAAATGCCACAAATGCCCAACTTGATACAATGTTTGGACATGACTAGCTTCTAAATAAATACCCTCATTTTCTTACCGAAGGAAGTTCTTTTCAGAGGATGACAAAGGGTTTATAGAACAAAACGATAGATCTGGCATCCTGTGCAATATTCATCAAATGATAAAAAGGTGGAAAATCGCAATGGACACCTCAATTAGCTCTTCTCCAGCTAAAACAGAAGAAAAAAAAGAAACCTGTCTGACAAATTAAATATTCCAGGGAACAATGACATCCAACATCAAAATACTACATGCAAGTGACTAACCTAAATTGGGATGGACAGTATAGCCTAGCACATGCAAAGAAATTTGACCCAGTCGCTAAATCTTACAAAAGGTCAGCATTGATAAATGATGTGCTTGCTCAGTACCTACAAGCCAAGTTGTCCTGAACACATAGTATGATACCTCAAAATCAAACAGGAAGGTCTATTTCTTATCTGGTTCAGCCTACTCTCAAGCATCTCAGCTGTTAATAAAAATATAGCAATTAGTCTGACAAATTACAATATTGTAGGAACAGAGATGCCAAATGTCAACGCTCAAAACACTAGAAACAAGTGGCTAATCAGGCTTCTATATAACAGTATAGCCTAACAATTGGCCCACCCGTCAAGCCTTACAAAGGGGTCAGTTGTTGACAAAACATGTGCTATCGAATTACCCATGTCTTGAAATGGCACATGCCAAGAGGCATGATACACAAAATCAAACTGCGCACCCCTGGAAGCTCTATTTTTAATCTGGAGAAGTTTATGCTGTTTTCCAATCCATTCACTGCTAGGATCTCCACAATCTACCTCAAAAACCATCGACTCTAGCAACCTTGCATTAAGTACGAAGAACTTGGCAAAGTTAACATGTGATTTGTTGCCTCTGTAGTTTAACAATACAATTTTCTTCACTGGAATGTCAAGGGTACTGACAAGATTCCGGTATTTCTGGCACCACACATTTTTCTCCCCCACCATTGTAGTCTGGAAAAAGCACAATTGACATAAAGTTGTAAAAATCTAGCACTAGAAAAGGTATCAATGTAATTGTAGGTAGCAAAATGCAAATGGGAGTAGGTTTGATCACCTTGATGTACAAGTTCTCCAAGCAAGGAAAGCATCTCATGACGTTGATAACCGTATCCAAACTGAGATGCCTATCCACTAAAGCTAAAATCTTCACACTAGGCACCACAGTCATTGAACTATCAAGGCTTGATCCCTAAGATAAGTAGAGAATACAAAATGTAAGATCATGATTGGTCAAGGAGATTTGGATTCCTCTTAAAGTGAACGTGGCAAGATACAGATATACCTGGAAAACTGTGGACCCAAACTCGAGCCGGGGGCTGTCTGTACAGAGTAACCCCAAAATATGCAACTTTGGTGCTGAGATCACTGTGACGACCATTTTCTTATACAGAGACCTCCAACAAGGTCGAAAACGCACGTGTGGTCGTGGAAACACCAGCAGTCTTTGAAGACAAGGAGCATCCTCAAGGGTGATCTGTTTACACTTGCTAATCACACTCATGACGATCATACAAAGGCTTCTTAGCGTAGGAGACACGATTCGTACTCGCGAGCAGTTAATGGTGTCAGACAGCAGCAAGCTCTGCAGGACAGGGCAGCCAGCTAGTAGGGAGTTTAGAGAACTCTCAGAGATTGTGACATCCAAGAGGCTGAGCTGCTTGAGAACCGGCAAGTGGAGTAGAGCGCTGCCATTGCTTCCATCCGGGAAGCCACCGCAGCCGCTGAAGTTGGCAACGCGAAGAGTGGACGAGAAACGACGCAACGAAGGGGGCAGCGGCGGCCGAATCCCGTCATATGAGTCGTAGTGGAACTCAAGTTCCTGGAGGTTGTCGAGGGCGGGGGACTGGAGCCAGCCTTCGAGTTCCTGAGTCGCGGCGGAGCAGTGGCCCAGATTTATGAAGTACAGCCAGGGTACGGAGAAGCGGCGGCCGGAGCCCTGATGAGAGGAAAGGATGCGAGAGATATCATCAGGGGAGAGGCGCCGGCCTGGCGCCCACCAATCGGAGAGGTCGAGGTTGAGAGGAGAGGAGCGCCATAGGGGCCGCCAGCGGGAGGAGAGCACCTGCGTGCGGGCGCCGTCCTTGGTGGGGAGGAGGGAGATGATGTCGCCGAGGACGCCGTCGGGGAGGCTGCTGATCCGGTCCTGGCCCTGGTCCTGGAGGCGCTCTCCTTCTTCCCCTTCCTCCAGTCTTCTCCTCACCTTCCCCATGGCGGCGCGGCTGCCGGCGGCGGGGTTTGGGGAATCGGAAAGGGCCGCCGTAAACCCTAGGACGTATTTCTGGGCTATGCGAGAAATGGAGGAGGTTCTGGGCTGCTGGGTCAGATGTCCGTAGCAACCAAAATCAAGCCCATCACATTTGTCAATCTTCACGTTTCTCAAAAAAAAAAAAAAAAAAAAAAACATTTGTCATCTCCACAATTAAATTCAACTAAATAACATTGATATTAGTCATACGTTTTTATTTTCCAAAAGGCATTTTGTGATGAACCTTACACGCCATCCTGATGAACCTTAGAATCGGAAATGCATTTACATATTTGAAATTTTAAATAGAAAATCAGATGACCACCAAATTCCATCCATATTGGTGGTTCTAAGTTGAAATGCCTGAGACAAGAAAGTATTTAATCTCAGGTAAAAGCTTTTCACTCTCAGTTGGTAAAATTTGGATCCTGCCAAAAAAACCTCTTGAATATCAACTGAAACTCACGGAACTCATTTCATTGATTGACATGGAAACAGAATTTTCAAGTAGCTAGAATGATTCGGGCAAGTAGGGAAATGGACCAAACAGATAAGACAACACAAGCAGCCTTGGCAGCGATCGGAGGAGGCCATGGACATACGACTTGAGAGGCAAAAAAAAAAGAGGCTGCACTGGTACACAGTTCTGTACTAGGCTTCTGGAACCATCAGGTGGCGTTTGGATGGAGAATGGGTTAGGGAAATGGATATGAGCTGGGTTATGGAGAGATGGGTTATGGATGGGGAAATAAGACCTGTAACCCAGTCCTTTGTTTGGCTATTGAGTCAAGGTTTGGGTTATAAATGGGGCCCACGTACAAATATACAAAAAGAAAGATGGCAGTAGCACTAGCACCTGCTCTTCGTTTCCTTTTGGGCCCTGGCCGCGAGCTTATCCATTCACAAAGCAGCTACAGCCACTTGCGTGGATGAAGGGAGCGGCCCAGGTCCACGGCGTCCGCGGGAGGAGCATCATGTGCTGCTGGACCATGGCGTCTGCGGGAGGGAGCAGCAGCTGCCACCGGACCATGGGGGCGGTTCCTGTTCCGGCAGCGCGTGCGGCGATGGCGGTTCGGGCTCCCGCAGCGCCGGCGGCGATGGCGGCTAGGCTTCCTGCGCCGGCGGCGACTACAGCTCCAGTGATGAAGACGGCGCTAGCAAGCCTGTTCCCGGCGCTCTCCTCCCCCATCGACGGCAACAGCAATCTGGTGTGGCTCTCCATCGATTTTCCCGGCCATAACCCACCTCTCCCGTTGGGTTTGGATCGGTGGGATATGAGCTGATCTTATCCCTTTCCCATACCCAGTTTCTATCCCATTCCAGATATCCAAACAAAGGTTATGGTATCCAGCTTTCCTCATTTCCCTTACCCATTGGCCTTTTCCCACAATCCAAACGCCACCTCAGAGTTCAGAATCACTTGAGCCTGGAATGAACCTGAGAAGACTGAAGCAAACATGCCCATGGAATTAAAGAAATTAATTAATCAGTATGTTCCTATTGAACTAACGTTGCCATTGGGCACATTACGGATTAACCATTCCCCAACCCGTAGATTACTCATCCCCGATGGATAATTTTGAATGGGTATAGATAACCCATGGATAATTCGTAATCACCAGTACCTGCTTCTCGCGGTACCCGTCAACAGCACCAGGAGGCAAGATGGAGGGCCCATGCAGCTCAACGCAGAGCAGAGCGGAGTCAGGCGAGCGGCCTCCTGTGGTGCTCAGCTCCAGCGCGGTGGCCGGCAAGCAGTTGTCCGTTCGGCGGCGACCGGAGTGCCCAAGCTCAGTGCGGCGACCATGGCTATGAGGTGCAAAGCAGCAGCAGCGGTCCTCGTCCACGCCTGTGCACGCAGCTGTGAGCTTCGATATCATTGCGACGGGAATCACGGGACGGTGAACCTGAAGCTCGAGTTGGCCATCCATCTTCGAGAAGGACGACGACGGCGACGCCGCGGCGGCAACTTGTTTGGCACACCGTCTAGGTGCTGCTCCGGCGCACCACATACCACGCCGCCGCTGCCTGGCCTCCATTGACATCACGCTCGGGGACACAGCTCATCACCGCGTCGCGGGCGACCGGGCCGATGCTCACGACCTTGACATCGACGAGGGAGCCATCCGTCCGCTAGCTGCCTGCATCGTTACGGGTACTATCCGCTTTTATCCTACCCATACCCAAAATATATAATGGGTAATCCATAACCTACCCAATCATGCGGGTACGGGTTTGGATGTGGACGATGGGTACCCACTGGCATCGTTACATTGAACTAAACAATGACCCGACAGTATAAACTTTGGGATCTTGTAAACTAATAGCTTGTGGAGAAAAGGCTTATACTGAAACCTAGAATCTCCAAGAGACAAATTTAAAAAAGAAAAAGAAAAAAGAAAACTGTAACCTGTAAGAAATGAAACTGGACCTTTTAAAGACCCAGTGGCTTCTCTGAACTGCACTTCATACATGCCAAATGTGGAATAAAAGGAAAACGATGAGCAGTGACTAAAACTACAACCTGATGCATGTATGCACGTTAATGTAGTCCTAAAAAAGTGTGAAATTCAAAGTGTGCTTCTGGTAGAGTCGATGAGAACAGCTTCAACTTCATAACACCTGGCTCCACATAATCAATGATTTTAATCTCAAGCTCAAACTTGAAGTCATAGTCACCTACAATTAAACAAAATCTCTCATCACTGACATTCAAATGCCCTTTTAGAGTTTGATCAACTACTGAAAGTTTGCCATCTTAGCTGAAAGCTTTGATGCTCAAACACAACTCTTGAATCTCAAAGTCTAAGAACTCATTTTGAAGCTTCTAAATCTCACTTAATCAACTAACACTTGACTATTGCAGATGTGCAGGAAAGCTAGAACCCGTGGCCACGTGGCAGCCATCAGGTGACCGGACGCATTTGGTCACCACGATCCACATGTCTGTTCAGGCGTAGAAAAGGTTGATTTGAGAGTAACAATTAGGTGTTTTGGTGGGTGCCAATTTAAGGTGTAAGGCCAGCTTTGGGGAGTCTCTATTGGCACTTACATCCTTGGACATTCTCTAGAGCTGAGTAGACTTTCTTCCTCACTTCCCATGCATATTGCTTGATGTAGAGAGTGATTAGGAGAGCTTCTAGTCTATTTAATAAGTGACTGATCATCTAGTGCCACTAGAGAGCATTCTTGGTGCATGGAGAACTTATTACTCTTGGTGGTTACCATTATCTAGACGGTTGGAGCAGTAGAGAGGGTGCTGAGCAAGATTGGAGATTGTTCTTAGCCACACCTGGTGATTTGTGAGTGGTTCTTGACCTTGTCCTTGTGGCCAAGAATCACTTGGTAATTGCAAAAGGTACGCTAGTGGATTGCTCGTAACCTGTGTAGCCTCTTCTTGTGGTGATTCTTGTGGTGCCCAGTGGAGGCTTGGTGTGGTGTTAATTAGCCACTAAATTCCAAGAGAGTATCTCATCACGAGGATGTAGCATGTTGGTAAGCACTGAACCATGGGTTAAATCTCTTTCATGTGGATGATCCATCAAGGTCATTTGGTATTCTATTGATTGGATTATCTTGTCAAGTTGAATTAAATTAATCAAGATGGTGATTGCCTTCAATCCACATGACACAATTTGCGCCTACTCGAATCCCTCTCTTGCATTTACATTAATTGCAAATAGCATATTAGGGTGTTGCTTGAGTGCTTAGTTGATAGGATACTAGCATGTGGTAGGCTGACATGCACCCCCTCTTAGGCTAGTGCAACACTTTCTCTGCCATCTTATTTACTAATCAAGTGACTTAGTGTTTTTATAGAAAAATTTATAGGCTATTTACCTCCTCTAGCCATTTTAGATCTATCAGTGAGGCTGTCTAAAAGCTCTACGAAACACCAACCCTAATGTAGTAGATTGTGAAGGCCTAATAGAGCTGTCACATCTAGGCTACCACAACTAACTGTAGGATTGGACGCAAAATAATAGCCTAGACAGCACATCAACATTAATGATTACTACTCTAGTTACAATCTATAATTAGAGCACTCAAAATAGACAAAGATATCGTTAGCAAAGTAAGAACTAAACTTAATTAAATAGAAAACTTAGAATTACCAACCTAGAGATTAATCAATGATGAATCGTCTCCATAGCAAAGTTGAGGAAGAATAGACAGATCTGGCTCCTCCTCTACTCTCTACTCTCCTCTCTACCTATTTTCTATTTTACAAAGTCTCTGATGATTGGAGAGTATGAATTAGGGTTTCTAGGATGGCCTCAAAAAGGGAAGTCTAGGGTTGGCTATATAGGTCGGACCGATGAATCTGAGCCCTCGGATCCCTTGAGCAATGACGTAGATTGGATCTCAACGATAGTGGGAAACTGACCTTCAAAGCAGGGGCCTAGAATTTGACCTAGTGGGTCAGCTAGTCTAGGGGTGATGGGCCGGCTGGCTACTATGTAGGTGGGCCTCCCCTTCGGGTGGGCGCTCCTGGAGTCTGTCTTGAGTGTACTTTTATAGGTGTTGCGGATAGAATCACTTGATGTCGTTGGTTTGCTTGTTTGCCCAGGCCTATTCACTAAAACTTTTGGAATCCATTAGTTTAGACCCTATACATATATTGGTGATTGAATTATGTGCATATGTAGGATATGTTGATGGTTTATCATTTATTTTAATGACTGTCAACAGCGTACTTCTTATCACCCAAGGATATTGATTTGAAACCAAGCACCTTAACTCGATCTGATATGAATGTTTGACAAAAGGTTGGTCCCCTTGCCATCATTCCAAATATGACTCAAAGAGACCATGAGGGGATCCAGAACCAGGCCTACTTAAACCCTTGGATCAGCACCATGACAGTGTACTTAATTCACTGACTGACTTTGTAAATTGGCTAAAGGCTACGCACAAGTGCGCTCAAGTGCTCCATACCAGAGTTTATGAGGCCTGAGCGCCCTTGGGAAGTTAGCTGGAGAGCATGGCTAGCCCTTGGGACAACATAGGCCCCCAGCGCCCGAGGGTCCCATTCGAGCAAACAAACTTTGACAAGCTAAGTAGGGGAGATGCCACAGAGCTCTCATTAAGACCATGCCACATAGCTGGATCTTGAGACTGACATGAAGGCATAGTGCAGTCAACTCTATCGAGGCAGTCTTCCCTCTACTTTAGCATGGAGCTACTTGCCTATTTTGTTGAAGGGTCACGCTCGAGGCATGAAACATGGTGATAAGAGATGAACCAAACGTCTAGACCCACATGTCATCCATGAGGTCTCGTCTCCCTTAGCATGAAGAGCTAGGGATGGGCAAACTGGTGAACCCTCGGTTAACCTAGACTAGTAACTACCATATGCAGAAGCTATCATAGGAGGTTTGCACATTGTTGGCCATGACCACACTTGGAGCAACAAACTCCTTCGTGGCTAAAAGATGAAAAAGCTCAAAATGCACACTATGCAAACAAGGAACCAAGAGAAAATTCCAACCTTGTACCTTCCTTGCCTTCTAGACATATATGGGCAAGGCACCCATAGTCACAGACAACTCCCAAAAATCAATCTTCCAAATCAAAACCATAGATCAGAGCAACTGAAACACTCTCCTACTCTCTTTCTCTCAATTGTAAGAACTCATTCGAGCATTCTAACATGAAGAACTCTCTGCAAGACATAGGGTTTTGAAGCTCGAACTGGGATAAACCCCTCAAGTATCTTGAGTGTTATCCATCAATGTCCCACACATCAACCACTAACCAATGTCTAATCCCTAGACATGGTTACAAATCCATGACAAGGCTACCCAACGGGCAAAGGTGTTATCGAGAAAACAAGAGAAAAGGAGGGAAACATAAAGCAGCCAAACAGATGCTCACATTTGCAATGTATTCATAGCATTTCCATATTCTCAATTCTCATGCATGGTAGTATGTACATACCATAACAAACCCTATAGCACTCCCTTTGCAAATAATGAACCTAGACAAACCCTAACCCAATACCTTCCTTGCCTTCTAGACATATAAGGATGTGCAAGGGCACCCATAGACAAGGATGGTTCTTAAAAATTTATCTCTCGGATCAAAACCATAGTCAGAGCGATTACTATACTCCTTACTATCTCTGTCTCTGTCTCAAGTGTAAGATCTCATCTGAGCATTCTAACACAAAGAATTGTATGCTGGACATAGGGTTTCAAAGCCTAAACTAGCATAAACCCCTCTAGTGTCTTGAGTGTTAACCACTGAAGTCTCACTCATTGACCACTAACTGATCTCTAATCACTGGCCTTGGTATGAATCCACGATAACAAGGCTACCAAACATGGCAAAGGTGTTATCTAGAAAACTAGAGAGAGAAATAGGAAACATAAAATAGGACAATGGAATTTAACATCTGCAAAGGATCCATAACATTTCCATGTTCTCAAATCTCATGCATGGCAATATATACCACAACAAAATTAAAGGTTCCATTTTTTTAATATAACGAAGCCACAGATTGTCTGTCTAGCACACTAAAGCAATTTTTGGACTAGTGTTTTAGTTTTCTGGTGCATACAACACCTTGATCATGTCCTTCAACATGTAGAATTCCATGCATATGTCTGGCCTACATATTCGGAAGACCTGACACAACGCCTTGGCCACATTTTTAGACAGTGAAGAACTGAAAGTTATTTTCAGTCGTTTCAAATCTTTCGCCCAATTGAGTACTTGACTCACAAAGCTTACTTCATAATGAGATCCTCTCAGCTCACTTATTTCTACTTCTTGGAGGTGATTCAATAGGAGCTCCTCAGTTTTCCACTTTTCTTGCTCATCACAAATGCAACCCAGTGGACAAGCAGTTTGTGCCTGAAATGAGGACCATGTTAATTCAATAAGTATAACTGATTTTAGATGCCTCTGAATAGGTTATCAAAGGCATCTTCAACATTCACAAAAAGGATTCCATATAGGCATTGGACTGATTTTTGAAGTAGTCCAATTGTAGCCATAGGATTGTTTTGAGCTCAGAGAAAGTGGTACTAGAAACTTGATATTATAAAATTCTAAACATCCTCTAGTATTATGCTATGAATATCACATATTCAAGAAGATTTTCAATTAAACTTAGGGAATAAATTATCCAATAGGCTATGGAAACTCTCAAGGCTCATGGACCCAAACTTATTGTTACAACATTACTATACCTAACTCCTAGTTCATCAAGCCTCCCCAACAACTCACTACAATCGTACTCTAAAGTGGGTGATAGTCATAAAAAATACCATATAGTTGCAACCTAAATGGTATTTATTACAACACTACCATGCTTCTATATTTCTTTATATGCAAACAAGAGTTTAATTATATATAGAGAGAGAAAGGCCATGGAGAATCCCTTGTCCACACGTGGGGTAGAATCCCAAGAGGCACCCAATACATTGTACTAGTAGGTATTAATAATGCTACGTACCTCTCCCTTAATTGAAGTGTTAGTTGTGCACACATGAAGACTGCTGTGAAACTCGTTGAAGACTATGGGGAGGCCTTTAGTGAAGATATCATCAAACTGATATGTTGTCAGAATGTAGTACACGAACATCACTAACAGCAACTTGTTCGTGAACCAAGTTGAGATCAAGCGATCCTTCTCTGATTCTACTGGCCTTCATGTGAACTTCAACAAGTCCTACCTGGTCCCAATCAATATCTCTGCTGAGAAGACTGCCCATCTAGCTAGCAAACACCTTTGGATGCCAAGTTGGTTCTATGCCTTTCACCTACTTAGGTTTACCGATGGGCACAACAAAGCCCTGTGTTTAGGATTTTACCCCCTTGCTGAATAAGATTGAAAAAAGGCTTGGTGGTATGAGCAAACTCCTCTCCTATGATGGAAGACTAATTTTGGTTAACTCTGTGCTTTCTGCCCTCCCAACTTTTTACTTATGTAGTCTCAAGTTGCCTCCTCAAGTGATCAAATAGATTGACATATATAGAAAGCACTGCCTCTGGAGTAATGGAGATATTCACAAGAAAGGCAAGTGTCTAGTGGCTTGGGAGACTGTCTGTCAACTCAAAAGACATGGTGGTTTGGGTATCATTGACCTCAATAAGCACAACACTGCCTTTCTCCTGAAACACCTGGATAAATTCTACAATAAGGCTGACATCCCTTGGGTTACATTAACTTGGGACAAATTCTACTCCAACACTCAGACTCCATTCCATGCTAGGTGCCATGTTGGTTCTTTCTAGTGGAAAGATGTTCTAAAGCTTTTTGATAGCTTTTAGTCGATAACAATCTGTCACCCTAATAGAGGCAACTCAATCACTCTTTGGAATGACCATTGGGCCAGTGATGCCCTTAAAGACAGATTCCCACAATACTCTTTTCCCAAAAAGATAAAGGCCTCCATTGCCTTTTTTATAAACCAGGATGTTCAACAATCATTCAATCTTCCTCTTTCAACCCAAGCAGCTGAGCTACTAGAGGAAGTTTATGCTATTCTTTTATATTCAAATAGAGATATAAACATCAAAGATCATTGGAGCTATGTCTAGGGCTCCCCAAACTACAATAGCAATAAAGCCTACCATGCCTTAAGGGGAGAATCTGAGGCCTCACCTCTGTTTTCTTGGTTATGGACATCTGGTAACTTGGGTAAGTACAAGTTCTTCTTTTGGTTGCTTCTAGTTGACAAAATCAATACTAGAAACATGCTTAGAAGGAAAACATAGTCCTGGATGATTATAGCTATGTGCTTTGCAATAATGGGCAGAAGAAACCATTTTTCATCTATTTTTCTTGTGCCCTTTCAGTCAAGATTGTTGGGAAACAATTCCTATCTCCTAGAACACTGACCTGCCCCCCTTGACATGACGATCGACACTAGAACCTCGTTTGGTAATCTAATTTTCAGGGAAATAGTTATTACTCACTACTGGGTAATCTGGACTACTCAAAACAAAGTCATCTTTGATCATGGATAGGTTAATCTCAACATATGGAAAAAGGAGTTCAAGGAAGAGCTTAGTCTGGTTTGCACCAAGGCTAATGCTTCATGCACCGATGTTGAACTGGATTGGTGGATAGGTAGAGGGTACTAACATATTGTCACAGTAGGGAGCATACTTCATGGCAGAGGAGCAAATAGTTCCTATAGGAGTTGGCAAAGCTAGCATGCTTAATGTTGTTGGAGACTACCTAGTACTCAACTTTCGCTCTTGAACAAGAAACTGTTTGTTATAATTTGGACAACCAGGAGAACAAAGTGTAGCCAGAGGTTGATTGTCATGTCTACGATACCAGCCAAGTCATCTTCCATGTAGTTCACTAGTTTGGACTGTGGTGGAGTGCCTTTAGAGGTAGTGTAAGATACACTTAACAGTAGTAAGCTGAGGGGGTACGAGGCGCCTGGTTCTCCTATTACTATGGGTGTGCTGGTGATGGGGCTACAAGCATCATGGGAGGAAATCCCGATGGCAAAGGGACACCATAGAGGTTGGGCATCGACACAAAAGTCTATTAGGAAGTAGGGTACCTAGAAGTTCCATCATGTTGTTATTGTTGTAGGCCATGAGTGGCAGAGTAGTGCCAGAGCCAGGCCACATGCTGATGGACCCTATCTAGGGGTTGTAAAAGGATGGCCAGGGGTGCCACCCTTGCCACCATTACTCGGCAGTGGCAGCGATACAATTGCCTCCATTGTCACTAGTTCTAGCACTACTGTTGCCATGGGCACTAGCAACGGTGTTAGTGAGACAGTTGGGGATGCCTTCTATGGAGGAAGAGCACTGATGGGTAGTTGCTGAGACATGTTGGGGATGCCGGTCTTCTTCTTTGTGATGACTAAAGCAGTTGGTAGCTAGGTTGTGGAAGGATCTAGAGTTCCTCGAGAACAAGATCATTGCAGTCCTTACTGAACATTAGGAACAAACCAGTGAGCTTTAGGAGGGCCTTCTTGTGGTCATACTTTGCATTGATACCTCAAACGACATTGAGTACAGCGGTGCGATCATGGATAGCCTCACCAATATCACTTGAGGGCGTCAACCATCCCCTTCATCTTATGACAATAGTCACTTATAGACAGGTCACCTTGGACGAACATCGAAACTCAGTGTCAAGGTGCAGAGAACGAGTCTCGTAAATGCCCAAGAGAACTACTGCTTGATGCCGAGCTATGTGCTACATGAGAGTCGAGCATAGTGGTCAAGGGTGAGCAACATAAGTCCATGCCACCTATTGTATTTGGAGGATTTAGGGTCAAGGGCTACCAACACTAGAGAACAGATGTTTGACACTTACAGCCAGGGTGTGGAGGTGAGCAATGGCGGCAGCTTCGCAATCAAGGTGGACATCATCATCTCATTCCATGTTGGCAACAGAGTTGTTGCCATCTATACGAGGCAGGGCGGCATGAGCTCGAGCAGTGACAACTTCACGCTCAAGAGCCATGGCGACAAAGCATTTGTCATCAAGAGTGGCGAGAGCCACGTGGACATGGTCCTAGGTGGCAAGCGGCTACATGAGGCCTAGCTATAGTAGCATCCTTTAGGTTGGCCTTGGCTATGACGGTGGCAGATGCTACACATTCACGAGCAGCAGCTTGCTCATCATGCTTAGCATGCACAATAGCTGTGGCAGCAGCGGAATGAGACAAGGTGCGTGCTACCATGGAGTAGCAATGGATTTCACAGTGGATTCTGGATTCTAGAAGGAGATGGTATGATCTTGGAAGTCTCTTAATACCATATTAGAGCATTAACATGCTTCTGTATTTCTTTAATGTGAAGAAGAGTGAAGGATAAGATTATAGACCGAGAAAGGCTAAGCTACAAAGTTAAAAGGTGGAAGTCCTACGCAACATGCCTGGAGCAACCCTAGGAAGCACTCTAGGTAGAATCCCATGAGGCAACCAATATAGTCATAGCTGGTATTAATCATACTAACAATAGTTAGAACTATAATTCAAAAAAAAATATAGTCGGAACTCAATACAAAATGGAACAAATATTATAAACATGGAGCAAACAATGCCTTGGGCCACGAGCAGATCAGGCACACACCCACGCATGCACCTACGCAACAACCCACACCACCATTCACCCACCCACACATATATATATTGAACACCACACTGGCACACAGTTTGTGTCAAACCAACAATTAGAATGAAGGAACTCAACTCAAAGATCAAAGCCAAATCTCTTCAAATGCATATATGTTGCTTTGTGTCACTTCGTAATTATTTGAATAAACAAATGCATCTTTACCTCCAAGCCGCTAAATGTAAAGAACGCAAGTGACAACCTTCTTAGACCGGAACACATCCTGAGCACATGGAATAAGCTGGCTCCAAAAGCATGTCGATCATTTACTAAATCCAGGTGCAAGAACATAATCTGAGGGAGCACTGTTATGTTTCCCAACAAGCTTTGAGAGTCATCTGTGCCCTGTGGATACACATGAAGTTACCAAAAAAAGATCATATGGGACATCCCATTATCAAATAGCTGACTAGCACACACAAAAAAGTTGTTATAACCTGACATGTTTGCATTATATTTCTTGAGCAAAGATAGTCATTTGAACATCTAGGTTTAATACGCTAAAATGCTATACATGCTGATGATTTAGTTGTGATATATATGAAGTCACATCCCTGCTGTAAAACAAGAGATAAGATACATATTGTCAAGTGAAAACTATACTTATTCAGATTTTAACCACTCAATTCTCTCAGCACCACTACTTATTAGAGTTCATGAACCCATGAAATAACTAGCACGCTATTGCATCACACTGTCCCTCACTACCTCATGCGTTACAATTTTGAATTCATGGTCTGAAATGTCTCCATTACTACCAGAACAATTCTTTATAGCACCACATGTTGCATCAGTATAATTCCCAAACTCTGAGCTCATTACTTCTTTGTAGAACGATTATCACTTGACAGTATGTAAGTCACATTAGTTATAGAGCTAAACCCAACGTAAGTCACAATAGTTAACTAAGAAAATTGTTTTGATATTAGGCACAACACCTGTTGAACTCTAACTCCAAGTAATTTTTACCTTGCAAGCAAGTAGAAAATTACCCAAAATTGTAACTCGAGAATTCCACAAAGTAAAGAAGGATGTTCACTTACCAGCTGATTGATGAACATGAGACTTAGACGGGGAACAACCTTGAATCGCTGCAAAATTCTTAGATTTTGATTCTGCTCTCTTTGGAATTGTTGCCCATATAGCCAGAAAAGTTTGGTTTTCAGGTGTCGGAGTTGCCCTAAATCGCCAAGTTGTACCGATTCTGGATCATACGCATCTGCCCACACCAGGGCCACTATCTTGGGCGCTGAGATGTTAGCAACCGGTTTCCTCTGATCATCATCATAAAGGCAGTATGCCAAGCCTAACTTCTTGAGATTCGGCGCCACAATAGTGAGCTGCAGCAAGCGACGACCAAGGTCGAACAGCTCTATTTTTCTGAGAGACTTGGAGTGGATGGAGAGGTTGTCCAGCCCTCGGGATTCCACGACGTTGAGCTTCTGCAAGAACGGGCACCGTGGCTCGGAGACAGCGTCGCCGAGGTTGCAGGGGCCGTGGAATCGGACGTGGAGCAGGGAAAGCCTGGTGAGCCGGTCGAAGACGCCCTGCGGCGGCAAGGCGAGGCCTTGATGCCTTAGCTTGAGCTGAATCTCGGTGGCGTTCTCGAAGCAGGGCAGCTCAACGACGCCTCTCTCCCCGGCCTCCTCCCAACTCCCCTCGTCCAACTCCTCCTCGTCGTCGTCGCCGGCGGTGGCGATGGCGGCGGCGGTCTTCGGACCCACGTTGCGGTAGAGAAGCTCACCGACCAGGCGGCGCGCGGCGACGGGAAGCCAGGCCGCCACGAAATCAGATGCGGCGTCTTCGGTGGTGACGGAGACGCGGTCGAGCACCTGGGCGTCGTCAGGGGCGGCGTCGAGCACGTCGCGGATGCGGTTGCCGTCGACGGGGGCGAGCTTGAAGCGGACCTCCGGGACGCTGCGCCAGAGGCCTTCCCAGCGGCGCGCGAGCACGCTGGTCCGCACGGCCTCGGTGGTGTCGAGCAGCGCGAGGATGCGGAGGAGCAGGTCGTCGTGGAGCGCGCTGAGGCGGTCCTCGCCGCCGTCGGGGGCTTCGCACGCTTGGCGGCGGCCTGGCCGCCGTCGCTTCGCTCCATGGAAACGGCGGATCGGGTGGGTTCCGATCCGCCCTTCGGTTCCTCGCCGGCCGGGGCCGTCCCGGCGGCGATCTGGAACTGGACTGGAGTGCTGGACGCCGCTCGGATCTGGGGAAGGATGGAGAAGGGATCGGATTTGGGGGAAATGTGTTTTGCGCTTTTGAGCTCACATGAAACGAGCAGCAGAATACAAACGGCAGAACAGCTTGGCGCTCACGATTTGGGAGAATGGATCTGGACGCCCAATGGACCTGTTTGTGAATGTCCCTTCTCTCAGGTCCTTTGTTACAAATTATGATGGGATTACTGGAGTACTCATCTTTTTTTAAAAAAAAATGCAATTTCCATTTTTCAATATATAAGCAAATAATTTTATTTTTTACCAAATCAATAAACAGTACTAGCATAGCATCTATGATATAATTATATAATACATTTGTATACTAAATCTATTTGGAGACATCAATGTTGATACTGTTTTATGCAAACTTGGTCAAACTTAAGAAATGACGTGTTCTAAACTTTGAATTGAAATTATTTATGATTTATTGATTATGATTTGCTAAATATTTTTTCAAAAGAATGCAACTCTATCTTTTGACGAGTTAAATAAGTTTAGGTTTTAACCAAACCTGTAAAAAAATACTACTATGATGTCGAACAAATACCATTAGATTAATTTAGAATATATTTTCACAATAAACCTATTTGGAGACATAAATGTTGATAGTATTTTTAGGAGAAATAAATTTTATATCAACTTTTTTCTTTGAGGGAAAATTTTATATAAACTTGGTTAGATTTATAAAAACATGGCATGTTCAAAACTTAGATTTCATTCTCTATAGATGATACAAGAAACTGACCACCGTGATTCTTGATTGGATATGCTAATTTTCTGACAAGAGTAATCTGACAAGAAGAGAACAGCAAAAGTTGAAGAACAGAGAGGGGAATTATTGCCTGAACTAGTATAGATAACTGAAGGATTTATGTACAGAACAGTCACTTCTCTTGTTCTCCTTATGAAGATAAAGACTGTTTAGCTTCTGAAGAACACGAAAGCAAACAGGAGTTGCATTTTCTTCTCAAATACGCAAAAGATTTGTGTATCATTGTAATTAAGAAGTAAAGTTTAAACATACAACCGATGCGCTTTTGAAGAGCGCCCTAGGAGGTGATACAGTTGTGACCGGACCACCTTAGCAGACTGAAATAAACTTCGATATTATACAAAAGCATACAACCCGAATACGAGCGGTTGAGAAGCTGCTCAGAAGCTACAGAGCTTGACGGCTCCGCTGCTAGACGCGCGACTCTGCTTCATCATCTAAGAAGAGTCTTCTGTTAGTCTAGCATTGGCCGCTGGGAAGAGCGCATCCAGGGCCTCCGCTTAGCTCGACGTCAAATTCCCGGCAAAGAAGTCATGGTAAGCTTGCTTTGATGCGGATGAAACTGGAGCTGCCGGTGGTGCGAAGCTCATCCTCTGCATCAGTAGCATCTCACCCCGCTTGGAGGCCAGAATATGTGCCAGTGGCTGAGCGACGATCCATCTGCTCTGCTTTGGCAGGGGGTTCCTTCTGGTTGCCACCATCTATCTTGGTGGGCTGGCGACTAACGGCGGCTCTCGCATGATCAACACCTCCTCGGCGAACCGTGCGAGGCGCTGGGCAGCTTCACGTGGTGGGCGTCATGTCATCTGCTACACCGACATGTTCCACCTGTGGAGGTGTGAGCTGTGGCGGTCCCTCGTGTCTTGGCGACAACGGGGCGCTGGGCAGTCGATGCCGATGAATAGGTATCCACCACGAGCGCGGCGAACTCCTCCAACATCGGATCGTCCCTTGCGGGAGGCCCCGTGCTAGTGCACCGCGCTGATGCCAGTGGATCTGGCTCATGGAAATTGGAAGCGGGTAGTAGTGGCGGCGCCATGCCCAGCAGCCATTGAGGTGGTGGCTGGTGCTGCCTGTGCAGCCCCCGCCGACCTTCGGTGTCGCCTTCAGCTTCGGCGGCAGCGGCCGTCGGTGGCAGGAACGGCGTTGCCCCCTCGCATGCACGCAACTCCACCGCTAGAGGGTCTGGCTGAGAGAAGCAGCATGCAACCTCAGCGATAGAGATCGCGGTGTTGTCGATGAAGGCCGATGTTGTATGCGCAGCCCCTGGAGACCGCCCGCGACGTCTCTGACGCTGGCGACCCCTCCATCTTCGGTGCCAGCGATCACCGGTGGAAGGGACAGTGGTGGTGCCCATCATGGCTCCACTAGGGTCATGCAAACCACCAAGCTCCAGCGGCCCATCGGAGCGCCCCGAGGCACGACCGCCCGAGCACTGAGAGCCCACACGCCTTGGCTGCTTGCAGTCCCGCGCAATGTGTCGAAAACCCCTGCACCGCAGGGCGCAGGCATCGTTGGGGCAGCTCCTGCAAGCACTGCCAGAAAAAGAAAACAAGAACCGAAGAACAGAGGAGAGGGGAAGAACTGTTGCCTGGAGCCCTGGACGGGTTCCAGTTTCCTCTTCGTCGATCGGACTCAGACATCCTGACCTTCATCACGTGACATGAGCGAAGTATTCAGCGCTGGCTGGCCTCTTTTCTGACGAAACTGAATGGACTGACGATTTGTTGATGTTGCGAGATACAGTATCAGATTGCAATGGGCCCACCTACACGCCGACATTCTCCATCCCTGAGGGCTACTGCTTCTTCTACCGCTACAACGTGGCCACCATGGACGGCTGGCTCCCGTCCCCCGCCCTGGAGAAACTCCAGGAGCTCGACTTGAAGACGAACGCACCCTGGTCGACTCCGCTGCGCACGGCACAGCTGCCAGTACCAGCATCAGTGCACTGCATGCTTCTCGTCCACCCTTCGCATCGCCAGCTTCAGCGGCTTCGAGTTAGCTTCCTGGATGGAACCAATGCCCAAAAGACGAGCTCCACCTGCCGCTTCTCGAGCAGCTGACCCTTGTGAATGCCGGCATCTCAGAAAGCTCTCTTCACGCCTTGCTCGCCGGCTATTCTCTCCTGCAGAGCTTGCTCTTACTTGACAACTGTGGCTTCCCTCGACTGCAAATAGAGTCCCTTGTCGTGGACGCACCATGTCTGCAGAGATTGCTATTTTTTGATGGAGGGAATATACACATCTCTGTAATCTCGGCGCCAAGATTGCATATTTTGGGGAAACTCAAACTCTTTGACAACTTTCCCAAACTTGAGTTCAGCACCACCAAGATTGCTTTTTTGATGGTACGGTTTTCCAGGTACATGCATCATTTTTATTTCAAATCAGGGACCCTTATATACTTGATCATGGTGTGTTAATTCTATGCTTAACTCAGGGATCGGCCGTTGTTAGCATACGACTGTGGTGGATGCCGTTATTGACGTACTCAAGTGCTTTCCCTGCTTGGAGAAGTTGTACATCCAGGTGATTCCCTGTGAGAGTATGCATCTGCATTTTTTTGGTCACTTACTATTACTTTGATGATTGTTCTAAAGCTAGGTTGACCATTGATCAACATCATTTCTATCTTCACTTCGCTTTTTCAGACAACAAGTGGATATGTGGAAAATACATGATATCTCATAAGTACCAGAAACTTATTGGCACCCTAGATATCCGTATGAAGAAAATTGTGCTAACAAACTATCAAGGCAGCAAGTCACATATTAACTTTGTCAAATTCTTTGTATCCAATGCAAGAGTGTTGGAGTCACTTTGCATTGTTTCTTTTGTAGAATATTGTTATTTATCGACTGGTGTGGTGTTATATTTTGTTTTAAAAGGAGACGAGTTCTGTGCTGGATATAGGGCATTCAAGGAAACCAGGAAGAGGCAGGATATATGTCATTCAAGCCTAAGCCCACTGGAATTTGGGTCTGTTCAATTTCATCATCAGAAAAGAAAACCAGCCCTGAATACTCAGTCTCAATCTATATGGGGATCCAGTGCTGCTGTATGGTTGATCAACTAAACCATCGTCGCATCTGTGAATGTTCTTGACAACGCTTGCATAACTCTGCATCCTAAACAGTCTTTATCTTTCTGTTAATGTAATCACCGATGCCTTAAATCCTTTAGTTATCTTATCTAATAGTTCAGGCATGGCAACAATTCCTTTTGTTCTTCACTTCTTGCTGTTCTTTTCTTGTCAGACCACTCTGGTTCGTGACAACTCTCTGCAGTCTGCATCCCAAGGGGTTTGCAGTTCAACTAGCTACAGGCACAAACTTCCCGGACTCCCTCTGACTTAGTATATCCAAAATCAACAAGCATGCTGTATCAATTTATACATGCAAGAAGAAACAAAAATAAATATAACCAAATTATAACAAATAACAAACCTTATAACAGTTTGAAATTCAAACCCAAAAATTAGGACTAACTGTGCGGGCTCCCTCGCTCCAATTGAATGGTACACTCCTAGTTAGACCAATATAATCATTTTTGGTTAGCTGACGAAAGCACAACACCAACAAAGTATTGGATGGTACGTGCAGGTACCCTCAAAGAAGCCAAACATGGAATTGGACTAGTCTTTATTTGGAGACTGGTTATTACCACTTCCTCTCAAATTTAAAGGAAAAAACAAAACAAAACATGGCTCTCTCTGTCTCTTTATCTAAGACAGAAAAGAAGACACATGCACACAAATCTAGACAGTTGCAAGCAAAGAGGCCCTGCAAGTGTGCATAGGTAACGTGTAACATCGGTACATAACAAAAGCACACCATTAACAAACATGGTAATGAGTTGGGAAGAAAATAGAAATAAGATAGTTTGCTTCCTTTGCAACTGATAAAGCAAAGCTATAGTATATCCTGATGTTCTTACAAAAGCTATTTCTTGTTGAAAGAATGCCAAAAAAAGGGAGGGGGTTGGACAGTGAACTAGCAGATTATGTATGTACAATATGCAATCATTCCAGTGATGACATGGGTAGAGAATGGCAATGACACATCAACTAGCACTTCTTCCAAATAAAACAAAATTTAGCACCTTGTTTGGACAAATAACAATATTCCAGGAAGGAGATATACCAAATATCTAAACACTGCAGACATGTGACAAATCGTTTGGGGAATAAACAGTAATAGAAGGAAATCAGGCCCATCAAACTTGATACTTCATCTCAACTTAAAGCTTTTGATGCTTAATTACAAGCTTCTAAATCTCACAAGGATCTCTTTGACTCTCAAAGTATAGGAACTCAATTTGAAGCTTTTACGTTTCAATATAAGTCTAAGACATGATAGTCTTTGACAGAAAAACTTTCAAACAAGTTCCCAAGTTTATGTAAAACACAGTAGTTAGCACTTTACACAACAGCACTGCTACTATGCTACAGATCGAAATACCGCTCAGCATCATCATTGCCAAAAGCCATAGCAGCACTAAAACTATATATGACTCAATCAGCACTGTCCCCATCTCCCTCGTTCTGACAAAAAAAATGATCTCAAACTAACTCATGTCTCATAACAATTATTTTTTTCATGAAAAAAGGAACCAAAAGAAAAATAATCTAACTAAGACTGACCCAACAATTCAAAATCACCCTAGAACATATCAATCCACAGAATTGCATCTTCTAATACCACCTGGAATCTCAGATTGTCTGAGACTTGTTATGAAGGTTAGGTCTTCAGAGGACCACCTCACCTGTGAATAACCCATCCTATGACTGCAAGTGGCGGTCATTTCCCACCTTTACCCATAAACCCAGTCAAGACCTTTGTATATCTCTTGATATGAAAACACAAGCACACAAATCTGGAACTGGATAAACAAATAGAGTACATAACCTAACAAAGATATGGTTCCATATGTAACATCAGTATATAACCACTGCTCTTCATTTAGAAACGACAGAAAATAGAAGGAAGACATATGCATAAATAGGTGAGACTCCTCATGTTACATATAAATGCATAAATAGGTCAGACTCCTCATGTTACATAAACCACTTGCTATTTCAAATCAAAGGTAATTCAACAAGAGTTTCAGCTTATGCCTGAAGTCTAAGAAACAAGGACCATAGCTAACTGCTACTGTTCAGTCAGATGTCATGTCAGGTAAAGATTTCAGAATTATGATTGCTCTGTCCTAACATGCAGATGCGTGCATGATGTCTTCTCTCTTACGTATCAGTCTATTGAATTGACAGCCCATACTCAAACTGATTTTTTTTCCAGTTACAGGCAGTGCAAGTATGGAATCTATCAAAGGAATAACCTTGTGCAATTAGAACCACTGCAAAGGAGTATTGTCATGTCTTCCGGCAAGTATCGAAAGTTATTTATCTCATGTATGTCCATAACATCAGATAGAAGAAGGAATATACATGACAACCAGAAAGAGGCAAGAATATCTGAATGTTTAAGCAAAACTTATGATCTGACCAATGCTGTGAGCATGAAGGAAATAATTGTTACTAAGATAGCAAGTTCACTTGGAATGAACCTGTAAGGCTGTAACTGGCCACAATGATCCTAAAAAGAAACTTACTGCTATCTGTAAAAAATATTTGATCATATCTCAGCAAATGCAGGAGAAAATTGGAGATTATTAAGTGCGTTCAGCAATGTTGCAGGTACTTAACGAAGCAAACAACTGAGATTTTTCCACCGCTACTATCAGAAAACAGAATCACATGGACAAATTTTGCATTTATCACAACAGATGATGCCAAATTAACTTTTCTTAAAAATGATGTAATAGTGAAGTCAACTTATGCCTCGTTAAGTTTTCAACACAAGGGTCTTGATCAAAATGGATGTTCAGGAGTCAGATAAGATTATGGTGTTTGCGTATCAACAATGAACAGCCTTCGGGACAGGAATGCAATTGATGCAGGGCAACTAGCCAATCAAACAAAAATAAGGAGAACAATTCAAGAAACTACTCCAGTGAGAATATTACAAGTCTTCAGGCTCATGCAGTATGCAGTATAGCAGTAGTTAGCACAAGTGAACAAGTAAATTGCGTAGTTTTTGCACTTTGGTGCTACAACAATAAACTCCCTGTATTGCTCTGATGTACAAATGATATGACCCCAAATCAAAAACTGTAATGCATTAATTGGTGTATGCATGATGAATTAAGACTAAGCTGAAGACTAATACTGCAGAATTGCCCCCATTAAATACAAAATGGATCGCAGATTATCCAAGATGTCTATAGACTTTTTTTGAAACATGAATTTGAAAGCCAGCCTCTGAAGACTTGTTCTTCCGGCTGCTCCCTCCACTCCCTCCCTCCCCACTCCCCTTAAGGAAAAAAACAAAACTTGGCCTCTCAGTCTTATTATGTAAAATAAGACACATGTGCAACAAATATGCATACACAGGCAGAGGGACTGCATATTATTTATATAGGTAATGTGTCATCAGTGCATAACAAAATTAATAAAGCACTCCATTTACAAATATATGGTAAATGAGTTGCAGAGAGGTAGAGTCAAATGGAATATGATACAATAAGGAAGATCGTTTCCTTTACATCTGATGAAGCAAAGCAATGATACCCTCATGTTCTTAGCAAAGGGAGCTGCAAGGATGCCAAAAAACGGGTTGCTTTAGACAATGAACTGGTGGATTATGTGAAGTTGTTAACCAGGTAGGCAATAGCAATGACAATCTCAAGTAACCCTTATTCTGACTGAAACAAAATTTAGCTGCTACAATATTCAGATTCTTTTGTCATTTTGAATAGTATCTTTCACAACAGATAATTAATCCACGTTCAGATCTCTCTAAATTTGGATTTCTACTGCGAGTTACTTCAATGGTGAGACAGCTTGTGAGACTTCCAGCTTGTGAAAAGAACGCCAAATTGCCATATGCAAGAAACAAACACAAAAAAAATAGAAAGGAGAGATAAGCATAAATATGTGAGACTCCTGATGCATATAAATGCAAATCAAGTATACTTGAGAAGAGTTATTACTAAATACGACATGCTCAACTTGACACAATGCATGGAGCATAACTAGCTTATAAATAATACTCTCATGTTCTTACCAAGAAATTCCTCATTAAACCACAAATGTTCCTAACAATAATAATAATACCACTAATTTTCTTACCAAGAAACACTCAACAAGCACTTGGACAGTTCAACCAAAATATAGCACTTAGTCTGTTGACAAATTACAACATTATTAGGAACAGAGATGCCAAATGCCAAAACAAGTGGCTAATCAGTTTTTTTTTAGAAAAAAACAGGATAGCCTAACCGATTGCCCAGAAGTCAAACCCTACAAATGGGTCAGCCGTTGACAAATCATGTGCTTGCTCATACCAGTAATGGTCACAAGATACAGGCCGACCAAAAGGACACACAAAATCAAGCCGTGCACCCCTTGAAGCTCTCTCTTCGATGTGGGAGCGATGTCTGTTGTCTTTCAATCCATGCTTTGTTATGATACTTACCAACATCTACTTCAAGCACCATTGATTCAAGGACTCTAGCGTTCAATACAAAGAACTCAGCAAAGTTAACATGTGCCTGGTTGCCTATATAGGTTGACAGAACAATTTTCTTTAGACGAATGTCAAGGGTACTGATAAGCTTTCGATATTTCTGACGCCATGCATTTGTTACCGCTGTCTTTGACTGAAAAGGCACAAGGAATAGAAAAATGGTGACAACCTAACTTTAGAACAAGCATCATTGCAATAATAGTAATTGAGAAAAACAATGCAGATGGATAGTCTTACAGAGTATGTTTAATCACCTGAAAGTAAAGTGTTGACATCTTGATGTATAGGTTCTCCAAGCAGGGGAAGCATTTCATGAAGGCAATGACTTCATCCAAACTAAGGTTCATATGTGTTAAAGCTAGAACTTTGACACTGGGCAGCACCATTGTCGAGTTAACAACACAAGATCCCTGCACAAATTAAGCAGGAAATAAATTACTAAGGGCAAAGCTAACTAGATCCCCTCAATCAAGAATGAGAGTGCCAAGGATACAGAGAGGCGGTACCTTAAAAACTGAGGTGCCAAACTTCAGTATGGGGTTTGCAACAGGCAGCTGCCCCAAAATCTTCAGCTTTGGAGCCGAGATCACGGAAATGACCATTTCTTCACGAAACCCATGCCCAAGAAAAAGAAATCTTTCGAGAAAGGGAGCATCCTCGATGGTGAAGTGGTCTAACATGATGTCTCCACAAGAAGCATGTAAACCAATGCTCCTAAGGGATCGGGACGCAATCCGGACGCTACAGCAGCCGATGCTCTGTGTGAGCATCAAGCTCTCCAAGAGAGGGCAACCAGCGAGCAGAGCATACAGACAGGTCTCAGAAATTTCGACACCCATAAGGCTCAGCTGCTTGAGAAGCGGCAAGTGGAGGCTGTTCTCATCTGGGAAAGCGCAGCCGCCGAAGCTGGCGACGCGAAGGGTGGACGAGAAGCGGCGGGCCGATTCAGGCAGCGGCGGCGCCGGCGACAGGCTCCCCTGATGCTGACGCTGGTACCATGTAGAGCCGTCTTCACGCTGACGCCGGGAACTTATATAGCCATAGTGGAAGTCGAGCTCCTGGAGGCCTTCGAGGGCGGGGGAGCGGAGCCAGGCGTCGAGCGTGGCGGCGGCGTTGGCGTCGTGTTCCAAGTAGTGCTCAGGGATGCAGAAGCGGCGGCCGGGACCCCGGTGTGAGGAGAGGATGCCGGAGATCCGCGCCAGCCGGATTTTGCCCTGGATAGGAGGCCGGTCGTGGAGATCGAGGTTGAGAGGGGCGGAGCTCCAGAGGTGGCGCCACCGGGAGGCGATGACCTGCGTGCGGCCGCCTTCCTTGGTGCGCAGGAGGGAGACGATCTCGCCGAGGACGGCGTCGGGGAGGCGGCTGATGTGGTCATCTTCTTCCATGGCGAGCGCCAGGCAGCGGCGGCGGCGGCGGCGGTGGCGGCGGCCGGCAAGTGTGGGTTGGAAATGGAACAGGGTGCTCGTGAGTGCTCAGTCCTCTTGTATCTATCGGGGAGTATCCAGCCCAGCCCAGCCCAGCCAGCAGGTCAGCCCAAGTAAAGCCCGATAGCCTGCTGCCGTCTGCTGAAACAAGAACCATATAGCTTCCACTTCAAAAAAAAAAAATCTAGCTAATTAATTTGTTCCTTAAAAAAGTACAAGCTAATTGATGTTATTGTTCAGTTAGGAAAGACAAGAGAAAATTCTAAAATTATCAGATTGCCTCAATATTTTATTATAATACTATATTTTACAAAACCTAGCCGATTGAAGAACTATTGGTCTGTGCTAAATTGATAATAGTATATATGATTATTCTTCTTATGTATATATAAAATAAAACTATACAATGATCTTGTATGATTCAAAATCTTCGGAAGAAAAAGTACCACTCTAAACAAATACATACCCAAATCTTGATACAAGATCATACTCACTATGATTGATTTTTAGTCAGCCTTTAATTAGGGCTTGGTCAACAGCGCAAGTATGGAATCTATCAAAAAAGAAAGAAACATGCCCAAATGTGTCGTGCAACAAAATTGGTGAATTAATTATGCAGGCAAGCTGAATAGTACACCACTTAGTCGTCAAAACTCTATATGGGAGCAAAATGTTGTCATAAGAGATACAAACTCACATATTTACCACAAAATCCTACAAAAAATGAAAAATGTCTCTTTATTATGTGCAAGGTGTAAAGCTGCTAGAGGTTACCAAAGCGATCGCTTGGAAGCTCTCTGCCAGTGACAAATATTCTGCAAACTCAGGTCACTAGGCACAATTCTTGGGGTCAACATAACCAACTTTGACACTCATTTTGAAAGTCAGGATACATTCTAAATGCAAATTCTTCGGGTAGCTCACCATAAAAATACACTTTGTGATAAGCTCTAGGTGACAGGTTATTATTAGCTCAACAATGTTGTTTACACCTGGCTCCTAGAGAGCCTGAACTATCCTTCACCTTCTTGCTTAGTGTAGATACTCCGTGCGCATTTTGGAGGAGCTTGTCACTTTATAGCACTCAGTGACTTTTTTCTGTCTTCCAAGTCGCAAACTGACTCACTTAATCGAATGTAGACCTGCCTCTGATCAATCATATCTTGCAACTCCAGGAAAGGAGTGGGTTCTCTGATCATGCATCTTTTGTCTCATGAGAATTTTGGAATGAAAGAAGTGCACGAATTTTCAAATGTAGGGAGTTAGCTTGTATTCAGCTACTATAAGAAAATAGAGAATGAAAGTAGAGTATGGATCATGGCAGAAGCAAAACATCTTGTGATTATAACATGCTGATAATGAGAGCTTTTTTCACTCTTTCTATAGGTTTTTTTTGTAGAGTCTTGTTTTCTAACCTGTCGCGGTTTCTTGTATCTAGAATTCAAATGCTCATCTGCCTCTTATAACCGAAGGACCACATCCATTCTTCACTTACATTGCAAACTGCAGTTCAACAGTAGACATTAAGGCCTTTTCTACTTTTAGGCAAGCCTGATAAAGGCATAATATGTTTGTCACCAATGGCAAGATTTTGAAAACATTAGTTGATTAGGTGTCAAATGAAACACACAACCCCTAAATCTCAAGAATATAGACTAGCACTAATTTTATTGATGCAAAATGGTAGCTTTAGTTTCCCGCCAAAAGGTTCATTTCCATTCCTCCTAGCTAATCTAAACTTAAAAGAGAAGCCTTCCTACGAGACCTCAAGTTTGTGGGTCGATTTCCTGTGTCCTATTGAAAATGTACAATCTATTAAATGCCATCAATGTACCAATGACATGCATCTTGCTTGCCAGCCTTCCGCATGTGCACGCCGCACTACGCGGCAGTGCACGACGCACGAGCAGAGGACCTCCTGCGGGTGATGGACAAGCGCTCCGAGAGGGAGGAAGAGCAGGTGCAGCTTGCTTGCCTTCCGCAGTTCCACGTGTGGAGGACCGGGAGGTCACGGATTGGATACCCGGGCGCTGGCCAAGCCTGGCCCCAGAAAACGCCACCTCCTGTGTTTTTCTGGAGCCAGGTCAAAAGTTGATCAGTGGTTACTTAAAGCCTGGCTTCATCCTTTAAATAGGCAACCAAACAACACGAAGGTGGCTTCTTGGAGCCTGGTTGAGCGTTAGCCACCCAACCAAATAGGCTCGTAGAAGCTGTACGAGTAAGAGAAGCGGCGGACGGGGCCTGAGTGTGAGGAGAGGATGCGGCAGATGGTGCTGTCTGAAAGGTCGCCGTCCAGGTTGAGAGGAACGGTGCGCCAGACGTGGCGCCATCGGGAGGAGAGGATCTGCGTGCGAGCGCCGGCTTTGGTGGGGAGGAGGGAGACGATGTCGCTGAGGATGTCGTCAGAGAGGACGCTGATACGGTCCGCGAGGCGCTCTTCCTCTTCTTTCAGCCTCCTCTTCTTGGCTCTCGTGAGCACCTCCACGGCGGTGGCGGCGCGGCGGCGTCCGATCAGGAGCCGGGAGGCGATCACGAGTGGCTTCTGCGCTTGTTTTTATTTGGGCTTTTGGACCAATCTGCTTTTCGTCCCACTGCAATCTTATGTTACTCTACTAATAAGCATATATACCTCTTTGACAGTTTTCATTGACCCAGCTCAGACCATATAGAAGAAGGATTATACATGACAACCGGAAAGAAATAATTTCTGAATGTTTAAGCAAAACTTTATGATCTGAGCAATGTTGTGACCATGCAGGAAATAATTGTTACTAAGATAACAAGCTCACTTGGAATTAACCTGAATCTTACTGCTAGTTCTGTACAAAATATTTGATCATATCTTGGAGATTATTAAGTGTGCTGAGCAATTTTGCAGAGACTTAACGATGCAAACAATTGAGAATTTTCCACCCCTACTATCAGAAAACAGAATCATGTGGACAAATTTTGCATTTATCACAATGGATGATGCCAAATAAACTTTCCTTAAAAACATGATGTGAAGTCACCTTATGCCTTGGCAAGCTTTCAAGTTTCAACACAAGGGTCTTTATTGAAATGGATGTTCACGAGTCAGTTAATATTATGGTGTTTGCATATCAACAAGGAACAGCCTCCGGGACAGAAATTCAATTGATGCAAGGCAACTAGCCAATCACACAACAATATTGGAACTTCTAGGGGAACAATTCAAGAAAATACTCCAGTGAGAATATTACAAGTCTTCATGCTCATGCAGTATGCAGTAGTTAGCACAAGAACAATTTAAGAAACTAATCCAGTGAGAATACTACAAGTCTTCAGGCTCATGCAGTATGAAGTAGTTAGCACTAGTGAAGAAGTGAATTGTGTAGTTTTTGCACTTTGACTTTGCTACAATAATAAACTCCCTGTATTCCTCTGATGTACAAATTATATGATCGCAAATCAAAACTTGTAATGCATCAATTGATGTATGCATGAAAAAAAAAAAAAAAAAAAGGTAGTGCCAAATTAAGGCTAACCTCATAAATCAAAATGAAGACTAATACTGCAGAATTGCCCTATTACAACATGGATCCCAGATTATCCAAGACGTCCATAGACTTTTTTATGAAACATGAATTTGAAAGCTTCTGAATGTTAGTTACTTCAATTGCGAATCAACATGAGTTTTAGTTTCTGCTTTGGAGGCGCTCATCACAGTTCACAGATACATACAACCTTTGGAGTAAGGATCCTGCTCCTGCATGGCAGCAGTCTGTGCCAAAGCAAGGACTAGTAACTGATAAGATTTCCTAAATATTATTTTTTGTGCAAAAGCTACCAGATTTCATAATTACGATTGCTCTGTCCTAACATGCAGATGCATGATTTCTTCTCCCTTATGCATATAGAAAAACTACAGAATGCTCGCGTATTAGTCTACTGATTTTCAGTTAAGGGCTGTGTCATCGTGCAACTGTGGAATCTGTAAAAAATAATACATGCCAAAAATCGTAATATTATTATCAGCATTTAGCTTGCCATGCACCAAAATAGTCGAGTACTGGGACGCTGTCATATATTTCCAACAGAGTGACAGCTATTCAGAGAAGACACTGATCTTCAGTCTGAGTAGCACCCCACTCAGGTAAAACTATACATGGAGCAAAGTGTTATCATAAGAGATATGAAGTCACATGTTTAAAACAAAAATCCTTATTATCAACATTTTCCACTTCCAGCTTGCGAAAAGAACACTAAATTGCCATATGCGAGAAACAAAGACAAAGCAGTAGAAAGGAGAGATGTGCATAGGTGAGACTTCTCATGTTGCATATAAATGCAAATCAAGTATGCTTGCGAGGGCTTATTAATACCACATTGTTAACAAGGTACGATACATGGAACATGACTAAGCTTCTAAATAACACTTACTTACCAAGAAATTTATCTTTAAACCACAAATTCTACTAACAACAAAATAATACCAGTGATGTTCTTAATAAAAAAAAATATTCAACAAGAACTTGGATGCTTAAACCAAAATATAGCACTTAGTCTGTTGACAAATTACAATATTAGGAACAGAGATGCCAAATATGAAAACACTTGAAACAAGTGGCTAATCAGGTATCTGGGAAAAAAAAAACATTATGGTCTAACCATCCGCCCAGTAGTCAAACCCTACAAATGGGTCTGCTGTTGACAAATCATGTGCTTGCTCATACCAGTAATGGTCACGAGATCCAGGCATATGAAAATGACACACAAAATCAAACCTTACACCCCTTGAAGCTCTCTCTTCAATCTGGATCAATGTTTGTTGTCTTTCAATCCATCCTTTCTTGTGATAGTCACTAACATCAACTTCAAGAACCATTGATTCAAGGACTCTAGCGTTCAATACAAAGAACTCAGCAAATTTAACATGTGCCTGGTTCCCTAGATAGGTTGACAACATAATTTTCTTTAGACGAATGTCTAGGGTACCAATAAGGCTCTGGTATTTGTGATGCCATTCATTTGTAACCTTCTCTGGCTTTATCTGAAATAGCACACAAGGAATATAAAAATGGTTACAACCTAACTTTAGCACAAGCATCATTGCAATAGTAGTAACTGAGAAAAGGATGCAGATGGACACTCTATTACAGAGTATGTTTAATCACCAGGAAGTAAATTGTTGACATCTTGATGTATAGGTTCTCCAAGCAGGGAAAACATTTCATGAAGGCAATGACCTCATCCAAACTAAGGCTCATACGTGTTAAAGCTAGAACTTTGACACTGGGCAGCACCATTGTCGAGTTAAGAACACGAGATCCCTGCATAAATTAAGCACGAAATAAATACTAACGGCACAGATAACTAGATCCCCTCAATCAGGAATGTGAGACTGCCGAGGATGCAGAGGCAGTACCTTAAAAATTGAGGTGCCAATCTTCAGCAAGGGGCTTAGAACAGGCAGCTGCCCCAAAATCTTCAGCTTTGGAGCGGAGATTACTGAAATGACCATTTCTCGGCGAATCCCATGCCCAAGAAGAAGTAATCTTTCCAGAAAGGGTGCATCCTCTATGGTGAAGTGGTCCAACATGATGTCTCCACAAGAAGCATGTAAACCAATGCTCCTAAGGGACCGGGACACAATCCGGACGCTACAGCAGCCGATGCTCTGAGTGAGCATCAAGCTCTGCAAGACAGGGCAACTGGCGAGCAGGGCATACAGACAGGTCTCAGAAATTTCAACACCCATAAGGCTCAGCTGCTTGAGAAGCGGCAAGTGGAGGCTGTTCTCATCTGGGAAAGCGAAGCCGCCGAAGCTGGCGACGCGAAGGGTGGACGAGAAGCGGCGGGCCGATTCAGGCAGCGGCGGCGCCGGCGACAGGCTCCCCTGATGCTGACGCTGGTACCATGTAGAGCCGTCTTCACGCTGACGCCGGGAACTTATAGAGCCATAGTGGAAGTCGAGCTCCTGGAGGCCTTCGAGGGCGGGGGAGCGGAGCCAGGCGTCGAGCGTGGCGGCGGGGTTGGCGTCGTGCTCCAAGTAGTGCTCGGGGATGCAGAAGCGGCGGCCGGGGCCCCGGTGTGAGGAGAGGATGCCGGAGATCCGCGCCAGTCGGATTTTGCCCTGTATAGGGGGCCGGTCGTGGAGATCGAGGTTGAGGGGGGTGGAGCTCCAGAGGTGGCGCCACCGGGAGGCGATGACCTGCGTGCGGCCGCCTTCCTTGGTGCGCAGGAGGGAGACGATCTCGCCGAGGACGGCGTCGGGAAGGCGGCTGATGTGGTCATCTTCTTCCATGGCGGGCGTCGGGCGGCGGCGGCGGCGGCGACCGGCAAGTGTGGGTTGGAAATGGAACAGGGTGGGGTGCTCGCGAGTGTTCAGTCTTCTTGTATCTGTCGGGGAGTATCCAGCCCAGCCCAACCAATTATCGTTAGCACAAAGGTTAGCCCAATTAAAGCCCGATAGCCTGCTGCCGTCTGCTGAAACAAGAACCATATAGCTTCCACTTAAAAAAAAAGAGTAAATTACACCGTAGGTACTTAAACCATTAGGTGGTTATCAGACGGGTACATCAACTGAAAAACGTAACAGTTAGGTACTTAAATTATTGGTGGCTCCCAGATAAGTACTCCAACTAAAAAATGTAACAACTAGATACTTAAACTATTGGTGGTTCACAGATAGGTACTCTAATTATAAATTCCGTGAGTACATAACGAGACAAATTAATTAGATATAATTAATTCATCCTTACCACATATTTACTGTAGTCCGACATTGTCAAATCATGAGTTCAGTTGTCCAGGTGACCATTGCTTATGAGTCAGCTTTTTGTGAGACAAATTTTTAAGTCTAATTAGTCCATGATTTGAAAAAACCGGCTCACAAAAGCTTAATTGTGTCAAATCATAAACTAATTAGGCTTAAAAAATTCATCTCACAAAAGCCGGCTCATAAGCAATGGTCACCGGGACAACTAAACTCATGATTTGATAATGTTGTGCTACAGTAAACATGTGCTAATGATGGATTAATTATACTTAATTAATTTGTCTTGTTATGTACTAACGAAATTTATAATTAGAGTATCTATCTGAAAATCATCAATAGTTTAAGTATTTAGCTGTTATGCTTTTTTAGTTGGAGTACCTATCTGGGAGCCACCAATAGTTTAAATAACTAACTGTTATGTTTTTCGGTTGAAGTACCTATCTCGATAACCACCCAATAGTTTAAGTACCTAGAGTGCAATTTACTCAAAAAAAAAAAACAATCTGGCTGTTTGATTTGTTCCTTAAAAAAGTACAGCTAATTGATATTATTGTTCAGTTAGAAAAGACAAGAGGAAACTCCAAAATTATCATATTGCCTCAATAGTTTATTATAATACTATATTTTACAAAACCTAGCCGATTGAAGAACTATTGGTCTATGCTAAATTGATAATAGTATATATGATTCTTCTTCTTCTTCTTCTTGTTCTTCTTATGTATATATAAAATAAACTATACAATGATCTTGTATGACTCAAAATCCTCGCAAGAAAAAGTACCACTCTAAACAAATACATGCACAAATCTTGATACAAGATCGTACTCACTAAGATTGATTTTTAGTTAGCCATAATTAGGGCTTGGTCAACAGCGCAAGTATGGAATCTATCAAAAAAGAAAGAAACGTGCCCAAATGTGCCGTCCAACAAAATTGGTGAACTAATTATCTAGGCAAGCTGAATTGTACACCACTTAGTCGTCAAAGCTATATATGGGAGCAAAATGTTGTCATAAGAGATACAAATTCACATATTTACCACAAAATCCTACATATTAACATTATACATATTAACATTATCTCTTTATTATGTGCAAGGTGTAAAGCCGCTAGAGGTTACCAAAGAGATCGCTTGGAAGCTCTTTGCCAATGACAAATATTCTGCAAACTCAGGTCACTAGGCACAATTCTTGGGGTCAACACAACCAACTTTGACACTCATTTTGAAAGTCAGAATACATTCTACATGCAAATTCTTCAAGAATACACTTTGTGATAGGCTCTAGGCGAAAGGTTATTAGCTCAACAATGTTGTTTACCCCTGGCTCCTAGAGAACCTGAACCATCCTTCACCTTCTTGCTCAGTGTAGATACACTGTGTGCATTTTGGAGGAGCTTGTCACTTGAGATAGCACTCTGTGACCTTTTTCTGTCTTCCAAGTTGCAAGCTGACTCACTTAATCGAATGTAGACCTGCCTCTCAATCATACCTTGCAACTCCAGGAAAGGATTGCGTTCTCTGATCATGCATCTTTTGTCTCATTAGAATTTTGGAATGAAAGAAGCGCACGAATTTTCAAATGTAGGGAGTTAGCTGGTATTCAGCTACTATAGAAAAATAGAGGATGAAAGTAGAGTATGGATCATGGCAGTAGCAAAACATCTTGTGATTATAACATGCTGATAATGAGAACTTTTTTTCACTCTTTCTATAGGGTTTTTTTTGTAGAGTCTTGTTTCTGACCTGTCGTGGTTTCTTGTGTCTAGAATTCAAATGCTCATCTGCCTCTTATAATGGAAGGACCACATCCATTCTTCACTTACATTGCAAATTGAAGTTCAACAGTAGACATTAAGGTCTTTTCTGCTTTTAGGCAAGCCTGATAAAAGGCATAATATGTTTGTCACCAATGACGAGATTTTGAATGACGAGATTTTGAAGACATTAGTTGATTAGGTGTCAAATGAAACACACAACCCCATCTCAAGAATGTAGTCTAGGACTAATTTTATTGATGCTAAACAGTAGCTTTAGTTTCCTGCCAAAAAGTTCATTCTATTTTCCATTCCTCCTAGCTAATCTAAACTTAAAAGATATGCCTTCCTACGAGACCTCATGTTTGTGGGTCGATTTCTTGTGTCTTATTGAAAATGTACAGTCTATTAAATGCCATCAATGTATCAATGACATGCATCAGCCTCTTGTTTCACTAACAGTGGGAGTGAAAGGATTTTGGATTTATCAGGGGCAGTAAGAATTTTTTTTCCATATATGACTGTCAGCAGTCAGCACTTACGGCACCAGCTCTTAGTCTCTAATTATAGAGGCTGCTACCAGTGCTGCAAAAAAAAAAAAATATTAAAAGTTAAGTTCAGCTGGTTCTGAAATCAAAATTTTCACTCCCATTGAACTTACGTTTATTAACAACCACAGCAGCCAAGGGCCAAAAAGATGTGGGCATGTGGCTACTAATTAAATAACCAAACAGCAGGTAACAAGTAACGACCATCTCTTTTAAGGAGAAAACTAAATGGGTTAGATTGTATTTATGATTAGATGGGGATATATGCAAATTGCAATCATTACAATGACAACCAAGTGAAAAATAATATTGCATATCTCAAAAGCTTTCTTCGTTTAGAATAAATAAAAATATAGCATCAAATCAGTTGGCAAATTACAGCATTGCAGGAAACAATATACCAAATATCAAACTCATTAAACCTATCCCTACCTGGAAAATCAAATATCACTCATTTGTGTTATCAGACCTACTGACGAATCCTTTGAAAGGGATCCAGTATTGACAAATCATGTACTTCATCGGATCGGATACATGACCCAATCAAGATGTTTTCAGATACAAAATCGAACCGTGCACCCATCGAAGCCCTGTTTTCGATCTCGAGCAGACTACGCTGCTCTTCAATCCATTCATCGGAAACATTTGAAAATGGTAACTCAAACCTCATTAACTCCAGCACTCTTGCATTTGATACAAAGAACTTGGCCAACTTAACATGTGACGTGTAGCCTTGATAGTCTGCTAGGACAATTTTCCTCAGACGGAAGTCAAGGGTGCCAACAATTTTCTCGTATCTAAACCAATTTTTCATCCCAACACTTATTATCTGAAAAACAAAAGTGAACATCTAAATAGCATCAATGATAACTGTTAGATTTCGAACAATCGCTGATGTTATAGGAGTAAATGCAAAAGAATGGAGGTGCACATTCTGGTGCAAATTAATAAAAGTCACCTGGATGTACAACGTCTCCAAATGGGGAAAGCATTTGATTCTGTTAATAACCACATTCAGACTAAGTTTCACATCATATAGTGCCAGAACCTTGACACAGGTCACCACCGCCGTCATGCTAGCAATATTTGATCCCTGAGTGAAAAGCATGTTTAGAATTAAGACACCATGTATCATGCAATGTAAGCAGATTAATGGAAGGGACCACTCATGAAGTTGGACGTGAGAATGATGCCCATACCTGAACAACTGTAGTGCTGGACTGAAATCTAGGAAAATAATTATCACAGAGCTTCCCCAAAATACGCAATCTCGGCGCAGAGATTACCAACACGTCGACCTTATTAATCGCTCCTAAAAACAGCATTCTGTCCAGACATGGGGCATCCTTGATGACGAGTTGATGTGGCCTGATTTCTCCTTCTCCTCCCCAGCCAGAATGAACTCCGATGCTTATGAGGCTAGGTGACACGATCTCCACTCGAGGGAATCCCTTGTTGTAACGCAGCAGCAAGCTCTCCAGGACAGGGCAGGCAGCGAGCAAGCCATGGAGACAGCTCTCAGAGATTGTAACCTCCACAAGGCTCAGCTGCTTGAGAAGCGGCAGGTGAAGTGCGCCGGTGTTGCTTTCATCCATGAAATCGCAGCTTTTGAAGGTGGCGACACCAAGGGTGGACGAGAAGCAGTGCACCGATTCTGGAACTCGAATTTGGAGTTGGTAGAGCTGGACCTCGTGTAGTTTGTCCAGGGCGGTGCTCCGGAGCCAGTGGTCCAGGTTCGTGATGGACTTGTAGTAGTTGTACAAGTAAGAGAAGCGGCGGCAGGGGCCCCGGTGCGTGGAGAGGATGCGGCGGATGGCGCTGTCTGAAAGGTCGCCGTCCAGGTTGAGAGGAACGGTGCGCCAGATGCGGCGCCAGCGGGAGGAGAGGATCTGCGTGCGAGCGCCGGCTTTGGTGGGGAGGAGGGCGACGATCTCGGCGAGGACGTCGTCTGAGAGGTTGCTGATCCGGTCGGTGAGGCGCTCTTCCTCTTCTTCCAGCCTCCTCTTCTTCTCTCTCGTGGCGCTTCCATCTCCATGGCGATGGCGGCAGGATGGCGGCGCGGCGGCCGATCGGAAGTCGTGAGGCGAACAGGTAGGTGATCACGAGTCGCTTCTGCGCTTGTTTTATTTTGGGCTTTTGGGCCAATCTGCTTTTCGGCCCACTGCAATCTTATGTCTGTCGCCCATTCAGATAGTCTCTTTCACAACGCAAAATGAATTCATGCTCAGATCCTCTCTAATCTTGGATTTCTACTGCATGCTATTCAAATCAAAAGGTGATTCAACAAGAGTTTCAGCTTGTGCCTGCAGTCTATACCGAACACAAGGACCATATAGCTTTAACTGCGATTGTTCAGTCCGAATGTCATGTCAGGTAAAGATTTCAGAATTACGATTGCTCTGTCCTAACATGCAGATGCGTGCATCATTTCTTCTCTCTTGTATATAATATAGAAGAAAACTACAGAATGATCAGTTATCAATCTATTGAATTCACAGTCCATACGCAGTAAGACTGACTTTTTTCAGTTACAGGCTGTGTCATCAGTGCAAGTATATATGGAATCTACCAAAAGTAATACACGCCCAAATCTTAACATTATACATATATCAGCTCTGCCATGCAACGAAATTAGACAACTACAGGGTCACTGCCATATATTTAGAAAACACATCGATCATCTTCAATCTGAGTAGCACCCCACTCAGGTAAAACAATACATCAAAGTGCTGTCATTAGGAAACAGCAGCTATATTTACCACAGAATGAACAATTTTGTAACTAAAAAAACCATGTACTCAATGCCTAGGGCCACTAGCAGATCACGCATTAGAGAATGCCAGCAAATTTTGCTTTTCACTACCTCCGTGAGAACTTCAGGATTAGATAGATTATTAAGGATAGCTTTACCTTCAAGACAGTAAAAGCAGATAACAGCACATCCTGAAATATAGAATAAGCAGGCTCCAAAGAACTGTCCTTGTGCAATTAGAACCAATGCAAAGATGTAATGTCAAGGAGTATTGTCATGTCTTCCGTCAAGTATTGAAAGTTATTTATCTCATGAATATTATGTCCATAACATCATATAGAAGAAGGATTATACATAACAACCAGAAAGAGGAAAGAATTTCTGAATGTTTAAGCAAAACTATATGATCTGAGCAATGCTGTGACCATGCAGGAAACAATTGTTATTAAGATAACAAGCTCACTTGGAATGAACCTGTACCTGGCCACAGTGATCCTAAAAAGAAATTTACTGCTAGTTCTGTGCAAAATATTTGGTCATATCTCAGCAAATCTAGGGAAAAATTGGAGATTAGTAAGTGTGCTCAGCAATGTTGCAGGGACTTGAGCAAAGCAAACAACTGAGAATTTTCCACCGCTACTATCAGAAAACAGAATCACATGGACAAATTTAGCATTTGTCGAAATGGATGATGCCAAATTAACTTTCCTTAAAAAATGATGTGAAGTCACATTATATGCCTTTCAACACAAGGGTCTTGCTCAAAATGGATGTTTAGGAGTCAGATAAGATTATGGTGTTTGCGTATCAACAAGGAACAGCCTTTGGGACAGAAATTCAATTGATGCAGGGCAACTAGCCAATCACATCACACAACAATATGGAGAACAATTCAAGAAACTACTCCAGTGACAGTGAGAATATTACAATTTACAAGTCTTCAGGTTCATGCAGTAGTTAGCACAAGTGAACAAGTGAATTGCGTAGTTTTTGCACTTTGACTGTGCTACAATAATAAACTCCCTGTATTCCACTGACGTACAACAAATCAAGACTTGTAATGCATCAATTGATGTATGCATTAAGAAAAGAAAAAAAAAAGTAGTGCCAAATTAAGACTAACCTCAGAAATAAAAAATGAAGACTAATACTGTAGAATTCCCCATTGAATAGAACATGGATCCCAGATTATCCAAGTCGTCTATAGACTTATTATTTTTATGAAACATGAATTCGAAGACTTGTTATTCCGGCTGCTCCCTCCACCCGAAAGGAAAAAACAAAACTTGGCCTCTCAGTCTCATTATGTAAAATAAAAGACCCATGTGCACAGATATGAATACAGAGGGACAGCATATTGTGTACATAGGTAATGTACTAATGTGTCATCAGTACATATCAAAATTAATAAAGCACTCCATTTACAAATATGGTAAATGAGTTTCAGAGAGGTAGAGTGAAATGAAATATGACAAAATAAGGAAGATGGTTTCCTTTACATCTGATGAAGCAAAGCAAATGATATACCTTATGTTCTTACCAAAGGGATCTCTTGCTGCAAGGATGCCAAAAAATGGATTGCTTTAGACCGTGAACCAGTGGATTATGTGAAGTATGCAAGCAATGAAAACCTCAAGGAACTCTTTTTCTGATTAAAACAAAATTTATCTGCTGCAATATTCAGGTTCTCTTGTCATTTTGAATAGTCTCTTTCACAATAGATAATTAATCCACATTCAGAGCCTCTCTAAACTTGGATTTCAATTGCTAGTTACTTCAATGGTGATTCAACAAGAGTTTTAGTTTCTGCTTTGGAGGCTAATCACAGATACATACAACCTGATGAGTGATGATCCTGCATGGCAGCAGTCAAAGCAAGGACCAGTAACTGATAAGATTTCCTGAATATTTTGTTTGTGCAAAAGCTACCAGATATGAGAATTACAGTTGCTCTGTCGTAACATGCAGATGCATGATTCCTTCTCTCTTATGTATATAGAAAAAGACTACAGAATGCTCACGTATTAGTCTATCAACAGCTCATATTCAGTAAGACTGATTTTCAGTTAGGGGCTGTGTCATCATGCAAGTAGGGAAAACGTCAAAAATAATACATGCCAAAATCTTGATATTATTATCAAGATTCAGCCTGCCATGCAACGAAATTAGTCGAGTACTGAGTCACTGTCATATATTTCCAACAGAGTGACAGCAATTTAGAGAAGACATTGGTCGGTCTGAGTAGCACCCCACTTTGGTAAAACTATACATGGAGCAAAGTGTTATCATAAGAGATATAAGGTCACATATTTAAAACAAAAATACTTATATCAACATTTTACACTTCCAGCTTGCGAAAAGAACACTAAATTGCCGTATGCGGGAAACAAAGACAAAGCAATAGAAAACAAAGCAATAGAAATGAGAGATGTGCATAGGTGAGACTCCTCATGTTGCATATAAATGCAAGTCAAGTATGCTTGAGGGCTTCTTAATACCACATGGTCAACAAGGTACGATACATGGAACATGACTAAGCTTCTAAATAACACTCTCATGTTCTTACCAAGATATTTCTCTTTAAACCACAAATGCTACTAACAATAATATAATACCAGTAATGTTCTTAACAAAAAAAAAAAATACTCAACAAGCACTTGGATGCTTAAACCAAAATATAGCACTTAGTCTGTTGACAAATTACAATATTAGGAACAGAGATGCCAAATGTGAAAACACTGTAAACATATGACTAATCAGGTTTCTGAAAAAAAAAAACATTATAGCCTAACCATCGGTCCAGTAGTCAAACCCTACGAATGGGTCAGCTGTTGACAAATCATGTGCTTGCTCATACCAGTAATGGTCACGATATCCAGGCGTACACAAATGAAACACAAAATCAAACCGTGCACCCCTTGAAGCTCTCTCTTCAATCTGGAGCAATGTTTGTTGTCTTTCAATCCATCCTTTCTTGTGATAATTACTAACATCTACTTGAAGAACCATTGATTCAAGAACTCTAGCGTTCAATACAAAGAACTCAGCCAAGTTAACATGTGCCTGGTTCCCTAGATAGGTTGACAACATAATTTTCTTTAGACGAATGTCAAGGGTACCAATAAGGCTCTGGTATTTGTGACGCCATTCATTTGTAACCTCCTCTGGCTTTAACTGAAAAGGCACAAGGAAAATAAAAATGGTTACAACCTAACTTTAGCACAAGCATCATTGCAATAGTAGTAATTGAGAAAAGGATGCAGATGGACACTCTACTAACCAGAACGTAACGTGTTGACATCTTGATGTATAGGTTCTCCAAACAGGGAAAGCATTTCATGAAGGCAATGACCTCATCCAAATTAAGGCTCAAATGTGTTAAAGCTAGAACTTTGACACTGGGCAGCACCATTGTTGAGTTAACAACAGAAGATCCCTGCATAAATTAAGCACGAAATAAATACTAAGGGCACAGCTAACTAGATACCCTTAATCAAGAATGTGAGAGTGCCAAGGATGCCAAGGCAGTACCTTAAAAATTGAGGTGTCAAACTTCAGTGTGGGGCTTAGAACAGGCAGCTGCCCCAAAATCTTCAGCTTTGGAGCGGAGATTACTGAAATGACCATTTCTTGGCGAATCCCATGCCCAAGAAGAAGTAATCTTTCCAGAAAGGGTGCATCCTCGATGGTAAGGTGGTCTAGCATGATGTCTCCATAAGTAGCACGTAAACCAATGCTCCTAAGGGTATGCGACACAATCCGGATGCGGGAGCAGCCAATGCTTTGAGTTAGCATCAAGCTCTGCAAGGCAGGGCAACCGGCGAGCAGGGCATACAGAGAGGTCTCAGAAATTTCGACACTCAGAAGGCTCAGCTGCTTGAGAAGCGGCAAGTGGAGGCTGTTCTCATCTGGGAAAGCGCAGCCCCCGAAGCTAGCGACGCGAAGAGTGGACGAGAAGCGGTGGGCCGATTCAGGCAGAGGCGGCGCCGGCGACAGGCTCCCCTGATGCTGCCGCTGGGGCCACGTAGAGCCCCCCTGACGCTGACGCCGGGACCATGTAAAGCCGTAGTGGAAGTCGAACTCCTGGAGGCCGTCGAGGGCGGGGGAGCGGAGCCAGGCATCGAGCGTGGTGGCGGGGTCGGCGTCGTTCTCGAAGTAGTCTCTGGGGATGCAGAAGCGGCGGCCGGGGCCCCGGTGTGAGGAGAGGATGCCGGAGATCCGCGCCAGCGGGATGCGGCGCTGGATAGGAGGCCAGTCGTGGAGATCGAGGTTGAGGGGGGCGGACCTCCAGATGTGGTGCCAGCGGGAGGCGATGGCCTGCGTGCGTCCGCCTTCCTTGGTGGGCAGGAGGGAGACGATCTCGCCCAGGACGACGTCGGGGAGGCGGCTGATGTGGTCACCTTCTTCCATGGCGGGCGGCGGCGGCGCCGCGGCGGCGGCGGCGGCGGCGGCGGAGGGTTGCAAACTTGGAATTGGAACAGGTGCTCGTAAGTGTTCAGTCGCTGTGGTCACCTTGTATCCGTCAGGGAGTATCCAGCCCAGCCCATTAGAGTCAGCAGGTCAGCCCAGTTTTTTTTTTTTTTTTTATGAGAAATGATATTGTTCACTCAGTCAGGCAGACGAGAGGAAATTATTATTATATAAAATTAACAGACTGCCTCATTTTTTTTGCGAAATATGCAAAAGCTAGAATATTGCATGATTCTTCTTTTTCTTACGTGTATAATAAAATAATAATACTACATGATTATCAGGTATCATCATTCTGTACCTTAAAAAAAAAAAAAAAAGTATCATTCTATCAAAAAAAAAAAACACATGCATGTCCGTACTTACTATGATTATTTTCTTCAGTTAGACATAATAGGTCTCGGTCATAAGTGGAAGTGGAAGTACATAATTTATGTATCTATCTATCTATCACACCTAAAAGACTCTAACGTTATCGTTCATCTAGTCTGCATCCAATACGAATCATTTTCCACTCAGAGCTCATGCGTCCATGTCCAAACCTCGTTTTGACTTAAAAAATCGATCTACATGTCCGCATTTGATATGAAATCTTTAGAGCTAGCGCGTCTATATCTGATTATTGAGGTTCATGGCCTTGGTGCAGTGCACGAGCAGATAACCAAAATAGACTTTGCTCTTAGACCAACAATGTTGTTTACCCCATGGATCATAAAGACCCGAAACTATCCTACACCTCCTTGCTCATCGTAGAATTTACATTTTTGGAAGGACTTGTCGCTCGATAGCACTCAACGATCTTTTTTCACCTTCTAGGCCGCAAGCCGACTTGCTTCTTCCTCAAATGCACACCTACCTCTCAACCATACCTTGCAACTCTAGGAAAAGGGGTTGTGCTCTTTGGTCATCGTAGTCTCATGAGAATTTTCGGAAGAAAGAAGTGCACATTCTATCACATAGTGAGTTAGCTAGTAATTAGCTACTATGGAAAGATCCTAACAAATAGAGCATGTGAAATCAACATGTAACCTAACATATATAGGTATGGTTCAATATGTAGCATTAGTATATAACCACAACTCTCCATTTAGAAATGACAGTAAATAGAAAGGAGAGAGCTACCAATAAATATCATGGGACTCTTCATGTTAGATATAAATGCAAAGCAAGTATGCTTGAAGGATTTACTAAAAATACTCAACTTAATACAACGCATGGAACATGACTATCTTCTAATTAAAGTGTTATTCGGAATACATTTCTCTTCAGACCACAAATGTTACCAATAATTCCACAATTGTTCTTATCAAGAAATAATCAACAAGTACTGGCTAGAACAAAATATACACACTTAATCTGTTCACAAATTACAATATATAAGGTATTGAGATGCCAAGTGTGAAAACATTGCAAATAAGTGGCTAATCAGGTTTCTGAAAAACAGTATAGCCTCTAACCGATGGCCCTAGTCAAACCCTACAAATGGATCAGTTGTTGACAAATCATGTGTTTGCTCATACCAAATCTGGTTATAAGGCATGGGCCCACCAAAATGTTGCACAAAATCAAACTGCGCACCCCTTGAAGCTCTCTCTTCAATACGGAGCAATGTCTTCTGTTTTTCAATCCATGCTTTCTTATGATATTTACTAGCATCGAGTTTAAGCACCATTGATTCGAGGACTCTAGCGTTCAATACAAAGAACGTGGCAAAGTTAACATGTGCCCTGTCGCCTAGATAGGTAGACAACACGATTTTCTTCAGACGAATGTCAAAGGTACCAATAAGGTTCTGATATTTCCGACGCCATGCATTTGTCACCGTTGACTTTGTCCACTGAAAAGGAGAAACATAAAAATGGTAACAACCTAACTTTAGAGCAAGTGCGAATGTATATATGTAGTAGTAAATAACTGAGAAAAGAATGCAAATGGAAGCTCAATTACAGAGTATATGTTTCACCTGGTGGTCAGCCGTTGAAATCTTGATGTACAAGTTCTCCAAGTAGGGAAAGCATTTCATCAAGGCAATGGCATTATCCAAAGTAAGGCTCGTCTGCGCTAAAGCTACAACTTTTACACTGGACAGCACCGTTGTCGAGTTAACAACACTTGATCCCTGCATTAGTCAAGCACGAAATAAATGCTAAGATCTAATGGCAAATTAAAGGCGCAACTGAACCAAGAAAGTGAGAGTGCCAGAGACGCAGTACCTTAAGAACTGAGTTGCCAAGCTTCAGTGTGGGGCCTTCCAATTGCAGCTGCCCCAAAATCTTGAGTTTTGGAGCTGAGATTACCGAGACGACCATTTTTGTATGAAACCGATGCCCAAAGAAAAGAAATCTTTCTAGAGAGGGTGCATCCTCGATGATGAGCTGGTCTAAATCGATGTTTTTCCAACAAACACGTACACCGATGCTCCTAAGGGTTTTTGACACAATCCTGATGCGTTTGATGAAGCCAATGCTATCAGATAGCATCAAGCTCTGCAAGAGAGGGCAGCCAGCGAGCAGGGCGTACAGAGAGGTCTCGGAAATTCTGACACTAACAAGGCTCAGCTTCTCAAGAAGTGGCAATTGGAGAACGATTTCATCGGGGAAAGCACAGGTGCCGAAGCTGGCGACGCGAAGGGTGGACGAGAAGCGGCGCACCGATTCTGGCAGCGGCGGCGGCGGCCGCGACCGCGACACTTGTAGCATCTGGTGATACGGATGCCACGTGGAGCCGTAGCTGAAGTGGAGCTCCTGGAGGCCGTCGAGGGCGGAGCACCGGAGCCAGCCGTCGAGTGTGGCGGCGGGGCGGGCGTCGAACATGAAGTAGTCGCTGGGGACGGAGAAGCGGCGGCCGGGGCCCCGTGTGAGGAGAGGATGCCGGAGATCCGCGCCAGCGGGATAGGGGCTGGCCGTGGAGATCGAGGTTGAGGGGCGCGGAGCGCCAGATGTGGCGCCACCGGGAGGCGATGGCCTGCGTGCGGCCGCCGTCCTTGGTGCCGAGGAGGGAGACGATCTCGCCGAGCACGTCGTCGGGGAGGCGGCTGATATGCTCCTCGTCGTGCCCTTCCCCTTCCTCTGCTATTCTTGTCCTCTTGGCTGTTCTTCTTGCCCTCTTGGCTCCGGAGACCATCTCTATGTCTATGGCGGCGCGGCGGCATGCGGGGATCGTGGAATCGCCTGCTGAATCGCTGAAGGCACTCGTTTTATGGGCTGCCAAGCCTCCGAGCCTGCGACAAGAAGTTCAACTTCACACGATCACAGCCTTTTCAGTTATGCCCTCCTTCTGATAACATCTCTTGCAAATAGACCCATCATGCAGGGTCAATCAATTTCCAAAGAGCTAATTTTGGAAAAATGCCACCTTTTATATGATCCTCGTGCCGTAACTGTAAAACACCATATTTTATGACTACGCGCACTCCCTCCGTGCTAAAAAAAAAATTATTTTGAATATAATTTAGGTTAAACATTGCGAATATAAATTATAAATAACATTTAAGTTGTTAAGTTTAAAAATATAAAAACTATATAAATAGATTTGTCTTGAAAAATACTTCTATAAAAATACATATATAACTTTTTTGATAAATATGTTTATAGAAATAAGAAGTCAAAGTTATGTTTGAAGATTGTGTCATTATTTAAAACAACTTTCTTTTTTTAAGTATGAGAGTATACAATATATATGCCATGTTATCCATGTTTTATAATTTTTAGAAAAAAAAAATATGTATTAATATTCTAGCCTCCTCTATATCAATCGATACATATATCAGTCCAAAATTACAGCTAAGGAAAGTCCGAAAAGAAAATAAAACGACCACAACAAATGTTCGACGCAACCATAATCCCGGTTCCCAACCTCCCTTTAGTCAACCTTCCTTTAGTCCCGGTTGATTATATAATTGGGACTAAAAGTTTTGATTTTTAAATGTTTATTGGGTAAAAAAAGACATAACTATGGATATTTTTTGAAATCAAGACCTCCTACTTCAGCTCCAGCATATTGTCATCTCATCCCCGCCACGCATCTGGCAATTTGGTTTTCGAGAGGAAGCTTAGGAGATGGCGAAGCTTGCGAGATGGAGGAGATAATCGTGGAGCGAGGCAGGTGAATTTTGTCGGCGAAGGGAGTGCGCGGTGGTGGAGCAGAGGGAGAAAAGCCGAGCACAGCGGCCGGCTTTATAGTCGATGGCGAGTGCTGGGGCAGAGACAGGGAGCGTGCAACGTGGCGTAGGAAGCAGCTACATGGTGCAGGCAAAGCGTCGAGGCGTTGGGGACGGCGACGCCGTCGGCAAGCAACTCGGTCAGCTGCTTGCTGCTCCGCTTGCTCTGCCCAGTTCATGACTGAAACTGAGGTTTTCTCCCTCGATTTGCTTATGATTTTGTGTGGTAGCTCAAGCAGCTGTAATGGAGAAAGTTGTAGAGCTATGAGAGCTCTATAAGTTTGGTTAAAAGAGCACAGGCTAATTCTGCTTGGTTTCTGAGATCCAGCTCCAAGAATACCCCTATATTGAAACTGAGATTCAGTTAAGAGCTATCTAGGGTTTGGAAATTCTTTTTGATTTTCAAACTTTGAGCAAGTTTTAAGTGGTTAGTTGGTGCAATTCAAACCCAACCATTGGCATGCTCCAAAGTAAAAGTTTGTACTTCGAAATTGAACCAAAGTTAGATAGCTTTTATTTTGAAAGTTGATCATAATTAGCTCCTCAAACTTGAAAGTGAATATCAATCCCAACACTTAGCCAAAACTAGCTAGGGTTAGAATTTGAGTTTATTTCAATTTCATAATTCCTCAGGGTTGAGAGGAGCGGCGCGCCATAGGTTGCGCCCGCGGGGGGAGAGCACCTGCGTGCGAGCGCCATCTTTGGTGGGGAGGAGGGACATGATGTCACCGAGGACGCTGTTGGGGAGGCTGTTGATCCAGTCGGCAACGGGCTCTTCCTCTTCCTGCCTCCTCTTCTTCGCTCTGGTCAGCACCTCCATGGCGGCGGCGGCAGCTGATCGGGGCATCAAGGTCTTGTGCCACTGTGATGCGAGATCACGAATGATTTTTTTCTTTCTTTTTGAGAAACAGATCACAAGTGATTTGCCATGCCTAGCTTCTGCACTTGTTTCTATTTGGAAAAAGTCCATATTTCGTCCCTCAACTATTGCAAAAGTCTGCATGTCGTCCTTAAACTGTAAAACCGGATATCCAGCATCCTCCAACTATGTAAACCGTTTGTTTTACCTCCCTCGGTTGTTTTGCGAGTGGTTTGAGTGACGTGGCAACGTGGACCCCACAGAGGAGTAGAGAGAGAGAGAGCACCTCAGCAGGGGCACACGCGTTCGGCTGTCCGTCCGTCCCCTGCTAGGTTGCTTCAGCCATGACGCGAGCGGGCGGCCAGGGACCCACGCTGTCCGTGGCAGGGGCACACGTGCCAGCGACGAGCTCGCCAGCGGCCAGAGGCACCCGCGCCGACAGGGATGAGCTCGCCCGCAGCAGCCAGGGGCACCCGCGCCGGTGGGGGACGAGCCCGCCAGCGGCAGTCAGGGGCCGATGGCGGAGGGCGAAGCTGCTCGGGCCGCGCCAGCGTGGCCGCCGCCGCTCACAGCGGCTAGCATGCGCACGGCGCAGGCGTCAGTGGCCGCGGACACGCGCAGCAGCCGCCGCGCCACCACGGCGACGCCCGCCGGGTGCGCCCGTCCGCGCACGCGCACAGCTCCGCCAGCAGCGCCATGGCCAGCTCCGTCACCCTCCTGCCGCCATGGCAAGGTATGCTAGAGGTCGAGGTAGGGGCAGCAGTGGGCGGCGAGTGGGAAGGCCGGCGTTTTTCTCCATCCTCGCTCACCTTCTCCAGCGAGCCGGTTGCGCCGCGACCGAGCTCTACTGCGCGCCAGCTGCGCCACGAGCGAGCAGCATCGCAGGCAAGCTGCGCCGCGGGCACTGGGTGGGTGCAGCGACGACGACAATGGCTGGGGCGCCGGCCATAGCTCCGCCGCCGCTGTTAGCCCTGGGGCAGTACGAACTGCTCCCAGCCCAAGAACACAAACGAACGCGAGGTAGAAGATGAACAGTGGACTTGCCGGCGACAAACGCCAGTATGTTGGCTTTGATTAATTGGAGATACACTACTCAAGACACACTTGGAACACGAGAGGAGACTTGCCAGGCGACCCACGCCTGCCGGGCGACCAACGCCGCAGCGGCGACACACACCGGCACTCTCTCTGTTTCTCTCGGCTCAACTCACACAACGCACACACGGGCTATAAGAAGCCTCACTTACATGCATGAGCAGCAACTACTTGGCCGGGTCTTCATGCGCACACACGCATCCACGATCTCTAGTGCGTGTACATGAGCCACTCACTCTTGCACACCTAGTCATCGCCTTCCGTTCAGGCAGCAAGCCATGCACGTCTACTACTTCTGCATGCAAGCAGTTCCTATCCACCACTACGACTCAACGATCCATCGACCAGAACGCACGCACGCACGCTGGACAACACTCCAAGTCATGATTATCCTAACAGCCGCCAGCTGCGTCGCGGGCGAGCTCCGCCGGCCGCGGGCGAGCTGCGCCGTGGGCGAGCTCCGCTGGTCACGGGCGAGCTGTGCCGTGGGCGAGCTCCGCCGCGCGCTCGCTGTGCCGCGAGCGAGCTGCGTCACGGGCGAGCTCCGCCGGCCGGCCGTTCGCGCCCTCCTGCATGCGCTCGCATGCACAGCTTTGTTTTACCACGCACTTGTGCTCTCGTCCGTGCACTGGCCAATGGGCATATGCTGTAACGTGTAGCGGCCATGGAGCACATGCTGTCCAGGGCCTCATGTTTCCTGTCCGGCGAGCGCTGGCGCGGACGAGCGCGGCGTCTCCGGCGAGCGCACGCGCGGCCGGCGGCGGCCGACGCGCGAGCTCTGCCATGCCCGAGCCGCCGCGGGCGAGCTCCGCTGTCGTGCTGCTGCCCCCGCTCGGGGAGCGCACGGACGGGCGGAGGCGTGCGGCCACGGCCGAGGCTCGGGGCCAGCGAGCGGTGCTCCTGCAGCCGGGCATGGCGGCCTCTGCGGAAGCGGCTGGGGCTCGCGGGCGCGGCCTCGTCGGAGCTCTCCCGCCGAGCGGCCATGGCGGGCAGGCACACGACGGCGAGGTCGGGCTACAGCTCGCAGCGGCTGTGGCGGAGGGCGCGTTTGCCGGGGGTAGTAGCAGGCCGACGACGGCGGGAGGCGGCCACGGCAGCGGCAGTGAGTCCACGCGCCCACCGGTGCTCTCTCTCTCTCTGTGCTCCTCTGTGGGGCCCACATTGCCACGTCACCCAAACCACTCGCAAAACAGCCAAGGGAGGTAAACCAAACGGTTTGCATAGTTAGAGGATGCTGGATATCCGGTTTTGCAGTTCAGGGACGACATGCAGACTTTTACAATAATTGAGGGACGAAATATGGACTTTTTCCTTTCTATTTGGGCCTTTGGGCCAATCTGCTTTATTTTGGGCCCACTGCAATCTGATTACCTGTAGCTCTTTGAGCCAATGCGAGATGATGCATTTACAAGAGATCGTTTGTTAATTTATATTGAGACTGACATTGGCTACAAAGATTAGTAATGATGATATCATTAATGAATATGATCTTGCCGGTAGTCGTAGAGCTATGTTTAAAGTAACACAGATGCAATTTTATTCACACATGACTTTAGTATAAGATCGGTGAATCAAACTTGGTTATGTTTTGCTTGTTATTTGTGCCGCCCTGGTGAATCAAACTTGGTTATGTTTTACTTGTTGTTTGTGCGCCCCCCGCCATCACCCCGCCCCGCCCACACCCCCCCCATCAATGTCGGATTCTTGGCTGTCTTTTATTGACCATCTCTTCTACCTGACTGAATGCTCGAGAGTCAACTAATTAATCATCAACGAAGTACAAAAGACGTGGGCATGTGGCTACAAAATAACCAAACATCAGGTAACGAGTAACAGCCATCTGTTTTTGGAAGGAAACTGAATTGGTTAGACAGTATTCATGATTAGATATGGGGATATATGCAAATTGAAATCATTAAAATGACAACAAGGTGGAAGATAACAACAGATGTTGTCTCAAGAGAGCTCTTCTCCGTTTAAAATAAAATATAGTATCAAAGCAGTTGGCAAGTTACAATGTTCTAGACTGACTAAACCTCACTACATATTCCTACCTAAAAATCAAATATATCTGATTTGTGTCATCGGACCTACTGAAAAGGGGTCCAGTATTGACAAATCATGTACTTCGGTGTTTCGGCTACATGACCCAATGAAGATATTTTCAGATACAAAATCGAACTGTGCACCCATTGAGGCCCTTTTTTCGTCTGGAGCAGACTACTCTGCTCTTCAATCCAGTCATCTCAATCACTTGCAAATGGTAACTCAAACCTCATTAACTCCAGCACTCATGCATTTGATACAAAGAACTTGGCCAACTTAACGTGTGACTTGCAGCCTTGATAGTTTGTTAGCACAATTTTCCTTAGATGGACGTCAAGGGTGCCAATAATTTTCCGGTATCTAAGCCAGTTTTTGACCCCAAAACTTTTTATCTGAAACCCGTGTCAATGCTAACTGTTAAATTAAGAAGAATCGTTGATGTCATAGGAGCAAATGCAAAGGAATGCAGGTTCATATTCTGGTACATATAGAAGTCACCTCGATGTACAACTTCTCCATGTAGGGAAAGCAAATGATTATGTTAATAACCACATTCAGAGAAAGTTTCACATTAGATAATGCCAGAAACTTGACACTGCTCACTGCTGCTGTCTTGCTAGCAACGTTTGATCCCAGTTGAGTTAAAGCATGTTTTTATTAGAATCAGGAAGACATCATGTGTGGGTAGGAAAATAATGGACCGGCCGGATGGATCCCTCATTAACAACTGTGAGAATAGGAATGTGAGAACTGAGAATGATGCCCATACCTGAAGTGCCAGATTGAAACCTAGGAAGATTATGACGGAGTTTCCCAAAAGTATGCAGCCTTGGCGCAGAGATTACCAACACGTCGACCACAATAGTGTCTGCTTCCAAAAATAGCAATCTTTCCAGACATGGGGCATCCTTGATGACGAGTTGACGTAACCTGATTTCCTCATCCTGAAAGCCAGATTGAAGACCGATGCTTATCAGGCTAGGCGACACGATCTGCACTCGACGGAAGCCCTTGTTACAGCGCAGCAGCAAGCTCTCCAGGACAGGGCAGGCGGCGAGCCAGGCATGGAGAGAGCTCTCAGAGATTCTGACATCCACAAGGCTCAGCTGCTTGAGAAACGGCAAGTGATGCACAGGGCCGCCGGCATTGTCGTCCGGGAAGCTGCAGTTGCTGAAGTGTAACACCCCGGTGTTACGTTAACCTAAACCTGCCACATGTCATCATAAGCATTGCATAAGCATTTTTATAACTAAGATGAGTTTTTCAAGTTCTAGGGTTTGGTTGCGCTCTTTCATATCGCATGTGTATGTTTATCACTAAATTTCACTCACAACTTTACTTTTGTTTATAAAAGCAATCAATTAAAACCAACCTTGTTGCTTGCAAGTGCTTGGCTAACCCTAGCTCACACCCTAACCATGTTTTATAAGTCAAATGATGCAAAAGCAAGAATCAAAATTGAATTTGAATCGAATCCCAAACCCTAACCCTAGTGGTTAAGTGTTGGAATTCGAATTTCATTTTCAATTTTGGTGAGCTAACCATAATTGATTTTCTAAATAAAAGTTGCTAACCAATGGCACCATTTCAAAGTATGAAGTTTGTACTTCGAAAGTATGCTATTGGTTGGGTTTGAAAAGTTCCACAACATCATTAATTAATTGCCCAAAAATCCAATTTGAAATTCCTTTTCAAAATCTTGAAATTCAAAGTGTTTTTGCCCCTTTTCCAATTTCACCTCAAAATATTCAAAATTTGGGAAAACTCCAAAAATACAGTTTGTGCATCCTTTGAGCTCTACAACTTTGGTATATAAAGTTTTTCAAGTTTTTGAATAAAATTTTAAATAATTTCAAAAGTTCTTTAAATGGGAAAGTGTCCCCTTTTGAGTTTTAAACTCTAATTCAAAAATTATTTGGTTTCATGAAAAACTTTCTACATGAAAGTTGTATATCTTGAGAAAATGAATAACTTTTATTTTTGGAGATTTTCATCTTTTATTCAAAAATTAAAAGTAATTTTTAAATCCTTAAAATCAAGGTTTTGCCCTCTTTTTGAATTTGAAATCCAAATTCAAAATCTATTTGAAATCTGACAAAACTTCTTAAATAGAAGTTGTAGAGAATTAAATTTTGCACAATCTGTATTTTGGGAATTTTTCATCTTTTATTCAAATTTCTGGAGTAATTTGAAAAAGAAGGAGCAAAATATCCCTGTGCTACAAGTAGTCGAGGGGGCACACTTGTTCCTGCCCATGCCGAGCACTGCTGGCCGGCGTCCGCCGTGGCTGCTCCGGCGTTTCTCGCGCTTGGGCGCGTTGCTGGGCGTGGCGCGCTCGCGAAGGACCTAACCAAGCCCGAGTTCGCCTTCTCTTCCTTATAAGCCAATGTCGGCCGCCATTTTTCTTCTTCTTCTTTCGTCCCCCGCCGTGAGCCCGGCCGCCGGCGAAATTCGCCCTCCACTGTCCTTGGCCATCTCCAATACTTCGCCAGCAGCTCCGTTATTTCCTTGCGCACCGCTCGAGCCAACTAGCACCTCTTTCCTCGCCGGAGTCCACCGCGCAACCGTTTCTTCTTCCCCGGCGGCAACCACCGCCGCCGAGAGCTCTTGCGAGCGGTCGGCACAACCCAGTGGGTTTCAAGCTGCACTGTGCCCCGTCCTCGCACCACCTTACGCCCCTGGTCAAGCTCGGCCGGTCGGTTTCCTCAACGAGCCCTCGGTGAGCCGGAACGACGCCGGGGACGGTGGGGTTCGCGCCTGCCGCTTCCGCCGCGGTCGCCCCGTCGTGTGCTCGGTGGAGCGTTATAGCCGTATCATACTTTGTCGAGTTCGCCTCGGTGAGAGGAGCTTTGTTGGTGTAGTTAGTTGCATCGGAGCTGTCGCCTGGCGAGAACGGCCGCCGGCCGCGGCCTTCCCTGTTCCCCGGGAGGAAGGAGAGGGAGGGGTGAGGCTGAGCAGCCGGCCCCGCCTGTCAGTGAGAGGAAGGGGAGGGAGCCGCACGCGCGCCTGCAGGCGCGGTTTGGGCCAAGAGGCCGACTGGGCCGCACAGTGGAATGAAGGAGGGAGGTGCTTTTCTTTTTCCTTTATGTTTTTAAATGTTGAGTTTTCACAATTTTGTTATAATTTTATTTGGGCAAGCAAAAATGTATAAAAATATGCTCTGTGCTCCTTGAGTGATGATCTATGTAGGAAAAATGCTAACTCTGGTTTTCAGCAACTTTTGTTTACAATGAAAATTGCTTCTTTTAATTGATAAATGCAACTTCCATGATTTTTAATAATTAAAATATAAGTCCAAAAATTATGAATTTTGTTTTGTGTGCTAATTAGGTGATGATGATCTTAATTATGAAGTTTGGTTAAGTTTTGACTAATTTTTGTATTATGCTTAATTAACCCTTTAATTAATTAATGTTTAATCAATTAATCATGTGGTTAATTAGGGTTTAATTAATCTCCAATTAGCAAGTTAATTAGTGGCTTTCAACGACTGTAAAAATGGTCAATAAATTAGTAATCACTCTTAATCACCATTAGGGTTGCTTGATTTTGGGATTGAGTGATGACCCTAGGTCATTAACCCTAATGACCTTCGGCATTTCATGTTGATTGCGTATCGTTAGTCCGTCGTCGTCGACGCTAGTTATACCTTCTCAATACCATGTTGCCATGAAGGAAAGTTGTACTCAAGATAATAAGGAGTTGAGTGTTTCATCCATGTTGCATCATCTCGTATCATGTCATGTCATTAAGCATGCATTTCATCATACTTAGTATGCATCATTTCATGTGCGTATAGTTTACGTGAGAGCGATGGATCACGATGGTCACACTTCGGAGGAGGTTCGCAATGATCCAACCCTGCCGAGATGAATCCCCGAAGATGTTGATGTCAAGAGTAATAGCTAATCTTCTCTGCAACGCAGGCAAGCCCCGGATGCATTTAAACCCTGCCTTGAATTTCGAAAGTCTTTTATATTGTATGTTGATGATACGATGCATTAGGTAACAGGAGTTGTGTGCTACCCTACTTTGGTGCATTTACCTTACCTTGTTATATACCCTGGATACCTGTTTTGATTTATAAAATGCTTAGTATGCTTGCTTCCTGCGAATAGCATAGGTTTTATAAATGAAATGTTTTCTAAAGTTGAGAACTATACTCCCTGAAGGGAATTTATGAAAACCTGATGTTGCTTGTTGTTTACCCTTGTTCCGACGGGGTCAATGGTATACAACAAGAACATGATGATGAATAAATCGAGGCCGGGTGGAGTGACTTGCACCAGGAAGGGCTAGTGCCCTGGTGTAGTGTCGTCCACTCGTGAGCCGGTTAAGCACCGTTCGTTGCCTTGGCCCTTGGATCATGAGGTTATTGGATAGTACTAGTCGCATGCTAATGGCGGTAAGCTCCACTTGGACTATCTGTGACGAGAACGGACAAGTAGCGTGTACCCATCCTACGATGCGCACCGCCCGAAGTGACCGAGCGGCCGTAGTGAGGTGGTGTCTTGTACCTCCGTTCGGTAGGGAGAAATCCGGGCGTGAGTTGATGTATGTAAGATGTTGGTCCTGCATACATCGCGGCGGCTAGGAAGCCCCAATTTGGGTATATAAAGCGATTCGAATCGTCGTGTGCTCCACGATATGGGAGCCGTGATCCTTGCACCAGCATCGTAGTAATAATGAAAGTTGATGATGGAAAGTTTTGAATCCGATACATGGTTGATAAGTGATTGATGTAGTAAAGTAAGGATTGGCTTAGTCGCTTTTTACGCAAAGGTGTCTTTGATTCTTGCTAAAGCCTTACCTTGATTCCTATCAACCAGCATTCCTGAGTCTTCTCCCCTCTTTTTCGTCGGGTAAGTCTTGCGGAGTACTTTTGTACTCAGGGTTTGTTTGACCCCTGTTGCAGGTGTTGACTAGTAAAGCTAACCCGGTCATACCCGGTGGGCTTGGCATGATCGAATATCTTCCGTCTCGCAAAGTTCTTTTTCGCGTCCAAGAAACCCAGTTAAGTTTTGTTTAATCAAACTCGATCAAGTGTTGTAATCTTCTTTTTATAAATCTTCCGCTACTACTGTTGTATTTGAATAAAAATGATTGTAATACTACAATATCTTGTAAGAAGTCGATCCCGGAGGATCGTGGTTTTATCGGGGTTTCACCCGACGTAACATTCTGAGTTATGTGGTACGCAAGTATGGCTGACAGAGGTCTTAGGGACAATGTCGGTGCTTGTGGGCCATATAATTTAGAAGGTTACGCCACAGAATGGTATCAGAGCGATTCTTATAAAGATACTTGTAGTATTACATTGCAAAAAAACTTCAAAATGAATTTACAATTAAGAGTTTTTGATAAAACAAGATAAAACTTGTTTGACGATCTTTCGAAGTTCTTGCCGCAAGCTACCAAGAAGGCTTTTCGAAAATCTGAGCAACCACGTTGAAGAGTCTTCGAATCTTCTCGAGGGAGTCCAATGAAGAGGCAACTTCGCCAACAATGCCTTGCCGAGAGTCTTCCTGTACCCCCGCCTCACTCGCAAGACTATAGTATAAAGTATTGCCCTATAGTGAGTTGTGAGCGGTGTGTCGACTAACGTCGTGAAGACGTATAGGACGAGCATGCATCATACTTGTCATATAAGATAACAAGAACATGTCTTGCATTACTTCAACAATAGCTATTGTTCGCATAGCTATTAAGATCCCCTTTTATCTCGTCTCCGTATCACGATTCGCTAAGGAACTTTTGCTTAGCAAATCTCTGAAGATAACTTTGGTTTCCTCACTTATACATGTGTCTTACCTTGGTCTTTCTAATTTCGACACATGCCAATTTTCTTGATCTTATTATTTCGATATGTGTTGTGTGGGAGCCATCGAAATTGTGTTTTACGATGGTACCATGATCCACGATCCCGATACAACGTCGAAACACAGGGTCTCCGTGTGTGCGCAGCCACATGAGTTACTGCTGGGCGCTCGTTTGTATCGAGATCAATGATCATCCTCCATCACTTTCCGCCATTAAGGTGCTCCCTTGGGATCATTCTTCGAAATCCCAACTCCTTGTATATACTAAACTTGTTCTTGCGTATTCGAAATTTATTTACCTCTAGCCTTGCAACCATATATTAATCTTGATCGCACCCCAGAAACCAACTTTCTTGCCCTGTGAGGCTTTTGAAACTTAATGTGCTTGACACGTTTCCTTTTCCATTACTCAAACCCTACCCTTTTTGGGTCTTTTCTAATGTGTCACCTTGACCTCTTTAATCTTGACACATGATACTTTATTGACCTTGTCACTTCAATATGCCTTATATTGGAGATACTACAAAAATGCGTTATACTGGTATCTCGACCCGTGACTATGCTACTGTGTCTGGAAACTAGGATTTCCTAGAGGGCACTACTAGCATAGTCGGTGTTCCTGATACAGGGCAACCCACTATTGTTGTATTCTTTTCTTTAATCCCTATATACGTAGTTCCTGTAGATACTCTCACCACCAATAGCTATCTCTTGATTTTAATAGGCCAACCTAAACCTTGTTGTTTTATGAATTTCTTACAAGTTCATATACTTGATACATTTCCTTTTCCATTACTTAACCCAAACCCTTGAATCTCGGGACGAGATTCCTGTTAAGTGGGATATAATGTAACACCCCGGTGTTACGTTAACCTAAACCTGCCACATGTCATCATAAGCATTGCATAAGCATTTTTATAACTAAGATGAGTTTTTCAAGTTCTAGGGTTTGGTTGCGCTCTTTCATATCGCATGTGTATGTTTATCACTAAATTTCACTCACAACTTTACTTTTGTTTATAAAAGCAATCAATTAAAACCAACCTTGTTGCTTGCAAGTGCTTGGCTAACCCTAGCTCACACCCCTAACCATGTTTTATAAGTCAAATGATGCAAAAGCAAGAATCAAAATTGAATTTTGAATCAATCCCAAACCCTAACCCTAGTGGTTAAGTGTTGGAATTCGAATTTCATTTTCAATTTTGGTGAGCTAACCATAATTGATTTTCTAAATAAAGTTGCTAACCAATGGCACCATTTCAAAGTATGAAGTTTGTACTTCGAAAGTATGCTATTGGTTGGGTTTGAAAAGTTCCACAACATCATTAATTAATTGCCCAAAAATCCAATTTGAAATTCCTTTTCAAAATCTTGAAATTCAAAGTGTTTTTGCCCCTTTTCCAATTTCACCTCAAAATATTCAAAATTTGGGAAAACTCCAAAAATACAGTTTGTGCATCCTTTGAGCTCTACAACTTTGGTATATAAAGTTTTTCAAGTTTTTGAATAAAATTTTAAATAATTTCAAAACTTCTTTAAATGGGAAAGTGTCCCCTTTTGAGTTTTAAACTCTAATTCAAAAATTATTTGGTTTCATGAAAAACTTTCTACATGAAAGTTGTATATCTTGAGAAAATGAATAACTTTTATTTTTGGAGATTTTCATCTTTTATTCAAAAATTAAAAGTAATTTTAAATCCTTAAAATCAAGGTTTTGCCCTCTTTTTGAATTTGAAATCCAAATTCAAAATCTATTTGAAATCTGACAAAACTTCTTAAATAGAAGTTGTAGAGAATTAAATTTTGCACAATCTGTATTTTGGGAATTTTTTCATCTTTTATTCAAATTTCTGGAGTAATTTGAAAAAGAAGGAGCAAAATATCCCCTGTGCTACGATAGTCGAGGGGGCACACTTGTTCCCCGCCCATGCCGAGCACCGCTGGCGGCGTCCGCCGTGGCTGCTCCGGCGTTTTTCGCGCTTGGGCGCGTTGCTGGCCGCGTGGCCGCGCTCGCGAAGGACCTAACCAAGCCCGAGTTCGCCTTCTCTTCCTTATAAGCCAATGTCGGCCGCCATTTTTCTTCTTCTTCTTTCTGTCCCGCCGCCGTGAGCTTCGGCCGCCGGCGAAATTCGCCCTCCACTGTCCTTGGCCATCTCCAATACTTTCGCCAAAGAGCTCCGTTATTTCCTTGCGCACCGCCTGAGCCAACTAGCACCTCTTTCCCTCGCCGGAGTCCACCGCGCAACCGTTTCTTCTTCCCCGGCGGCAACCACCGCCGCCGAGAGCTCTTGCGAAGCGGTCGGCACAACCTGTGGGTTTCAAGCTGCACTTGTGCCCCGTCCTCGCACCACCTTACGCCCCCTGGTCAAGCTCGGCCCGGTCGGTTTCCTCAACTGAGCCCTCGGTGAGCCGGAACGACGCCGGGGCAGGTGGGTTCAGCGCCGCCCCCCCCGCCGGATCGCCGTCCGTGTGCTCCGTGGAGCGTTATAGCCGTATCGTACTTTGTCGAGTTCGCCTCGGTGAGAGGAGCCTGTTGGTGTAGTTAGTTGCATCGGAGGAGCTGTCGCCGGCGAGAACGGCCGTCGGCCGCGCCGCCTTTCCTGTTCCCCGGAGGAAGGAGAGGGAGGGGTGAGGCTGAGCAGCCGGCCCGCCTGTCGGTGAGAGGAAGGGAGGGAGCCGCACGCCGCCTGTGCGCAGGTTTGGGCCAAGCAGGCCGGTAGGCCGCACAGTGGCCCGCGAAGGAGGGGAGGTGCTTTTCTTTTTCCTTTATGTTTTTAAATGTTGAGTTTTCACAATTTTGTTATAATTTTATTTGGGCAAGCAAAATGTATAAAAATATGCTCTGTGCTCCTTGAGTGATGATCTATGTAGGAAAAATGCTAACTCTGGTTTTCAGCAACTTTTGTTTACAATGAAAATTGCTTCTTTTAATTGATAAATGCAACTTCCATGATTTTTAATAATTAAAATATAAGTCCAAAAATTATGAATTTTGTTTTGTGTGCTAATTAGGTGATGATGATCTTAATTATGAAGTTTGGTTAAGTTTTGACTAATTTTTGTATTATGCTTAATTAACCCTTTAATTAATTAATGTTTAATCAATTAATCATGTGGTTAATTAGGTTTAATTAATCTCCAATTAGCAAGTTAATTAGTGGCTTTCAACGACTGTAAAATGGTCAATAAATTAGTAATCACTCTTAATCACCATTAGGGTTGCTTGATTTTGGGATTGAGTGATGACCCTAGGTCATTAACCCTAATGACCTTCGGCATTTCATGTTGATTGCGTATCGTTAGTCCGTCGTCGTCGACGCTAGTTATACCTTTCTCAATACCATGTTGCCATGAAGGAAAGTTGTACTCAAGATAATAAGGAGTTGAGTGTTTCATCCATGTTGCATCATCTCGTATCATGTCATGTCATTAAGCATGCATTTCATCATACTTAGTATGCATCATTTCATGTGCGTATAGTTTACGTGAGAGCGATGGATCACGATGGTCACACTTCGGAGGAGGTTCGCAATGATCCAACCCCCCGCCGAGATGAATCCCCGAAGATGTTGATGTCAAGAGTAATAACTAATCTTCTCTGCAACGCAGGCAAGCCCCGGATGCATTTAAACCCTGCCTTGAATTTCGAAAGTCTTTTATATTGTATGTTGATGATACGATGCATTAGGTAACAGGAGTTGTGTGCTACCCTACTTTGGTGCATTTACCTTACCTTGTTATATACCCTGGATACCTGTTTTGATTTATAAAATGCTTAGTATGCTTAGTCCTGCGAATAGCATAGGTTTTATAAATGAAATGTTTTCTAAAGTTGAGAACTATACTCCCTGAAGGGAATTTATGAAAACCTGATGTTGCTTGTTGTTTACCCTTGTTCCGACGGGGTCAATGGTATACAACAAGAACATGATGATGAATAAATCGAGGCCGGGTGGAGTGACTTGCACCAGGAAGGGCTAGTGCCCTGGTGTAGTGTCGTCCACTCGTGAGCCGGTTAAGCACCGTTCGTTGCCTTGGCCCTTGGATCATGAGGTTATTGGATAGTACTAGTCGCATGCTAATGGCGGTAAGCTCCACTTGGACTATCTGTGACGAGAACGGACAAGTAGCGTGTACCCATCCTACGATGCGCACCGCCGAAGTGACCGAGCGGCCGTAGTGAGGTGGTGTACTGTACCTCCGTTCTGGTAGGGAGAAATCCGGGCGTGAGTTGATGTATGTAAGATGTTGGTCCTGCATACATCGTGCGGCTAGGAAGCCACAAATTTGGGTATATAAAGCGATTCGAATCGTCGTGTGCTCCACGATATGGGAGCCGTGATCCTTGCACCAAAGATCGTAGTAATAATGAAAGTTGATGATGGAAAGTTTTGAATCCGATACATGGTTGATAAGTGATTGATGTAGTAAAGTAAGGATTGGCTTAGTCGCTTTTACGCAAAGGTGTCTTTGATTCTTGCTAAAGCCTTACCTTGATTCCTATCAACCAAAGCATTCCCGAAGTCTTCTCCCCTCTTTTTCGTCGGGTAAGTCTTATGGAGTACTTTTGTACTCGGGGTTTGTTTGACCCCCATTGCGGTGTTGACTAGTAAAGCTAACCCGGTCATACCCGGTGGGCTTGGCATGATCGAATATCTTCCGTCTGCAAAGTTCTTTTTTCGCGTCCGCAAACCCAGCTTAAGTTTTGTTTAATCAAACTCGATCAAGTGTTGTAATCTTCTTTTTATAAATCTTCCGCTACTCTACTCTGTTGTATTTGAATAAAAATGATTGTAATACTACAATATCTTGTAAGAAGTCGATCCTGGAGGATCGTGGTTTTATCGGGGGTTTCACCCGACAGAACATTCTGAGTTATGTGGTACGCAAGTATGGCTGACAGGGGTCTTAGGGACAATGTCGGTGCTTGTGGGCCATATAATTTAGAAGGTTCGCCACATGAAGATGGCCACACACTACCGGAATCACGGGCATTGCCGAGTGCCCGAGGCTTTGCCGAGTGCTTTTCCTCGGGCACTCGGCAAAGGCCCTCTTTGCCGAGTGTCGCTCTCGGCAAAGAAGTGCACTCGGCAATGGACGGTTTGTCGAGTGCCGAGCACTCGGCAAAGATATGCACTCGGCACATTCTGCCCCTTTGCCGAGAGCTTGCACTCGGCAAATATGGGCTCTCGGCAAAGCGCCCGTGAGGCAATGCCGTCCATCTTTGCGAGAGCCGGTCGTTGGGGCACTCGGCAAAATTGGGGGCTTTGCCGAGTGCCCTAGGCCCGGCTCTCGGCAAAGATTAAATTTTTTTTTCTTTTTTGCTCTCCAATTTTTTACTTAGCCTTTTTAAATTATATTATACTATGTTTTAAAATGTGGCCTATTTTTCATGTCTTTTGCTATATTCCAGAAGTTTATTTCATTTCATTCCAATTTTTGGGAAAATCCAAATTTGAACTGCACGTGCATCTAATAATGGACTTTAGTGGCTACAAATTTGATATTAGTGTTATTTATGGTATGTTAGGGGTGTGCTAAGGCTTTTACCTAAAATTATAAAGAGCGTTGTCACGAAACATGATGACCCACGCCAAGATATGCACTTTTTTTTTTTAATTCTTAAAAAAGCAAATGAATTCAAAAAATCATGAAATTTGCCACAGTGTCATCATTTCATGCGCCGATGTTGTGATAAAAATTTGACAATGTTTCAAGCAAGTTGTCATCTACGCCGCGTTTAAATCCGACAATCCCCGAAGAAGTTTCATAAACATCTAAAGCAATCTAAATGAATCGGACTTCTAGCATTTCTCGCCGTTGATTTAGATCTCAATACTTTTTTTTCATGAGTGAAGTACAGTTTAAAAGCCATTTTAAAAAATTTGGGAATTTTTTGAAATTATTTACTATTTTTAAATTTTTTTTCAACTTACCCTTTGCCGAGAGCATTAGGGTTTGCTCTCGGCAAAGGCTTTTTGCCGAGAGCCCTCCCGGTGAGCACTCGGCAAAGGAGTAGAGCCAGATTTTAAATTTTTTTTAAATTTTTTCTTTGCCGAGTGCCTATTCAAGAGGGCACTCGGAAAGCTTAATTTTTTTTAAATAGTTTTTTTTCCGAAAAAATATTTGAAAAAATAAAGTTTCTTTTGCCGAGTGCCCGACCCTCGGGGCACTCCTAAAAGGATAAATTTTTTTAAATATTTTTTTTTTTCTGGGGAAAAAATTTGGGAAAAAAAAATAAAATTACTTTTGCCGAGTGCCGACACACGGGGCACTCGGCAAAGGCTAAAATTTTTTAAAATATTTTTTTTCTTTTTCCGGGGAAAAAATTTGGGAAAAAAAATAAAATTACTTTGCCGAGTGCCCCGACCCTCGGGGCACTCGGCAAAGATTAAAATTTTTTAAATTTTTTTTCTTTTTCTGGGAAAAAATTTGAAAAAAAATAAAATTTTTTGCCGAGTGCTTGGGATCGCGGGCACTCGGCAAAGAAGGAAAACTTATCATCCCCACGGCCCACGCACACAAGTCCACACACACAACACACACACGCACGCACACACCGCCGCCGCGCCGCCGCCGCCGAAGCCGACAAGCGCCCGGCCGGCGCGCCCCCCAGCCCCGCCCGACGCCCCGCCTCGGCTTCGCGCCACAGGGCCAGGCGGGCCGCCCCGACGCCCGGGAGCTCGCCGCCGGCAGCCGCCCGGCCTCGCGTGAAACTCCTCCGCCCGGCGCGCCGCCCGGCCGCCCGCCCTGCCCGTAAGTGGCGACAGCGCTGCCGGCCGGGCCGCCGGCAGCGCCCGGCGCCGGCCGCCCGCCCCGCCCCCGGCCAGCCCCGGCCAGCAAGGCCGTCTGCTCCCCAGACAAGGCGGCCCAGCCCCACCCGCCACCCTCCCCCGGCCTGCCCCCCACGGCCCGGCCCACCCGGCCAGGTGTGGCCGCCCCGCATGCAAGGCAGGGGGCGGCAGCAAACCCTAGTGCGGCTGGCTGGTGGTCGCCCTCTCGACCAGCTGGTGGCCGGCCCTCGGCCCTCCCCACCCAGCCAGCCCCGCCCGGAAAGGAAGCAGGGAGGGAGCGGGGAGGAGGGAGGCAAGAGGAAAAAGGGGGAGGAGGAGAGGGAGAGGAGGAAGAAGGAGGGAGGGAGGGAGGGAGGAGGAAGAAGCTGGCTGCCGTCCCCGTCCGTGTCCACGCTGCTCCGTTGTTCCCGACACCACCCCGGTCCGGCTAGGTTGTCGCTGAGCTGCCCCCGCTGCCGTCCTAGGCACGGTCGTCGCTGTCACCGTCGTTGCCCGAAGGTAAAAGAGCCGTGCCATGGGTCTAGCGTATGTGGTTGTCGGTCATCGAGCCGCCGATGTGGTTGTCCGCCATGGAGCCGCGTTGGTGTAGATGTTTGGCCATCGTGCCGCCGATGTGGTTGTCCCGCCATCGAGCCGTTATATGTGTCTTATTGCGTGTGTCGGATTTGTGACCGTGCGGGGGAGGTGCTGTCCAAATTTTGAATTAATGTTATGTGTTTATTTTTTTTGCGTAGAAGACCCCGTTGGAGCCGCAAGGCCGAAGTTGACCTCGTTGCGGTTCTGCGCTCGCACGGCGTCGCCTCGCCATCGCACCGACTTCGCCACGGCCCCGCTTAGCCCGACTGCACCGCCACCTAAGGTATAACCTCTGTTTCCGTATCTGGGTCATAGGTCACGTCACCAAGTTAGGCGTCTCCCGTTCGAAAGAGATACGTTTGTCGGTATGCAGATCTTTGCATATCAAAAACCGTATCTGTTTTGAATTGTCCACGTTACTTGGACAGCCCGCGCATGCGTTGTTTGGGGGCTAGTTTCCGTTATGCGCTCCGATCGGAGACGAGTTTCGGCATCACCTCCCCTGTTGTTCTCCGGAAACACGATCTCCCCTGTCGGGCGTGTACGGAGAACAGCCTGTGAGAGGTGCCGCCGAAATTCCGTCTCCGATGGGGAGCGCATAACGGAAACTAGCCCCAACAACGCATACGCGGGTGGGATTAGGACCTATCCTCACCTAATAGAGATTAGGAGGCCGGTGTAGGTAAAATTGATTGTTATGTTTCTCGTTAATGTATATGTTAGAAGATGGATGATCGTGACTGGATGTACACGGGCCACCCAAGTGATCGTGATTATACAGCTGAATGGATTGAGAAAACATATTTGTCCTTGGAGCAAGCATTCGGCGAGGTCGCTAAAGGAGCGAGTCGGGTTCTCGGTCCCCGCGCAGTAGGTGTGCTAATCGGAAAAGGCAATGCAAGGATACCATGGGCAAGCACCTTGTCAAGTACGGGTTTACCCCGGACTATACCCGATGGGTCCACCATGGTGAAGCCCATCGAATGAGAGAGGAGGTGGTGAGAGCACGCGTCGAGGAGTTTGATGCCGATGCCGGGGTAGCAGACATGTTAGATGACTTTCATCAAGCACAGTTTGGTGATGGACGTACGGATGAGGAGGAGGAGCCAGAGGCCACCGCGAAGGCGTTCTATGATATGTTTACTTCTGCACGTCAACCGCTTCACGGCCACACAAAGGTCTCTCAGTTAGACGCCGTTGGCCGTCTAATGGCGTTAAAGTCCCGAGGCGTACACCAACGCCAGCGTGCACAGCCGCCTCAGCGAGTACACGTCTGCGGCGAGGACGGTACACGGCGAGGACTACGATCCGAGCACCCAGGACCTTGACTCAGAGATCGTCATGAGGGTGGGCGGAGGAAAGAAGCATGGGCGGTACTGGATGGGCGACGGCGTCATCGACTCGGCCTCGACTCCCACTCTCTCCCAGCTGCGAGCACGGAGCACAGACGCAAGCGTGCCCATACGCCCACGGGCGCTGGTTTCACAGCTCGCTTACGCCACACTCGAGGTAATTTCTTTTGTTGTAAACTTCAATCGATGACGTTTCAATTATTCTAACTCCACCTTCGCATTACTGCAGGCCAGGATGGAAGCAGAAAGGAGGGAGGCGTTGGAGCGGCACCAGGCGGTACAGGCCCAGCTCGAGGCCGAGAGGGCCGTGCGTGAGCAGACTGAGGCGAGGATGGCCCAGCTCATCGCCTTCGTCAGCCAGATGGGGGCACGTTCAGGGATGGAGCTCCCACAACAGTTACTGGCTCCAGTAGTGCAGCCTCAGCCTCAGCCTCAGCCTCAGCCTCCTCACTTTGGGACTCCTGTAAGTATAAATGTGTATTGGTTTCGTTCGAACTTTGGTCATCACACGTACTAACCCGGTCTCTTTTGTGCAGCCTCAGTCGGCGGGTTCGAACAACCCGGCTTGGCCTCGACGGCAGTCGCCACAGCCTTCACCAGGGACGGGGTGGCTAGGTTGGCAGGGTGGACAGTGAGTTGGCTCTTCAGAGGTTTGTGAGTTGTCCCCTGATCGTCTGCTTCTATTTTTAATAATGCACTTGACCCTTACGAGATTTAGAGACTTGTGATGCACTTGAAACATTTGTGATCGGATTGTGGTCGAATTTGTGATGTAATGTGATCGGATTTGATATATGTGATGTGGTTGTGATATATGCGTTGTGGATGTGCTGTGGATGTGATTTCTGTGATGTTTATGTGATATATATACTGTGTATGTGATATATACTGTGTGTGCTGTGATTTAAAGAAAAAACAAACTGAAAAAAAAATTTATGGTCACTTTGCCGAGTGCAATGACCAAAGCACTCGGCAAAGTGACTATATTTGCCGAGTGTCGGGGTCAAGGCTCTCGGCAAAGAAGTTTTTTAAAAAAATCAGAATTATCACTTTGCCGAGTGCCCCATGGGAAGGAACTCGGCAAAGAATTTTTTTAAAAAATAATTTCTTTGCCGAGTGCCCTGGTGAAGGCTCTCGGCAAAGAATTTTCAAAAAAAAAAAAATAATTTCTTTGCCGAGTGCCTGGTGAAGGCTCTCGGCAAAGAATTTTCAAAAAAAAAAATTCTTTTTGCCGAGTGCCCTGGTGAAGGCTCTCGGCAAAGAATTTAAAAAAAAAAAATTAATTTCTTTGCCGAGTGCCTCGGGTGAAGGCTCTCGGCAAAGAATTTTCAAAAAAAAAAAATTAATTTCTTTGCCGAGTGCCCTGGGGGAAGGCACTCGGCAAAGCCGCCGTGAATAACAGCCGCCGTTAACTGTTACTTTTCTTTGCCGAGAGCCACTTTTTGGCACTCGGCAAAGCCTTTGCCGAGTGCCCGAAAAAAGCTCTCGGCAAAGAGCCCGCTGTCGATGGAGGCTTTGCCGAGAGCTCTTTGCCGAGCTACACTCGGCAAAGGCTTTGCCGAGTGTTTTTTGCCCTTTGCCGAGTGTCCGAGGCACTCGGCAAAGAACTGAAATCCCGTAGTGACACGAAGAGTGGGACGAGAAGCGTTGCACTGATTGTGGAACTTGGATTATGTCCTGTGAGAAGCCGTAGAGCTGGAGCTCCTGTAGCTTGTCGAGGGCGGGGGACCGGAGACATTGGTCCAGGTTCGCGATGGAGCCCATGTGGTAGCCGTAATAGTAAGAGAAGCGGCGGCCGGGGCCCGGGTGTGTGGAGAGGACGCGGCGGATGTCGCTGTCCGCAAGGGTGCCGTCGAGGTTGAGAGGAGCGGAGCGCCAGATGTGGCGCCAGCGGGAGGAGAGGATCTGCGTGCGGGCGCCGTCTCTGGTGGGGAGGAGGGACACGATGTCGCCGAGGACGCCGTCGGGGAGGCTGCTGATCCGGTCGGCGAAGCGCTCTTCCCCTACCAGCGTCTGCTCCTTGGCTCTCGCGAGCACCTCCATGGCGATGGCGGGATGGCGGCGCGGCGGCGGCTGATCGGGGATTTCTGGAGTCGGGGGAGGCGAGGAGGCGTGCGGCCGTGCACTGCTATCACGAATGGCTTCTGCGCTCGTTTTTATTTGGGCTTTTGGGAAAATCTTTCTTTTTTGGTCCATTACAGTCTGATTATCTCTATCTACAACTAATCTACATCTACATCTACAACTAATAAAAAGAGTAAAAAAGTTAGTTTTGTTTGGTGTTTCACCTCCGTGAGATGCCTGCATCCCCTTTTATTTTTTTTCTTTCCTTTCTTTACTCCCTCTAATCATGGCAATCATACGGCAAACATTCAATAAAAAAAGAAACAACCGGCTGCCTCTTTCTCCGCTCGTCAAGAAGCCACGCGCCCCGCACGGTGATCGCGCCACCGCCATGCCTGCGCCACTCCGCCTGCGATCGACGTGCCCTAGAGCCTGTGCCTGTGATCGACGTCCTCCGCTCCGCGGCGAGGTGCATCATCACGTTGGGGTTCCACGTTTGGCGAGCCACTTAGATCGCCGACAGCCTAGACGGCAGCCTTCGACGTCCGGCGCAACGTCCGGCGTGCTGCGATCCAGGCCTGCAACGTTTTTTGCCTGGGCTGCGACGTGCGAGCGGCACCTCGCTTCGCTTGGAGAGGGCCCCGGCGGCGTTGCAGTTGGCCCAGCGTGAGCTGTGTCCCCTGGCTGCAGCTGGTCATGCTCGTCGGCCGGTGTTCGCCGTGGTTCGCTCGAGCGCTCACGCAGGATGGCCAAGACAAGACAATCCCGGCCAGCGACCTACCTCAGATTGCTTCCCATGTCTGAGTGCCCAATCGATTTACTCAGGTTAGGCCCCTTCCCTAACCCTCCGATTCCTAATCTAAGAAATTGATTACAAGTTTACAACACTGGAGTAGAAACGTAGGCCAAGATCAGGAGCATGCTTTTTGTAGAAACGTTAATTTGTTTTAGTATTTCATTTATTTTTGCTCTTACAGATAAGAGACGGTGATCCCTGTACTAGCAGGGTGCTTGCAGTGGCCTTCTCCCCTTTTTCTGTGCGGATCTGTAGACCCATGGTTCCACAAGGTCAGTCAACGAGCAATGCCCTGCTGCCAATCTCAAATTATTTTGCTTGTGGCGCTGTCGGCTCTGTTCAAGAGAGCTTTGATGGAGATGCTTTGTTGAAGAGATAATACAGGCCAATGATTCTTTCTGTGTTGGTATAATTTAGCATTGGTGTGTTGTGTTATCTATCCCCCATAACGTTCTCTTCTAGATCTACTAATATTTCCCTAATTCTTTGTTCCCATATTTTTAAAATCAAAATAGAATGGCTGCTGTTTGTATCAAGTTATAGGGTACACCAAATACATCCAACATTCTATAACTTGTGCTTTTGTTTCATATATTACATTATCATTTCCCACTTTGTTCAGATGAGAGCATCTCCGGATTATTTCCATTACTGTGTTAGTAGATACATTTTTCAGATTATATAGTATCATCGAATGAGATTTTCGAGACCATCGCTGCTTATGTTTCATATTTAAGAATCTGTATCTATGTTTTTGTCATTAGATAATCCCTGAATATGTTTATTTCACCATCGAATCCCATTCTGTTATATCCTGATTCGCATTGCTATGATGTTTCATATATCTAGATAACTAATGGGTTCTCCCTACACATTACAGGAGGAAAGACTACACTGGATCTATGCATATGCTTTGAAAGGGATTTTAAGTGGCCACATATTCTAGCAAATAGAGTGTAATATCACTCAACCACGAATTTGAGGCAAATTAAAGGCCAAAAGTTATCCAATGCAGCCTCATATGAGCCATGCATAGCTTATGAAGAAGGGTCCAGAGATAAAGCTCAAAATAACAAGGAACTATCAATTGCATCCGGCCCCAACAGGAGCTCCTCCCACACCCAGGTAGCTTCATCCATCCATCCACCTTACGTATTAAGTTGTGGCTTATTTGGATTGGAGACATAGGGAATGCTTTGAAAAAAAAGGCAATAGAAAACATACGAGTTGATTTATGAATAACGAATTCAATGGTTGGATTGGAAATATGGGGAATGGTTTGTAGAAAGGCAGCAGATGAGTTGAAGTTTTGGCTTTTTTTTAGTTGTGAGATTTTGATTTCAGGTAGATAATAGTACTGTCTATTTGGGGCATGTTTGGACATGTAGTTTTCTGTTCAAATAATTTGAGTGCAGTGAACACTCAAAATTCATATAAACAATATCCCAATAAATGCAGCTGGTGGAAATACTTTTTTGATGGCAATTCTATAAGAATGTCCTGAAAAATAGCTTAGCTACTCGTGAGACCTGATAAAGGTAATTATTATGAACTTAAAACAATCTATCATGAAGGCGAGAGACACAGAGTAACATTCTGATAATTAATCTCTCACAAGAGAGCAATTTCTTTGTTAAAGGCACCTGTATTGTAGAAAAACGTTATTTATTATGATTATATTGTCTTAGCTTTGAAAGTCCTTGAGAATATTCAGTTAATGTAATCTTCAGTTTAAAATCTGTGCAGGCCACTCTTCAGAAATACAGAACTCTCTCAAGCTTGACATTTGACACTATAATATTAGCATCTTTCAAGTTCTTGATATAGGATCATTCTTATAAAAAACACAGGGATCAGCAAGGTAAGGCAGCAAATAGTTCATGATAGAAATAACCGGAGCACTTTATAAACATTGACTCAAAATCTTTGAGGTTACACTATTAGATATAACTTGCAACTGTTTTATGTTTTTTTTCTTTGTGACAGTTCATTACAGTTTTTTCCTCACTGTTTTTTTCTCTTTTTTGCAGAATAATATCGTATATGTTGACAAGTTGCATGCTCACTATATTTTGAGGTGAGGTGAGACTTGCAAGGCTTCTCCTTGGACTCTTGGAGAGGGGCATGCAGATATAAACATGAGAAGTTAGTATTTTTTTTCTTAATTAGAAATGATGCTTGGAAATGCTTTTCCTATTCAAGAACAACTTATGCATGGACCAAAATTTGCAAGTTAACATTACATATTTGATCTTGCCTCTATGTGTATGATCACATTAAAATGAAGTTTTTTCCCTTACCTGAATGTTGGGAGATGTGGACTGTTTCAGTATGCACGGTATTGTTTGGATTGCAATTGCAAACCATAGCTTTTGGCTCATTTAGGTGGACTGTTTCAGTATGCACGGTATTGTTTGGATTGCAATTGCAAACCATAGCTTTTGGCTCATTTTATATTCAGCAATGACAAAAGGGCATCGGAAGATGCAATGCAATATCAAGAGAAATGCAAGTGACAAGATGCTCTAGCCTTTTGCTATTAGTTGCCTCTAGGATTTCTCGACTTTTGTAGAGTTGGTCTATACAGAGTTGGTGATCCTGCGACGTCGCGCTCTCCATGACAGCTGTTACACGAACTTTGCGTTTTAGATTAAATGTTATTTTCACATTGGTATTCAATTTAATTTCATGTAGTAATATTGTTATCTTGACATGTGATCCTGTGTGTTTAGTACAGAAGTTTAGCTGTCCCGTAGCAACGCATGGGCACGCTTCCTAGTATACTCTAATTTTATCTCTTTGACTGTTCATTGACGACTTACATGACTATCATCTGTTGTTAATCCTGTTTGTTGTATTTAGTAGTAATCCTTTGGATTACTGTTGACTCAGTTTCTATTAAAACTTCTACTTCTTATTAATGAAATACATGCAGCAGTGTGATGTTCTCATAAATTGCACTTTCTACCAGCATATAAATAGAAAACAAAAAAAGGATAATGAGGAGTGGCTAAAAGCCTAAAATGACAGCCATACGCCTGAGTCTTCAGGTGTACACACCATCTTATGTTAATGAAGTCATCACACATGTGGACGGCTTCAACTTCATAAATCATAACATCAGTTCTTTCCAGCGGCAACTCAAACTTGAAGTTGCATTCACCTTTTTTAAATTAAAAATCTATTATATCACTGACTTCCAAATGCTCTTTCAATTCTGTCAAACACCTGAATGTTCGCCATCACACATGAATGTTCACCGTCTCAATGGAAAGCTTTTGATGCAATTATAAGCTTCTGAATCAAACAAGAAACTGTATCACTCTCAAAAAGCTTTCCTGAGTTCATGTACAGCACAGTAGTTAGCACTTTACACGACGGACGGCACTGCTACTGTGCTGCAGATGGAAAACCCCAGTCAGCACATCGCCATTACCAAAAGTTGATCGAAGCAGCACTAAAACCACCGCATCTACTTCAATCTACCCTCTCCTCATCTCCCTCGCTCTGACATACTAATGATCTCAACAATTTATTTTCATGAAAAAGGAACAAAAAGATAATCAAACTAAGACTGACGCAACAATTCAAAATCACCCAAGTAAACTACATATAATTAATCCACAGAATTGCATCACTTGACACCGCCAGGTATGGATGAAAACGGATCGGATACGGATGGATATCACTGATGCCACATTTGTTTTCACATTTCTGTCCAGATTCGGATTCGAATACGGATAGTGTCATCCATGCCGGATAGGATACGATTAGGTATCGATATCATAAATATGCGATTTGAGTATTCGAATATGGATACGGTACCAGATGTTGAATATCCGGACCCGGATACGGACAGATCTAAACCCATCTAAATGAATTCGGTCGAACGGACGGTCGGATAAATATCCGTACCATTTTCATCCATACCGCCAGGAATATATCTTAGATTATCTATGGGACTTGTTATGAATGTTAGGTCTTTAGGGATCCACCAGACTTGAATTCCTTGCCCTGCGATTGCAGGTGGCGGTCATTGCCACCCTACCCGGACCCTAAACCCAGTCAAGACCTTTGTATCTCTCTATGAAAATGAATGCACAGAAATCTGGAGAAGGAAGAACAAATAGAGCATGTGAAATCAACATGTAACCTAAAATATATAGGTACGGTTCACTATGCAGCATCAGTATATAACCACAGATCTCCTTTTAGAAACGGCAGAAAATATAGAAAGGAGAGATATCAATAAATATTGTGGGACTCTTCATGTTAAATATAAATGCAAAGCAAGTATGCTTGAGAAGGATTTTACTAAAAAATACCACAAATACTCAACTTGATACAACACACATGGAACATGACTCTCTTCTAAATAGTGTTCTTCTGAAGAAATTTCTCTTTAAACCGCAAATCTTACCACAATTGTTCCTACCAGGAAATAATCAACAAGCACTTAGATGGCTAGACCAAAATATAGCACTTAGTCTTTTGACAAATTACAATAGAACAAAGATGCCGAATGTGAAAACATTCGAAATAAGTGGCTAATCAAGTTTCTGAAACAATATAGCCTAACCGGTGGTCCAGTATTCAAACCCTACAAATGGGTCAGTTGTTGACAAATCATGTGCTTGCTCATATCACATATGGTCGGAAGGTCTATGCCAATCAAAATGATACACAAAATCAAACCGTGCACCCCTTGAAGCTCTCTTTTCAATCTGGAGCAATGTCTGTTGTTTTTCAATCCATGCTTTGCTATGATAATCACTAACAGATACTTCAAGCACCATTGATTCAAGGACTTTAGCATTCAATACAAAGAAAGTGGCAAAGTTAACATGTGCCTTGTTTCCTAGATAGGTTGACAACACAATTTTCTTCAGACGAATGTCAAGGGCGCCAATAAGGTTCTGATATTTCCGACGCCATGCATTTGTGACCCTTGACTTTGTGCCCTGAAAAGGAGAAACATAAAAATGGTAACAACCTAACTTTAGATCAAGTATGAGTGCAGCAGTAATAACTGAGAAAAGGATGCAGATGGACGCTCAATTACGTAAGCCGTTGAAATCTTGATGTACAAGTTCTCCAAGCAGGGAAAGAGTTTCATGAAGGCAATGAACTCATCCAAATTAAGGCTGCTGATATTTGTTAAAGCTAGAACTTTTATGCTGGGCAGCACCGTTGTTGAGTTAACAACTCCCGATCCCTGCGTTATAATTATGCACGAAATAAATACTAAGGTCCAAGAATGTGAGAGTGCTGAGTGCTAAGGATGCAGAAGCAGTACCTTATAAACTGAGTTGCCAAACTCCAGTGTGGGGACTTGCAAACATTGCAGCTGCCCCAAAATCTTCAGTTTTGGAGCTGAGATTACCGAGATGACCATTTATTTATTATGGTGAAACGGAAACTCAAGAAGAAGAAATCTTTCTAGAGAGGGTGCATCCTCAATGATGAGCTGGTCTAACATGTTGCTCCGCCAACAAACACGTACGCCTATGCTCCTAAGGGTTCGGGACACAATCCGGAAGTGTTTGATGCTGTCAATGCTCTCAATTAGCATCAAGCTCTGCAAGACAGGGCATCCAGCAAGTAGGGCATTCAGAGAGGTCTCTGAAATTTTGATCCTAATAAGGCTCAGCTGCTCAAGAAGTGGCAAGTGGAGGCCGTTCTCCTCTGGGAAAGCGCAGTTGCCGAAGCTGGCGATGCGAAGGGTGGACAAGAAGCGGCACGCCGATTCTGGCAGCGGCGGCGGCGGCCGCGACACTGCTGGCATCTCCGGACGCGGATACCACGTGGAGCCGTAGCGGAAATCGAGCTCCTGTAGGCCGTCGAGGGCGGGGGAGCGGAGCCAGGTGTCGAGCGTGGCGGCGGGGTCGGCGTCGTTCTCGAAGTACCGGCTGGGGATGGAGAAGCGGCGGCCGGGACCACGGTGTGAGGAGAGGATGCCGGAGATCTGCGCCAACGGAATGCGACGCTGGTACAGGATAGGGGCCCTATTGTGCAGATCGAGGTTGAGAGGAGCGGAGCGCCAGAGGTGGCGCCACCGGGAGGCGATGGCCTGCGTGCGGCCGCCGTCCTTTGTGCCGAGGAGAGAGATGATGTCGCCGAGGACGGCGTCGGGGAGGCGGCTGATATGCTCCTCGTGGTGCTCGTCCTCTTCCTCTGCTATTCTTGTCCTCTTGGCTCCGGTGACCATCTCCATGGCGGCGTGGCGGCGCGGCGGCAGGCGGCAGGCGGGGATCGAGGAATCGCCCGCTCGAATTGCTGAAGGCACTCGTTTTTTTTTTCAAGTCTGAAGGCGCACTCGTTTTGGGCTGGGAAGCCTGTGAGCCTGCGACAACAAGGAGTTCAACTTCACACGGCCACAGCCTTTTCAGTTATAAGCCCTCCTTTTGAGAATCTCTTGCAAATAGATCCTGCAGGGTTTAATTTCCAAAGAGCAAATTTTGGAAAACGCCATCTTTTATGATCCTCTTTCGGCAAAACACCAGATTTTATGACTGTACGCCACGTAACCCAAGTTTTATACTATGTTTACAAAACACGACCGTACTCTTATCTAATTTGTATAAAAAAAACCTCGATCCACAGTGGCTAAACAACCGTTCGATCCATATCCGAGAGAGATCGCCGTCGCTGCATCACATACGCAAGCGCTAACACCAAGTCAGATATATCTCCCACAACTAAAAAGACTAAAAGTAAGACCGCTCTTTGGTGCGGTAATCGCACGCTCACGATGTCGCTCTTCTGCCTCCTGCGAAAGGAAACTCCTGTCCAGTGAAAGGAAATTCAATTCCGTGCAATCCTGCAATCAATGGTGCATGCCAACAAGAATCGTGCATGTGCAATCAAGAAGGAAGCCATGCAACCAATCAAGAAGGAAACTACCGCCATCAATCAATCAGGCGAGAATTACATCACACGATCACCACCTGACCATCGTGTGTGCAACCTTCGGCACTTGCCCCTTGCGTGCCGCCCTCACATGCTCGTCATCCTCAACGCACACGGCGACGGCGACGGCGCCGATTTCATCCAAGAAGCCCTCGACGACAACTTCGCTGAGCCGACACCTGCTCACCACTTTGTCCTCGACGTTGCCCAGCGCAGATGACGGCGACACCTGCTCGCTACTATCTGTCCCAAGGCAGAGGCGTTGAACACCTTTGTCGCGAGGGCGAGGAGAATGATGAGATGGAGGACGAGCAGGACGGTGGCATCGGTGGGGATCCCATTGCAATGACTATTGATTTTGCGGGCAGCGCACGGACGCTTTTCCCCGGCCAAGGGCATCGCGGGGGTGGCTCCGTCCCATCCGTGCGGCGCCGCCTCGATCTGCCGTGCGGGCCGGCAACCGCGCCGCCGTCGCTAACTATGCCTCCGCACGCACATGCCGATCGCTGCTCCCGCCTCTACGCATCGTGCGTCTCGTTTCCTTTTTCTCCCTTTCGTGGATCCTTCCTTCAGTAGATTCTTCCTTCCTTTGATCAAGTCGATCCTTCCTCCTGTAGATCTTGCTCCCCTCGGTCAAGTCCGTGAGTCAGCGCCTCACAGAGGCAGAGGGTTGACGAGGAGAATGACGAGATGGTGATCCTCACTTGTGAATCCTTGCAGGGGCAGATAGCAGAGGAGTAGAGTATTGTTAACTGGATTTCCTAAACAGAGAGTGGTTGCTCATATGATGGTTTGTCTTAGAAGATTAGATTAGAATCTATTGGTGAGTTCTCTGATCCAAATATACTTACTGGTGACTTCTCTGATCCAGCAGCTGCTCATCCTAACCAGAGAACGCCGTGCTTGTGAATTGTGATCTTTCATTTTGCAACAGAGGAACCAATTGCTGATAAGTTTATTTTCTCAGATTTGACAACTTTTATTGAAGGGATTGTTTATCTTAGAAATTTGAAATTGGCATTATCCAGACAATGCATGTAACGTGGTGCAACTCCAAAGACTCATGAGGGTTATAGGAATCAACTCCAAAGACTCATGAGGGTTATAGGAATCAAGGGCCTCACCTTCTACCACCTCAAGATTTACCTTCAGGTATGTACCCTCGTGATCCAATATCCATTTTAGTTGTTTCTTGAAGTTGTTCCATTTTGCAATGTGCAGGTCTAATTCAGAGTCTGGTGTTGAGTCCTCGTGATTGGATTTCATAAATAATATTGAGTTCCTCATGTCTAATTTGGAGTCTGGTGCTGCAGGTTCGGTTCAAAGTAATACAAGTATACAGCCAAGTATTTTAGAACGGATCATTCCTTTTCTGTTCTGATATTATCTCAGGACCAAATAAATAGTGTTTGATTTCTGTATTGGGGACCAAGATAATCATTTCAAAATCTGCAGCAAGTAGTCAATAAAAATGTAAGAACGGATTACCTGAAATCCGATATATCTCTACACCACAGTTTGAGCAGAGTGCACCCAGCTTGCGACGGCTCCTCCATCACCATAGCTTAATTTAGTTACCACTAATATATATGTAAGTGTTGATCAGGCATTTGCAATTGCAGTATACCATTGTCCATTTTCCCTTTGCACCATGGTGTTCTTATTATCACAGTTTTGTTTCGAGCTGCACTAATTTTGCTTCTGTTGGCTTGCAGTGCCTCAAGATTTTGATAGTTTCCGACAACTGCGATGAAATACAGGATGGAGTTTTGCCTTGATATGTGACGAGCTACACATATTTTCTACAACCATGAAGTCCCTTCATTTCAAAAAATATTGTCACAACATTTTATTTCAAAAATATTGTCACAACATTTTATTTCAAGAAATATTGTCACAACATTGGTTGCTTATGGATTGATTGATGCAGAGAGAAGAGCTCCAACATGTCCTAGCAACCTAAGAGATCAAGTCTAGACCGTCTAATTTTTTTACTCCCATCACAAACCATTTTTACATTTGATAAATGGTTCAGTACAATTATGTTTAAGAACACTTATTCATGGTCTCCTATCATGTTCCCTCTCTTTTTTTTTCCCATTCTATTTTGAGGATGAATTGTCGTAGCCTATACAACAGTGCCACAGGGCCGGCTTATACACCTAACAGGCTAGAAGGAAGGTTGGACTGACTGTAGTGGAGACCGGTATGTGCTCCTGCAGGAGCATATAATGGAGGGGGGGGGGGGGGTGCTGCAGCAGTGCCCTGTAAAGGTCACGCTAAAATAGCGTGAGCTCTACCATCCACTATATGTAGCGCTATACAGGGCATCCTCTACCCATGTGCCATGGAGAAAGAGGTCGGGTGGAGAGGAAGCAGGGAGGAGAGAGGTCAGGAGGGGGAGAAAAAAGTAGAGTATGACGTATGAGTCCTATTGATATAGAGAATGAATATAGAGGATGGTTGGGTGCGAGAGAAAGTGGTATAGAGGAGAAAATCTCAATGACTAGGACATAATATTTCTTTTAGAGAATAAATATAGAAGATGAAGAGTGCGGATATTCTTAGAGAGGAGACAAAGTTACACTCTTGCCTTTTCTCCATGTTGTAAAATCTTAGTTGTGAACAAAAAAATAAATAGATTATTTTTTTCAAAGAAAGAAGAATAGATACATTGCTCTAACCGGTTATTTGACCCATTGCCTATTGGTTTTGCAGTCTTCCTGCATTACTCTACTTCTCTTGGGCCTTTGTGCTTTGTGTAGAGCCTCATCATGATGTTGCATTTATTTTTTTGAAAGAAAGGTATTGTTGGCTTGAAGGTAACAGGGTATACAATATCGTTCCACAATTTTTAGATATAGATGGTCAATGCTTGAAGGTTCTAACTGACAGTCTGCCAGTGAGGCGGTGACCTTCACTTTTAATATCGATAATTAAGTTTACAGTATTATTATCTTATCATGTGATCCGTGTGTTTTAGTACAAAAATTTGTTACTCCGTAGCAACGCACGGGCAGGCTACCTAGTATACTTATATGGTTGTAAAAAAAAGTTAGGTATTCCTAGGAATACCTAGAAATCACTGTAGCTCCACCAATGCAGGTCACAGATATGTACCCCAAGCGGGTGCTCGCCAATGTTCCCACGTCCCCCCGAGCATAGCTTGAGCCGCGTCTGCCCCTCCATGGTGCCCGCCCAAAGTCCTGTGAGGTAGCTCGTCGGTGTTCCGATGCCTTGTGGATCCGCCCCCTTTGTCGCCTTTGCCGGTGTCCATCATGCGCCGTGGCGCCTGCTCGATCTCACTGCTTCGGTCAGTCTTCCATTGAGGACGGCGACTTCGACCACGAAAAGAAATGACTCGCCCCTCCAATTTTTTGAGGATTAGGTCGTCCTCAAATCTAGTGAAATATTTCTTATGGTGGATAATCATGTCAGACATGTCCTTGAACCAAACACCACCCCACTACATCCCACCCCACTAAATCTCACCAACCAAACAATATCTAAAGGCTTGTTTGGATGTTGTCGGGCTTATCTCAATCCACAAGCGTTCCACTTTAATAAAAGGCTTATAGGGATGTCGTCAGGTTTACCTGAATCCACATGCATTCCACTCCAATCCACCAAATACATGTGGATTGATGTCAATCCAACTGTATCCAACAAGACGTGAAGAGTGAAATAGATATGATTTCTTTAACTGAGATCATCTATAGTCAAGAAAACATGCATCGTCTTCAATAATCCAGAAAATGCCTCAATTTCATATATTTTATGCCCCTTCAAACCTCTACGTGAAAACCCTGCAAACCACGGTAAAAAGTCTAAATTCACAAAAATCATACATGTAGATGATATGATGATACACAACCTTGTAAAATATCTTGTTCAAACTCGACCTTGTTTTGAGATATAAAAATAATAAATTTCAAACTATAAAGTTATCAAATAATTTGTTAAAAATTTATTATTTTTATATCTTATAAACGAAATCAAATTTAGATAAAATATTTTATAAGATTGTGTATCATAATATTATCTATATGTGTAATTTTTTGAGAAATTTTTGCACTAAATACGTTATCCTACAAAAATTTGTGTTTAGTTCACGTGTACCATCACACACGCACACACTCCACACGACTAGAAACTCCTTTTCTTTTGGGACAAATCTGCAGCCCCACTGCTAGACGGACCATGTGGACTCACATCACACATCGCTGGCCTAGTCCAGTCCAGCACAGCCCACCACAACACAGCACAGGGCCAGCCCGGCCCAAGTGGAATCACAGACCTGTATGGACCAGCCCGGCCCAGCCCATCTCCAGTCAGTTCGCCGCACCCATCTCTCGATCTCCCCGCAGAATTCACCTCCGGCGACCAAACCCTTGCTCCGCCGCCGGCCGGCACGCCGGGGTCCGTCCGCTCCGACCATGGATCCGCCGCCGATGGCGCGTCTGATGGACGAGTTCGTCGAGGAGGTTCTCGTCCGCGTCCCGCCGGACGACCCCGCCAGCCTCGTCCGCGCCGCGCTCGTCTGCAAGCGCTGGTGCCGCCTCATCGCCGGCCCCAGCTTCCGCCGCAGGTTCCGCGAGCTCCACCCCAAGCCCCCATGCTCGGGTTCCTCTGCGAGGGCGCGTTTTGCGCCGCCCACTTCGTCCCCGCCTCCGCCTTCCGCGCGCCCCATGCCGTCGGCGCCAACTGGCACACCCTCGACGCCCGCCACGGCCGCGTGCTCTTCGACGATGCCTCCGGCCCACGCGCCATGGCCGGCACCAAGCTCGTCGTGTGGGACCCCATCACCAACGGCACGTGGAGGATCCCCGAGCTACGGCCCCTCCCCGTGCCCTGGGGCATGGCGTTGCTCTGCGCAACCGCAGGCTGCGGCCACCTCGACTGCCACGGCGGCCCTTTCCTCGTGGTCGTCGTCAACACGCGCTATGAAACATCGGAGAGGATGGTCACATCCGCCTATGTGTACTCATCCGAGGCAGGTGCGTGGAGCAAACCTACCTCTATGCAGCACCCTATGCAGCACCAGGGTGACTGTATCATGGGGCGCGGTGCCCTTGTCGGAAATGCGCTCTACTTCAGCTGCGACCACCGCACCAGAATCATGGAGTATGATCTGGGTAGACAGAAACTGTCTGTAATCGAAGGTCCATCTGAATATCGTGTATGTCGCTCTGCCCTCATGGAAACAGAGGAAGGTGGACTGGGATTCGCCACCATACAAAAGTCCAGACTATCTCTATGGTGGAGGGTGGCTGGTCCGAATGGATATGCAGGATGGGTGCAACGGCGAGTCATTGAGCTTGATAAGCTGTTACCAGTTTCATATAGTAAAATCTTTTTGTCGCCTTACATTGTTGCCATTGCGGATGGCGTTGGTGTTGTTTTCATTTGGATGGGTGGTGAGCTTTTCACTGTTCGTCTAAAGTCCAGCCGAGTTGAGAAGATAAAAGATTTCATTTCCGGTCGCATAGTTGTTCCCTACATAAGCTTCTGCACTCCAGGTACTACAGTATTGTGGTCTTCTCTATCCTTTAACAATGCAACTTTACTATGCTGTCATTTGGCAATTATCTTATTTATTACTATTTCAGTTATAATAGCATGAAAATATAACATCTGTGTATGTGCTAAAGAAAAATGAGGTCTATCACAATGTGCTATAAACCTATACAACAAATAGCTTTTTACCCCCTTTAATGCACCAATTTTAGAATCAGCAACTTTGGAGTTATTCATGTAAAACACCTGTTATGGATGGATGGATGATGGGGTCTAGACACGGTTTAGATTTTGGCTGGGGTGCTGGGACAGGAAAGTCTATAATATCCACTAGAAGAAAAAGATTGTCTCCATCACAAGAGAAACTAGGAATGTCATTGCATACATGACTTCATACTTTCTACACTTGTTCCCTAAATACCGGCACCACTACTATATTTAGCCATGTACATTCCTTAGCTATGATCTGTTGGTGTCACGTACCTCATGGTATGGTCGAGAAAAAAATCTGTTGGTGTCACGTAACAACACAGCAATATGGATGGTTATCTGTGTTACACAAAGGTAGGTGTTTTCCTTCAGTTTGATACCCATCCTCGCTTAATGATCAAGTGTGGCTGTTAACAGGTGGACCTGTGATTAATAAGTTAGTGTTATTTTCCTGTTTCGTACTTTAGTTAGCCATTAGTATAAACATGTTAGTCCCTTGTGGTGGTTTTAAACAGTAAAGGTTCAATGAGAGCAAATCAATTCTTCAATCAGCTTATGTAATTTCCCCTAAATTTGTCAATTTCTGCAGCACTGGATCTGGCCTCTACAGGTGGTGAGGGATCAAGAGGGAATGCTTTTAGCGCCTCACAAACTTAAGGTGCTCTTGTGAAAACCTTTCTTAGTCAAAGGGGAATTTCTGAGGTTAGAGTAGTAGTGGTAATTAATGGCAAATATATGTCAGCGTTGTGGTTCATGCTGGTCTTAGTATGCTAGCAATTGTGGGTTCTATGTTTTATTTAGGGATTCATTCTCTTGAACTTTATTTGCCTGATCATTGGTGCCAAATGTCAAATTTTGTAACTGTGTAGTAGTGATTATTTGGTTTCATATTTAATCAAAGTGTCGATATCACATTATATTACCCCGGTGCACTAGCACCAGGGTGCATAAAAATTTGGTTACTAACTTGACTAATATTCACCATACATCCAAAGGAGTTCATTATGTTGCTTGAGTGGTGCACTACCTTCAGTTAGATGCTGGCGTCGCCCCTGTTTAACCCTGTTCAGCTTTAACTAGTTGTGCTTTGCCTATATTTATATTTAGAACTCTTCAGTCATTAGCATGAAAATATAATATATGTATACATGTTTCCTTTTGAAGAACAATGAGTTTATGAATACAATCTAGTAATGTGATATAAACCTATGTTACAAACCCTTTAACTTTTCTTGCGATGGTCCATTTTTAGAAGGTGGGCATACATGGGAATTTATTCATGTTTTGCACCTATTGTGGGCAAAGATTGTGGGACCTTGATAGCTTCTCTAAATTTAGTCTGGGTTGCTGGGTGAAGGCAGGGAGGTGTCCATAATCCATTCAAGGAAAAAAAAAGGCTCCTGCAGGAGCGAAACCAAGAATGCCATTACCTACATGGATTTATAATTTCTGCACTCTAGGTACAAGCATAAGGACCATCTTTAACCTTTTACATTCATTACCACATGGATGGTAATATGTCTTAGGCAAAGGTTAGCGTTTTCTCTGTGGTGAGTGATCAATCAAGACTTAGTGTTCTTTGCCTGTTTGGTTTCCCGTCAGCAACAAAATATAGGTCCCTCTTTGTTGGTTAAAAATAAATGTTTAGGGCAAATCTATTCCTCAATCGTCCCATATTATTTGTTTAAATTTGTGAATTTCTGCAGCACTGGAGCGCCTCTACAGACGACGGAGAAAGAGCAAATGGCTTGATGAGTGCTTTGACGAACTGAAGTTCGTCATGTGATGGTTTCTTAGCCGAGGAGAAAATTAGATAATACTGAGTGGTAGTGCAAAATGGCACCTGCTTTATGATGAGACAACTCTTGTGCTTCAGGGAGGTTGGTCCTGTGTTTTGTTTAACGGTGTTTTTGTTTTCTTCTTAATTTTGCTTGTGTGATTGTCGGTGTCAAGTTTTATCAGACTTGCTAACCTTAACATGTGCATTTGTCCTACTGTGTAACCCAGCTTGCAATGGAAGGTTGTAATGAATATGTTCCTTTTGTCTCAAACTCTCAGTATTTACAATCAAGAAAATGAACATAGCTAAAACATCATAATTCAATATCTTGTTACTCCTACCTAATTGTAATTTTATTGGTCAACATTATGTGTCTCGAAATTGATTTGACATTTGGAAACTTTTTAATTTATCGTTATGCTATCTCATTCTGTGGCTAATTATATGATATAAACATCCAAACTCAGATACCTTTTATTTTTTTATTTGTCTGAACTTCGTCTCCAATCTCCAATACATTGGGGAAAAGATCACTGGACACCATTGGAACGGAAGGAGAGCTCCACTCAATTCATGATTCGTGTCTTCAGTCATGGCTGGTGAGGGAAGGGGAAAGGCTGGTGCGTGGTGGTCTTGGCTTTGCTATTGCGCTGATATTGAAATCAGCTACGAGCAGATGAAGAGCCCAGTAAAGGAACGTTTTCCTTCTGTCCTGATTGATGAAATTATATCGCTGGTTTGCACAAGGGAGAAGCACATGGCGAAATTCATTTTGGCAATACTCCGATGATACATGTTCTCACAATTTAACAAAACAATATAGGGATACATGTTATATATAAAACACATGCATAACTGCAAACAGCAAGGTTATTATGAAATAGCATACATCACGGGAAAATAGCAGATATAATTGAAAGTTTTTCACTTTTCAGCGTTGTAGGATTTGTAGAAATGCCAACCTATATTAATTGGCATGTAGCATAGTGCATCATGCCTAGAGGGCTTTATATCACTTCTTGACAATGCTCACTGTCAACCTTTTACGGCACAAAACAAACTTCATGTTCATATCCTGAAAACACACCATGCATTTCTGCTTCTCCGAGGAGGTGGTTTGACTAGAGTTCCCAACATTTCCCATTTTGTGTCTGCTCACAGATACAACATGATGAGCATGCGCAGTTCATACCTGAAAAAATGAGGACCAAATCTTAGAAAAATCAACTGATATTATTCCATAAATAAGATTGTTCGGATATGTCACCAAATCTTAGGAAGTCCTAAGAATATCATATACTACTTAAAACCTTGAGATATATCACCAAAAGCTAATAATTGTTTATGACTGTTCAGATCTAAAATGATTCCTTATTAATTTTTAAATAAATTTGCTAAATATTCAGGCAACATTCTATCAATAGCTTATATCCCAGATGATATTCAATTGCCATTGGGGTTTGGATTGTCATTGGAAGCTATCAAATAGTCCAAATCTAATTAAAAAGAATCTGATTCATCAATATTCACCCTGCCATTCAATCACATGTTTACATCCCAAGTATAGTATGCCACTCAGTCAAAACTATGGAACAAGTTGCTGTGGTTAGGGATATACAGAAGTCATACATTTACCATAAAACGTCATACAAGTATCAGCATTTATAAAAGGAAAAAGTCTAAATTCCCCCCTGAACTATCAGCACCTGTCTAACTTAGGCCCTGAACTACAAAACCAGGTATTCTACATCCTGAACTTTCGAAACTGGTGCAAATAACCCCCTGAGGCGGTTTTGGAGGGTGGTTTTGCTACAGTAACACGGTTTTGTCTTTTCTTTTTTTTAATTATTTCGGCCGAATCTTTGAAAAATCATAGTAAATCACAGAAAAATCATAAAATGAAAAATCTAATTTTTTTGGACTCCATATCAGTAGATCTACACAGTGAATATATATAATACAGTATATTTTAGTACAAAGTTTTTGCTCCTATGTTTTTGTAATTAAATAGAATAATTCATAGCCGTAATTTCTATGGTCGAATTGTGATGAAATTTCTATGGTGAGCTTATTATGATATGCTTGAACTATAGTAAAAATTTCATACTTATTGAATCATTTATAACTTAGTTATAGATTTATTTAGATTCATACTTAGGTTTATGCTTGTTAAATATAAATAAATCTATAAATGATTCAATAAATATAAAATTTTTACTACAGTTCAAGCATATTATAATAAGCTCACCATAAAAATTTCACCACAACTTGACCATAGAAATTACAACTATGAATTATTCCATTTAATTACAAAAAATATAAGTCTAAAATTATAGCAAAAACTTTGTAGTAAAATATACTATATTATATGTTCACTGTGTAGATCTATTGATGTGGAGTCCAATAAAATTATATTTTCTATTTTATGATTTTTTTATGATTTACTATGATTTTTCAAAGATTCAGCCAAAATAAATAAAAAAAAAAAAAGACAAAATCATGTTACTGTAGCAAAACCACCCTCCAAAACCGCCCCAGGGGGTTATTTGCACTGGTTTCAAAAGTTCAGGGTGTAGAATACCCGGTTTTGTAGTTCAGAGCCTAGGTTAGACAGGTGTTGATAGTTGGGGGGGAATTTAGACTTTTTTCATTTATAAAACATCTAGAACAACTCAATTCATATAGATAAAAAAAAGCATTACCTCCAAGTCACGACAGTTCTCATGGTCATTGGATGACCCAGTCATGAAAACTTAGAAAGGGGTCGGCTATTGACAAATCATGTACTTGCTCAGGACACACAATAGTATTACACGGAGTCAAACGGTAATTAGACACGAGATCAAGATGCATATCCTTTGAAGCCTTATTTTTTATTTTGAGCATCTTATGTTGTTTGCCAATCCATGCATTGCTGGGATTTCCAACAAATAACTCAAGCCTCATGGACTCTAGCATTCTCGCATTCAAAACAAAGAACTTGGCAAAGTTAACATGTGATGTGTTGCCACGGTAGTTTGTCAACACAATTTTCTTCAGACGAATTTCAAAAGTCCCAACCTATGTTTATGACACCACCAATTTTTCTCCCCTGCCATTTCTGTCTGAAAAAGCAAAATGAACAGAGATTGTCACAACCTAGCATTAAAACATGTATCTGATGAAATACGGACAAAAGCATGCAGACGAACAAACAGTAAGTTTAGTCACCTTGATGTATAATTTCTCCAAGCAAGGAAAATATTTCAAGAAGTCAATAACTGCGTCCAAACTAAGATGCTTTTGTGTTAATGCTAGGACCTTCACAGTGTGCACCACTGTCATCAAGCTAACAAAGTGTGGTCCCTGAGTAAAGCATAGGTAACTATGGTTATCATCATAGTCAAACATAGGAATTTTTCTTCATCTATTGGGAGGAAAGGAACTCGCATCTATCATGAACATGAAAGTGAGAAGCATGGTGACACCTGAAAAAATGTGGTGAAAAACTTGACACTAAAGCTGTGAGTAGACGATATTGGCCCCAAAACATGCAACTTTGGTGCTGAAATCACTGAGATGGAGATTTTCATGCTATCAAAATGTTGAAAATGAAGTAATCTCTCTAGACAAGGGGCATCCTCGATAATGAGCTGTGGCAACCACTCAGAGTCTAAATAACCGGGACGCACGCCGATGCTTCTAAGGGTCGGTGACACAATTTGGATGCGTGGGCAACCCATTTTGCCAATTAGCAGCAAGCTCTCCAAGATAGGGCAAGCAACAAGCAAGGAATTTAGAGAACTCTCCGAGATCTTGATATTGGAAAGGCTCAAGTTCTTGAGAACTGGAAAGTGGAGCCCGTTGGCACTGTTTCCAACCAAGAAATTGCAGTGACCAAAGCTTGCAACACGAAGGGTTGATGAGAAGCGGTGTACCGATGTAGGCAGTGGCTGGATCCACTCAAAGTTATAGTCATATTGAAACTCGAGCTCCTGTAGTTTGTCAAGGGAAGGGGACCGGAGCCAGTTGTCCAAGGTCATAGAGGGGTTGCCATAGAACCTAGGGATGGAGAAGCGGCGAACATGACCCTGATGTGTGGAGAGGATGCTCGAGATTACATTGGCGGGACTATACTTTGCAGAGGGGGCTGAATCAAGGTCGAGATTGAGATCAAGATTGAGAGGTGCGAAGCGCCAGATCTGGCACCAGTGGGAGGATAAAACCTTCGTGCGAGCACCATCCTTGGTGGAAAGGAGAGAGATGATGTCTCCGAGGACAGCGTCAGGGAGGTGGCTAATGTAGTCGGTGCGCTCTTCCTCTTCCTCTTCCGCCAGTTTCCTCCTCCTCTTGGATCTGAAGACCACCTCCATGACGGAACGGTGGTGCGGCGGCTGATAGGATTGGGGATTTGCTGATTGAATTAGGAATGATACTTAGGTCACCCAAAACACCAAGCCATATAACACTCCAAGTAATTAATTTCTTGCCAAAATTTACATGTGGCCCCTCTTTACAAATGCCCTCAACTTGCCAGATGAGAGTACAAGAACACTCTTGTTTTTACCATTTTTGCTTATTTGACAAGACATCTTGGGGCTCCCGCATGTCACTTTGGCGAAAATATAGTTTTGCCCGAACTCGGTTCCATCTTACTTAGTTGACATGGCTTGGGTTGTTTCGCCACCTTGAGTCCATCTATTAAATTTGCTAATTCTCGTTTCCTCTCTCTCTTGCAGGTGGCTCTAGCTTATCATTCCATTCCTTCCCATCATGCCCCAATCTACCTTGATGATGAGTTCTAAAGCCCACAGAGCCCATGATGCTTGCATCACCCTATTAACACCTGTGGTGGCACTCAAAAAAGATCCGCAAGCATATGGATATTGAAGTAACCTTTCACCAGGAGTATTTTAGGTATTGAAACCATAGGGAATGTGTAGGATTAACAATGAATAACTTAACCATGGGTAGTAACAAGGTTGAGATAAGCATGAGTCAAGAGGACTTTTAAGGCTTTAACTTCTAGCTTAAGGATGCATTGTATTCTAGTGTTTACCTAGGGATTAAGGAATAATATAACAGAAATATACTTCTTCCATCGCAACATAGGTCCTGCTGGTCTTACAGAGGGAGGTGGAATGGTGGATTACGGAGGATCTACAAGACTGTCACTCTCATAGATCTACCACATGATCTATTGTCACCATCCATCGTCGAGCTAGAACCTGCCTCCCTACTAGTAGATCTAGCCTCCCCGATGCCGGATCTGGTCTTCCCGAAGCACTGCTACCTCGCCCACGCCCATCATCGATCCACCAAATCCATGAGCCCCGAGGCCACATTTGTCGTCGCTAGAAGGCAAAACCGCAGGTGCGCTCACTGGATCCGCGAGCCCCGAGGCCGAGATCCGACATGCCGGAGGCCCCGCATCCAGCATTGCCGACGTTGCTTGGGTTGGAGAGGAGCGTCGTCGCCGATGCTTAGAGGGTGGGGAAGAGCGCCGCTACTAGGGTTGGTGGTGCTACTCGGACCGAGGGAGAGAGTGTGGAGGGAGGGGAGAGTAGGGGCGAGGAGGGTGCCAGCGCCTAGTGGAGGGGCCGAGGGAGAGAAAAGGAGGGGGCACCGCTGAGTCAGAGAGAGCGAGTCGGGTGACGAAGAGGACATGGGCTAGGGTTTCATTCTCATATATATACTATGACCATGGTGTCGTGCAAAGATGGGCCGAGGTGGATTGGGAGTGGGCTCGAAAATGGGGGTATTTTTGGAGGCAGACCACTTATAGGCCCGCCTCGATTAATAGATTTCAATAGGTGGTTATTTTTTAACCGCCTCGGTGAATTGATTTTGCAAGGTAGTTGGTTGTGACTGTAACACCCTAGGTGTTAAGCATGCATTAGGACATCATTAATTAATTCCTAATCATCCATTGCATGGCATAATCATCATTAAGCATGAAACCCTATGTTGCATTTCCTCATTTCATGTGTTTAGCTTTAAATTCTAAATTGCTTGCCATGATTGTTAATTAGGGTAATTAATCTCTATGTAAATGCTTAACCATGTTTGGATCTAAGTGCCCAGCATTTTGAAATGTTTTAACAAAAATTGTTGCAAAAGATTTGGCAAATTTTTGGAGCAAAAGAAAAAGGAATTGAAATTTCCTTTTTAAAAGAATTGAAATTTCCTTTTAAAGGCCTCTCTTCAAAAGAATTTCATAATTCAAAATCTATTCAGAATTTGGACTTGACTCTAAAACAAAAGTTGTTTATCTCAAAAAGTTCTACAACTTCTATTTTGGAACTTCTCCTAAAAATGACTTTAAAATGTTCAAATTGCATGTTTTTGATCGGTTTTGATTTGATTCAAAAATTTCAAAAAAAAAGGAAAGAAACCAGACGCAAACGGCAGGCCGAAACCGGCCCACCTCGCCCATCGGCCCCCGCGCCCCTGCAAGGCTGGCCGCGTCGTGGCCGACCGGCCTCAGGCCGGGGGCGCCACGCGCGCCATGCTCGGTCGAGCCGCCGCGTGGCGCCGGGCGCCGGCGAAGGGACCCACCGGCTGGCCATCACCCACCTAAACCCTAGGTCTAGCTGCGCCTGCACCCACACACCCGACGCGCTCCTCGTCGGAGCCGGCCGGTGCCGGAGACGGCCGCTGTGCCGCCGCCCCACCGCCGTGACCGTCGCCACCGTAGCTAGGGTGCATCACAGCCCGCACTACGCACGTCATAGGGTGCGCATTTGTTGGGCTGAGCACGCCGGTGACACCCGGCTTGGCGAGGAGACCTCGCCGTCGGCGAGTTCCCCCGCCGGCGCACCGCCCTGCTCGGTTTACCGACAGGTGGGGCCATGGACCCCACAGGGCCTATGGCCAGTGACCTTGGTCCACTGGACCAGGTCCATGCACCGGCTAGGGTTTCGATTTTGTTTTTATTCATTTTCCAGAAATGTATTTAAATGCTTTTAAATTCATATCTGATGAAATACTTGTCCAAATCAAGTGAGACTTGTTTTGTTAGGTTGTATGTGATGAGATCTACCTGTGAAAAATATGAAATGAAATTTTTGTGATTTTTCCCCTGTGTAGTTTTATTTAATTGTTGAAAAGGCTGAAATCTGTTTGAATGCATGATAAATTCTATATTGCTCAGAAAAATGTGATTCTTATTTTGTTAGACTTATCTTGTGATGTAATTTCTGAGAAAATTAAATGTCATGCAGTTTCTGTGAAATAATTTTGAGATGTGATTTAAATGCATTTCTAGGCTGATTCTTTAATGATTTTTAGTCATTAATGTATGAGGAATTATGGCTTGATAATTTTTGGTGACTACTCTTGTGCTAAGAAGTATCCAGGAAAAATGTTAAATCTATTGTTTGATACTTTTCACTGTACAAAGTAATTAAATGTGCTATTCTGCCCTGTTGCTTATTATTTTTGTGTAGGCTGTGTTCTCTGATGAAATGTGATGAAATTTTTATCATGGATCCCTATTGGCATGACGCAGCTACTGTAATTTTTGTAGATTTTTATGGACTATTTATACAGAGGTCACAGTTCAAGCCTTTACTTTTACATAAAATGATAAGGCTTTGGATTAATTGTTTTAAAATAATAGTATTGCTTTTTGAGTACCTTGATTTATGTTTTGCTTGTTGATCATATTTATGCAGTGCCATTACTAAAATGTGATGTGTGATATTTGAGTAGTGATGTTCCTCTTTTTATGCATGTGTTGTGTGTGTGCATACACCCACCCAGCTTTCTTTGTGCTCTTCTCTAAGTAGTTAGAGAAGAGATATACACGTACTCAGTAAGGTGAAATAAATTATTAGTAGAGAGAAGATATGCACTTACTCTATTAAATAAAATATTAATCATCTTCATCCAAGAGCATCATACATGTGTGCATTCTCTATACTTATGCATGTGCATCGCGTCATATAGATTCGCAAGAGGACCACCACCCGATTTCAGAGTTCGAGGAGAACCCGTAGGAGGACCTGCAGTAGGAGGGTCCAGCAGGAGAGGAAGGAGAGGCCGGGGAAGAGGATCTTCCTGAGTGCCCCGACCACCACGCCAGTGACTTCGAGAGAGGCAAGCCCCAGAGCATCCCTTACCTATGCTTTCTAACAGTCTAATTATACTTTATGATTGATGCATTAAGTATAGAAGTTGAGTGTAATTGTTGATGTATTATATATCCTTGTTTACCCTTGTTTATCCTGCCCTGATTACCCTGCTAGTCTAGGACGAGTTATACTGCTTAGCTTGCTTAGACCGGTAGAAGTCGGGTGATTTCCTGTCACCTGTGAGAATAGGTGGTTACTATATGTTGGTGAAAGCTTTATGTCGATATCATCATGATATGGTTTGTGGCTGTGATAATTGGAGACCGGACGGAGTCTTATAGGGTTGTTGGACCATGGTGATTCCGTCTGTGTCGATTAAGGACCGTGCCGTTGCGCGTCCCTCGAGTCATGTTGAACGCATGCCTCACACTTAGCTGGCCGGATAAGTCCTTCCTACTGTGAAGCCTAACACTATTTAGGCCGGCTCTCGATCCGTTCGCACCGTATTAGAGATGGATGGGGGACTACAGGGGCGCGAAGAGTGAGTCCGAGGTCCAGCTAGGCTGGCTAAGGCAGTCGGGCGGCCCCTGGGTACGGTGGTGCCTGTCGAAACCGCGTTTCTTCCCGAATAAGTGCCACGGTGACCTGTAGCTCACTTGGCTTGTGAGCGTGGTTTGTGTAAGGAATACCCCCTGAGCTCAGTTGTAATCGATTCGAATCGCCATCGTTCCTAGACAGTGAACATTGACTTGAGCTACGCCATCGTAGAAGTGATTATGGAATGATGTTATGATGATGATGAAGTAAGCTATAATATTCCGGTTACTGATTGATTGCTTAATCATGAGTAATAAATACAATGATGAATAGTATAGGTGATCACCTAGCATAAATAGGAATGATTAAGCTGAGCTATTACTTAAAATGGTTACTTCCGCTTTTTCGCAAAACTGAGTCAAGCTATCCTCTGATAAAGTCTGTCATACTCCTTGGAGTCTTTTATTTGAGTCAGACGGGTAAGTCTAGCTGAGTACCTTCTCGTACTCAGGGTTTTGTCCCTTTGTTGTTTGTGCAGATGGGCATTCGTACCACGGATATTGTGAGACCTATCTCTATTCGGTGGACTATTAGACCAAGGGCATGGTCGTTCTTAATATTCTCCCCACTTGCTTTTGTGGATTGATCAAGGATTGGCACTGTACTAAACTTTAAGTGTGCGTGGGTTGAGATTTAAAAACTACTTTGCTTTCACTACTTCATTTGGAGCCTGGTTTGTAATAACTTTATTCGCGACTCTGATGTATTTGAAGTATTTGTGAACTGTTGTAACATGTGATCGGTGACGCTAAACTCTGTACGATCTTGGTTGATGATGTTTGGTTTGAAATCCTTCGAGATTTTCAGACTACCGGGTTTATAAGGGCTTAAGTGTTCTAATTGCTTGTTTAGCGAGCGTTTTTTTTTTGCACTTATGCTTTTATAAATTGGGCGGTTCTGTTACAGTGACCGTTTTGGTTAATAAAAATGACTGCCTTAGTTAATCCTAAGCATTAACCGAGGCAGTTCAAATGCCCGCCCGCCTCCGAGCACCTTTGCCAAATGCCTTGGTTAATTTTTTTTTTTGTAGAAGTGGGTGCATTCACAAGTAACCGAAAGTCTAAGTACCACGCTTATACTGACGGTTACTACTTTAACCCAAGAGATTCAAAAGGTTTAAAGTAATTAAATGAATTATGACCTTAATAAATACAAGAATACTTACTCGAATTAGAAGTCAATTACTAGAGTTGTCTTACATGCAGGCTTAAGAAGAACCTGAATCCAGAAAGGTCTTTACAAGTTGTAGGGAGAATACCAACAAGTGATACTTTCTCCAAACTCTTCCCTCACTCTCTTACTCACTATTTTATATGTAGCGCTTGTTGGTGAGGGTATTTAATATGTATTCTTATTGGTATTCTCCCAACAAGTTGCAGGGAGAATACCAACAAGCGATTACTACATAGACTATTCTTCTCTTCAATTGCCTTCCTCTTCTAGAGGAGCTCTGGGGTCCTTTTGTAGGGGTCATTGGACACCATGTGGGCCCATGGATCCATGGCAACGCTAAATCTTGTCCCTTCATCTAACTAACCTTAAGAAATGGTGGAGATTGAACCTTAGAGTCAGTGGAGAAAAGCTAGCGCCGATAGAGGGGCTAGAGAGGTCGGCTGACCTACGTGGGGTTGGTCGACCCCACCCCTAGCCTATCCAAATTGGATCTCCGTTACTTTGACTTATTCAGTGGATTAAAGCTAGTGGAGTTTGTTTCTTTGGGGAGGAAAGTATGGCCCAGTTGGTTCCTTTTTCTATATAAATTTTCCTGCACAGATAAAATCACTAAAACTCGTGGAAATACTTTGTTTAAACCTTTACTCCTATATTGGTGATTGATTTTAAGAATAAATGCATGTCTAATTGATGATTTATATTGATGTTAATGACCATAAACACACCCCCTAGCCCATATACACATCTCTACCCATGTCAAGCGTACGTGAAGGCACTAGATAGGAGCACCTTCTCCCATGAATCCATCATCATCATATTGTATCATGATGTTCGAGCCCATCCAACCCTTGTAGATTGCTAGTCATGTCGGCCTAATAGTGTGAGCTTAGATCCACATCTCGACCTCATCATTGACTACCAAGATTGGATCTTCATGCTCAATGTGAAGCAAGGCGATAAACGAGATTGTCATCATGCCACCCATGTTGAGGGGTGGGAGGTCAGTGCCAACCATAATAGTGGGCAATAATCACAACTAATCCTAAGGATATCCCAAGGGGAACTTGGTCTTTGCGTGACGTCCCAATGCAGGCCAAATACCATCCCTATGGTACACCCATGTGTCAAGGGAGCTCAAGAACACATCCTTAATGTCAATTCATACCTTGTTACAAATATAGCTGAAGTAGGGGTGGACATTGTTGAGAAGCAGTGCAATGGTGATTGCAAGTACTATATGATGGATTCCATGAAGTCTTGTGAGGACAAGAAGTTAACAATGGTGCCACTCTACACTGGTGGACATCTATATGCTGCTAAGCCCATCACTGTTGAGTTTGTTGGTATGTTGTACACGGTTCACATGATTTTTCTGGTGTCCCTTAGAACTACCTTGTTGTTGACGATGATGTTGAAAAATGACATGCCCAAGAAGTCTTGGATGTTATTCTTCACAAAGGAGGCTATGCTACTTTGGTCTAAAGCGATGGAACCTTGGTGACTCTACTTACAACTTTTATTGAAGCAAGGGCGGTGATGTGCGATCTAATGGATTAGGAGTTGGGATACGAAGGATAACATGGGCTATGGGAAAAACCCTAGGGTGGGCAAAATCAACAAAGAACCAAAAACCCAACTAAAATAAAAATTATAGTTTTCCAATAAGTAAAGTATTGTCACTAGGAGATGACGAGGTATTTGGTTAATACAAGATCATGGTCCTCTCAAATCATTTCCTTAAATGTTTTTTTTGTTTCTTGGCCTCATCTATCCTGCACATTGAATGGCCGGACTTGATTGAACACTCTTCTATGGGTTTGCACACAGTTTCAATGTCTGCATAGTGACTATGCTGTAAAAAAAACATAGGAGCACAATGTAGAAATTCATAATCCTACGGAGTCCCTAATATTCATCTGTGGAATGAGAAGTTGATTCAACTCATGTTCCTTTACACGCAAAATTAAGGTGAAGTATGCATCAACACATATAACATGAGATCATCATAGAAGTATACAGTTACATTGCACACCCAACTGAAACAACATGCTCCGAGATGATGCATTGGGCAATGTTCTCAAAACTGAAAACCCACAATTCATCTAGAAGCCCAGAGGAAAACACAAGACCTGTCCGACGAGAGCTTGGCTTTAGTAAATGCAAAGACAGAACAAGTAGCACGGATATACCAAGTTTAGAATCAAGGATTCATACTTACAGAGGAACTAGAGAAGGAGATACACCTCAACAAATAAAGTGCCCTATGGATGAAACTCATGACCGTGAAAAAGTAGAGTGCTATCAACATTCAACAGAATAAAATGATTATTTGCAGCGGGGGAGAGAGAGAGATGGATGATCATTGTGGTCGACATCAGGCCGTCTCTGATCGTTCAGCGGTTAACAAAGACTCAAGCTCTTCTCTTCTCTTCTGTAGCTCCTGAAATACCAGGGTTCAGGAAATGAGAAATGATCAACAATATTCAGTAGTGACGGAGTCGAGAACAACATTTATACTTGTTCCATTTAAGATATAGCATCTGCATAGAAACTAAGAAGAACAGGTTTGGAAATGCACTATTCAAGAGATAATTACCTAGCTCTAACTCTAACCAACATAAAACAATGGTTTGTATCCCCCCTCTTTTTTTTTCTTTTACAGGTACCATCTTTTAGGGATGTAATCTCTTGTGAGCAGATGTTGTACTATAACTTGGTACCGTAACTCTTAAAAAACATTATTGCGTTCAGAAAACACTGTTGACAGGCTTTTCAAAATGTGAGGTTTCTATATATTATATCTAATACACTGCACTTATTAGTTTTCAGCTAACAGAATCTCCTGACCAATAAACAGGAATCACAACAAGTACAAAAAGTAGAAACTCATAGATCAGTTCTGAGTTACATGTAAATAAAATCTAAGGACGATTGAGCTAAGCCACATACACTGCTGCATAAATTCAGGCATGAGCTACTGAAATGATGTATTGCAAATTGAGAACACCAGGGGTAAGGAAACCAACAATCCACATCTCAGGATCCGATGCTACAACTACTAGAGTAGGAGCCAAGTACTAACCTCCAGATCCTTGACTGCTTGTTCCTGTGATGTTGCTTTATGCTGCCTAGAACGTTTTAACACACCAAGGCACAGTATACCCTACATGTTGAGAACTTCTTAGTGCATGCGAAAAATGGATGATACAATATATATGCAATGGTATTGTTGATCATTCATCCCACTGCAATCACAAGATCATAATCATACTTTTCTTTACAAAAAATATAAAAGAAAAAGAGCACAAGATCAAACTTTGCTGCGACAGGCATGAGCTGTAGCTCAGGGACTGTCCTACTATATATTAGATGCCGTAACTATGCTAATATTTGTAGAGAAATTCCTGTCCATACTTGACGCATTCAGCTGCTTCATTATGCTGTGAAGTGAATGAAATAAGGTCGTTGGCTGTAGTTACTGGGCTAAGTTTCCCAAACAGAAGATGGTTGTTGAGAACTGTAAGGCAACTAACAGGTGTCCTACCTTCTACGAGATTTGATATTTTGATATCAAACATTGTCACGTCTAAAGTATCAGAAAAAAATAGAAAAAGCAGGTACGCTGGCACTAACTAAGCATGAATGCACAATACTCTGCAAGCTTACTGCGATTATGTAGACAGCTCCACACGCAAGAAGCATATAGGTAGCAATCTCCTGGAGCAAAATCACTTCATTCCTCGCAACGTATGGGTACGCCTTAGTCATGATAGCAACACTGCCAAGAAAGCAGAGTATTTAAAAGGAAATCAACAGAGGAATAGACATGCAATGTGCAAGATATTCCAGCTTGTGGAAGGATATGATCTATAATTAACAGGATTGCCCCCCTATATGTCGCTACGTTCATTGCACTGCTGCTTGCACCCGAGAAACTTAAAATTAAATACCAGATGGATAGAAAGTGCACTATGTTTGGACTTTGAATTTTTCAAACTTTTCATGGCTGTATTCTAATATATATGCTAGATCAGATTGAGCTCTGAATCTTGTGAAAGCAGAGATATGGCCAGATCATCCAAAAATAAAAAGGCTGAAATACTCACAAGATCTGTAGCATTCCTCTTGCCGGCAAGTACTCAAATATCTGGTGGCATAATAAAGTATCAGGTACATCAGTAAGCCAGCAAACAAAAAAAAAAACATATTTTATCTAAATTATCCGTTTGAGATTGAGACAAGCAAAACGGCGAGCAGAGAGAGGGCGAACCTTCCAGAACCTGATGACGGGTCCCCACTCGGTCTCGAGCACGGCGACGAAGAGAGCGAACACCACCGCGTAGCACCGGAACACGCCGCCGATGATCTGAGGAGCGGATCGGAGTTCGGAAGGAACGCCACCAATAGTCAGTGAGTCAGCCGCCCGGCACGGGTGATGAGGACGGGGGTCAGGGCAGGGGAAGGAAGTTACTGGCGTTGCAACGGGAAAAACATGCATGGGAGCGTGAGATAAGAAGACTGGGGACGTACGTCGGCGGCGCCGCGGAAGGAGTGGACCGCGGAGAGGACGTTGGCGGCGACGCAGAGCAGCGCGGCGGCGGCCGTGACGACGCCGAAGCAGCGGCAGACGATAAGGACGGGGTCGCCGGAGCGGGAGCGCTGCTGCCGGGGCCGCAGCGGCGAGGCCGAGGCGGACCCGGAGCCCGACGCCTCGGGGCCGCCGTTCGCCATCGCCTCCCTGCTTGCTGGGTGAATCGAATCGAGAGTACAGAGTACTGCAGAATTGGGAATTGGGATGCCACGGAAGCCAAGCGGGAGATTTTTCGTTTCATCTCTTTATATACGGGGGGAAGAAGAAGAAGCAGAGTGCTGAGTCAGCACTGTGGGGCCCAGGTAGAGGAGGAGGGAGGACACGTGGGCGCGTGAGGTGGCAGGGGACAGCCAATGGGAGGCCACCTCGTGGTGCCTGCCTGGTGCTTTCCATACTGGTAGGTACGGAATGCTGCTATAAACTGAGGCGACGAAGGCTTTGGTGGTTTCCAAATGAGGACAGCTCAGCACTTCAAATTGGACACGTACTAGCTCTCATCAGACAAATTTGGCCAGCAAGAGGAAAAGAAAGGCTGCTAGAGTGAACTGCAATATTATAGCAGAGTGGACAGATTTCAGACATCTGCCTCCTCGTCGTCATCATCGTCATCACTACTCTAATGCATTACCAATTGCCAACGTATTTTGTTCTCTATTATGCTGCTTTTACTTTTTTTTTAAAAAAAAAAATTCGGCCCTATTATTCCCTCACTTATTCTTGAAAACATATTATTTAAACATAAAAATATATAAATTAAACATTTAGGCACTACTTTCTCCATTCCAGAAAGAAAGTTACTAAAGGATGCGTGCAGTTTTGATCAGGTTTATAGAAAACTAATGAAACATTTATATCTCCAAATAAACTTATTATCATAGTATATATTCAACGATCCATCTAATGTTACTAGTTATATATTATAAAGAATATTATTCTTTTATATTATAATTAATCAAAATTAAAAAAAATGACTTTTTAATTAGAAGGTGGAAACGACTTTTATTTTGTGATTTGTGATAGAGGATGTACCTCATTGTGGGGTACACTCCCACGGTTCCACCTAGCTCGGCCCCACCTAGCTTTGAAGGGCCGGTCTGCCAAGCGGGGCCAGGAAACCAGTGGCACGGTTCTAGGATTTTAGACAGGTAGGCCTTACAGGACGTGATGCCAACCATAAATAAATAAATCTAATCTAATACATGTCCCTGCCTCGACAAAACACAGAAATGCTAATGCCAGCAGATTACTATGACCAACACCAATTCAGTACTCATAGGAGTTCCTTGAGTTTTTCATGCATTAGGAGCATCGTCGGCACTTGGCCCACATCAATGGAGGCTGCTGTTGATGCAGTAGAAATACACAAAACAATGTAAAAATATCATAGGTTGGTTGACGAACCAATCTGCCCTAACTTACTGCTCTTCAGCAAGTGATGATTGAAATCTTAAACTTTTATAAAGCCAAACCCTATTAGCAATTTTTCTCAACATACAAGCTATTCATCTTATCAGCCCACTATTAGATATATTTATAGTCAACTAGTATTTGCAATTATGATCAAGACACATCATACATTTAGTTATCCACATTAACATATCACGTTATGATTCAGGGGGTGTTTGGATGGTGTGGTAAAAGTTTTGCCTGTGTCACATCGGAACGTCGGAGGGATGTCGGAAGGAATTTTTGAATATTAATAAAAACAAATTACAGAACTCGTTAGGGAAACCATGAGACAAATTTGTATAATTAATTCATCATTAGTAAATATTTACTGTACCAACACATTGTCAAATCATAGATTAATGAGGCTTAAAAGATTCGTCTCGCAAAGTTATCGCAATTTGTGCAATTAGTTATTTTTTAGACTATATTTAATACTCTATAAATGTGTGACAAGATTTGATGGGACAAGGCAAAAGTTTGCCCAGAGAATACAAACACCCCCTCAATCTTCACTTATAATTATTCATAGAAGTAATTTGATTCCAAATCATTAGCAAGTTCTGCGGCAACGCTCGGAGCATTCACCTAGTACTGATAGACTAAGGGGGTGTTTGGATAGCCCTGGCAAAACTTTTGCCCTGTCCTATCGAATCTTGTCACACATATATAGAGTATTAAATGTAGTATAAAAAAATAACTAATTGCATAGATTGTGATAATTTTGCGAGACGAATCTTTTAAGTCTAATTAGTCTATGATTTGACAATGTGCTGCTACAGTAAATATTTGCTAATGACGGATTAATTATACTTAAAAAATTTGTCTCATGATTCCCTGACGAGTTCTGTAATTTATTTTTTATTAGTATTCAAAATCTCTTTCCGACGTTACTCCGACATTCTTATGTGACACAAATTTTTTTCCACACCATCCAAACACCCCCTAAAGATCAATTATGCGATCGACCAACTATTATGCCTGCAAGGAGTGCAGAACCTTAGGTAGGGAATGACAATGGCAGTGTCGCCATTATCTAACACCTTCCTGGTCCGTCCAGACTCGAGAACAATAGCCAAGACCCCAACACCAGATACCTTTATGAAAGCAACACCGGCGCCATCCGCAAGGGCAATGATGCGAGATCCATCCATGGCAGGATCAGGGAGCAGCAAACCCTTGAGCTCGATGGCCTTGTGCTGCATCCATCCATCTGAACCTGACGACGACTCCCTCGCCCACATGCAGAGACGCAAAAGTCCCACACCATGGCGAACCCGAGCCCACCGTCGTCCTCCGCCGTCATGAGCACGACGCTCGACGCGGGGCAGTCCGGCGGCAGCCTGACGACCGACAGCTCCTCGCTGCCCAGATCGTACCGCAGGACTCCATCGGTCCCATCCGAGAGGAAGAAGAGGAAGCACAGCGCGTCGCCGCCGACAAGGGTACTGCGCCGGCGTTTAAGGTGGATGTGCTTCTTGATATGGGTGGTCGCCGGGCTCCACCGATGGAGCTCCGACGAGTAGACGAGGGCCATGTGCCTGTCGTGCGCGAACATGCCCACCAGGACCACGGTGAAGGCGCCGTCGTCGGAGGGGCAGGCCAGGTGGTCGCAGCCTGCCGCCGCGCAGAGCAGCCCCGCGTTCCAGCAGGAGCAGCGGGCGTCCGGGAACCGCAGCACGGGCAGCCTCCGGGCCGCTCCGGTGGTGGGAGACGAGACGACGAGACTCACCACCACCGTCCACGTGAAGGGATATTGGTCCCGGTCTCGGTCCTGGACGCTGTCGTTGCCGTCGAACAGGGGCGCCCGTGGCGGGCGTCGAGCACCCGCCAGCTGCGGCGGTCGCCGTCGTCGTCGTCGTCGAAGACGGGTGGGCGTGAAGCCGGCGGGGATGCGTGGTCTCGGTGGAAGAACCCGAGCATGGGGGCGTGCCGTGGAACTGGCCGTGGCCGAGCCGGCGGCGGAAGCTGGGGTCCGAGACGAGACGGCGCCGGTGCTTGCAGACGAGGGCGGCGCGGACGAGGAAAGCAGGGTCGTCCGGCGGGGCGCGGAGGAGGATCTCTTCCACGAGCTCGTGCACGTCCACCAACAGCGCCGGTGGTGGTGGCGGCGCCGCCATGGTGCGTCCGTGCTGTGCTGGCCGCAGATCGATCGTGCGAGCCTGCCACGCCGCGCCCCACCAGCTGACTTTTATCTGGTAGGTTGATGTGTGCCTCTGCCAGGTGGGGCCAGTGACAAGGTTGACCCGTGCGAATGGGCCGATGGACCGAATGATTATCTAATGTACAAACTATCACTTCTTAATAAGACGAATTTGTGCAAAATATTACCTTTTTTTGTTATGACAGGTTTTATTAATAAAAGTTTTTTTAAAAAATAACTTGAATTTAGCTATGTTTATACAATAATTTTTTGAATAAAAAGGGTGATTAAAATTAAAGTAAAAAAACAAATGAATTGTAATTTAGAATAGGGGGATACCTTTTTTCACATTGACACGTTAACACCATTTTCACATTGCCAGGTGAGGCCAGTGACGCAGAGTTCCAGAGAAGATAGATGGTGTATGTACAGACCATTTTTTGGTGGCTTAAATGCGATGCCACTCCAACATGATTGCGCCCTTCTTAATTCAAAATGCGCTCTTCATAATTCGAAATACCCTTTTTTTTTTTTTCTAGACCATAGATATATGAGACCTGCTATATTCTAGGTGCCTAAAATCTAACTTATTTTCAGGCAGAGGCAGCAGCTCACGACCACTAGATTAACATTCAACGGCTACAATCTATTTGTATTTATGCTACAGGGATTGAAGAATAACATGTCAGCCTGGACATTCAGGCGCCTGACACCTAGGATACGTGTAGATGTATTTTACGCATGCAACATTCGTTACTACAGACTGAAAGCATCCAAGAGTTTGGACAAAATATTTGCTTTATAAAATTTAATATATGCACAATCCTATATAGGCACACAAATCTATTGATGCAATATATATTTTACGCATCAAAATACGTTACTTCAGACTAAAAGCATCTTCAAGAGTTCAGAAAAAATATTTGCTTTATAAAGTTTTATGCACAATCATATAGGCACTTTTAAGTTTTAACACAATCTAGTGATGCAAGTTTTATGCTCTAAACTTTCATACAATTCGACTAATTGTTGGTCCAGCGGATGAGAATGCTCAACGGTCTGATGAAGCCTACCACGGTGGAGAAGAACATCTACAACAGTATCTTCGTCGACCAGCTCAACCCCTTGCATGCTGAGGCAATGCGACAGCTTTTCCTAAATCCATAGGCAGAGCGGCCGAGGCGGCGCGCAGGCCGGCATGCCTGATCACTGATGTTGGCTACGTAGTATGATTAGCGAGTAATACTGTAATAGATCATGTTCTAATTCGGCCAGGGAGGGCAGAGCTGATTGTACAACATTTTTCTCTTCTTGTGTGCCACATCCGTGGTGTGTCATTGTAACCTTCACTATTTCTCGATCTTAATATAAAAAATGCGTAAACTTTTTGCATATTCAAGAAAAAAAGTTTAACTTTCCCCAGTCAAATACGACAACTATTTTTCAACGGGAGTACTATTTTGCCACACTTGTTTTTGAAATTATTTTGAGCTAACATAAAAATATATAAATCCTAATTAAGCATGTAATTGTCGTGTACACTTCCACGGTCCCGCCTAAGGCTATCTGCAGCGGCTCCTCTAAACCTACCCTGGAGGAGTATGTAGTGAAAAAATGCCACGACGGTATTCGGTACAACATCCTAAAAAGTATTCCATCCGCCATGCATGGAGGATGTAGCGCGCGTCTGCTACACACGCGTGGTGCGGCCCCACCACTGCAGCAGCGCATGCACCACACACACAGCAGAGCGCATGCACCCCATGGGAATCCGTGGCGGGCCCTATTTCTTTTAACAAACTAAAAAATATTTTAACTCACAAACTAAAAAACCAAATTAAATTCCAATTGCACCATTAAATTTGTTTTAATAAATTCTTCAAAACAAGATCTCATATTGATATATTTAGATAAAGTTTATAGAAGATGACAAATGGGGCCGTTGGGGCCGTTATTAGTAGCCGGTATAGAGTATATAGAGGAGAGAATCTTGATGGCCAGGATACATAGAGGATAAAAATAGAGGATGGTCATCAATGTCGTTTCGGTCTCCCCTCTCAGGTAGATGCTTTGCTGTCGTGAGCGTGATGGCCCCTTGGGCGGATGCTTGGCCGCCATTCTTGCTGGTTCTCGGTGGATGCTTTGCCACCACAGCTTCGTCACCTTTGTTGGCAACCTTTGCATCAATGTATTTTTGTTTGCAGGCGTGCTTAGCTAGGCTTGTTAGGTGGAGGGTCCTTTACCTTTCGTCCCTTCTCTATTTTCTTGCTTGGTTTGTTTGCTGTGCGAGCGTTGCGTTGGGGTTCCCTCTTTCCTCGGTAATTAATGGATTACTCGGGAATGTAGTAACCGGTCACACTCTTCTTCTGCTTAATGAAATACGTGTCACAAGGACACACTCGTGAAAAAAAGAAAATAGAGGATGATAGTACGGATAGCCTTATGCCTCAATCGCATACTACGGAGCTGCAAACATGCTGCACTGTGGTTTCTCATGTAACAAAGAATGCAATGGCTATCCATTCACCCTTCATCTTCCCAATGGATTTCAGGTATATGGCCTGAGCGGAGAACCAGTGTACAATTTGGACGACACAAACACGCGCAGGACATCTAGATTGTTCAGGTAGACAAGCTCTGAATTCTGAACATTGATACATGAAGCTAAACTGAACACTCTTCCAATTCACTGTATTCAGAGGCAGCCATATCTGACAAGGAATGTCTTGCATGCATCCGATCGAGTTCAGTGCCATGAAACATTAACAGATTGAGGCCATTTTATCTTCTAATTAAGCAGCAGCATGCATACTCTGACTCTGACGCACAGTCACTGACCAAGTCAAAGAGATGTTCAATTGGTTGTAACTTTTCTGCATCTAGTCTAGTGAGCAAATGACACAAGTCAGCACAGCGTGATCGAGTCAGCAATCTATAACCAGAAGCTGGAGATGTTTGACACTTTGACCCTTGGATGAATGTATCATGTGGACCTGTAACTTTCGAATTTCAGTTGTACGCTAGGTTGATCGTTTCAGCAACGAGCCAGCCAATTATGACCCATCATTAAAAAAAAAAAAAAAAAAAAATGGAGCTGTAAGCTTCTGGGTTGTAGGGTCAGCTAGCATTGGTTACCGCTGAAGCAATTTCAAGTAGTAATAAGATGTCCAACCAAACCAAAGCTGATTTGAACTAGCACTGCACCAATGCGTATGAAACTGCAGGGATCCATATGCTGATTTACTTAAGGACGATATTACTTTTAAAAAATTCAGAGGATAAATAATATTGGACCAAGACATACTTGTTCTAGGATTTTTCAATGAAAGCAAAAGTACTGAGCAACTTTTTAGATAGACAGGCCTCACTGCACAGAACCAGATGCCAGTGCCAACCATAAATCTAACAAATTTAAGAGAAGTAACCTGTTTCGACAAAACACAGAATGTTTCCACAAAACACAGAAACGCTAAAACCAACATCAATTCACTGATCATAGGGGCTCCTTCAGTTTTCCATGCATTAGAAACACCAGAGCTTGGCCCTTCATCAATGGAGAGACTCCTCTTAGTGCTGCATATATAAATACACAAATGGTGTCAATAACATAGGTTGATAATTGATTCAGGAACCAAAATCTTCTCTCAAGAAACAAGTCAAATCAAGCATAGGGATCAATAAATTAATCGTTAACAAAGAAGGGAACACTACTACACAAAATTGGTCTCGGAGGCGGTTTTGGAAGATAACCGCCTCGGTTAATCGATTCCAACCAAGACAATGCTGCCGGCACAGCAACCGCCTCGGTTAATATATTAACCGAGGCGGTTGTCATAAAAAAACCGCCTCTGTTAATTCCTATTAACCGAGGTGGTTGTCATAAAAAAACCGCCTCCGGCATGACGGGTGCGGCGGCGGAACCTACTCGTCTTCTCCTCCCTCCATGGCGGCGGGTCCTGCCCCTATTCCACTCCCTCCATCGCGGCGGATCCAACCGGTTGCGGCTGCGGGCGGCCGGGGTCCGGATCCGGCGACGGATGGCCAGATCCGCCTATGAGCGGGCGGATCCCGGTGCTGCAACGGTCCGGCAAAAGGATGCTCATAGCGAGCAGTGGTGGCGGCGGATCCAGGTGCCAGTGGCCTCACCCTCTTCTCTCTTCCTCTCTGTTTCTCTCTCCATCTCCCTCACTCTTCCTCGTTGTAGATCTGAAGCCAACGAGCGTGGGGGGAGGGGGGGCAGCGGGCCAGAGGATCCGGCGAGGAGGCAAGCGCGGAGGCGACGGCGGCGTCCTAGCTGGCGGGCTCAGGAATGGGCTTGCCGGCGGGCTCTGGAATGGGCTCGCCGGTGGGCTCAGGATTTTTTTTGTTTTTTAAATTATTAACCGAGACGGTTTTTTTAAAGGAACCGCCTCGGTTAATATATTAACCAAGGCGGTTATTATAACTGAACCGCCTCGGTTAATCGGTTAACCGAGGCGGTTGCCCAACCGCCTCGGTTAAGGCCACGATTAACCGTGACCTTATGTTCGAGGCGGTTAGGAAAACCGCCTCGGTTAAAAAAAAAAAAACCCCCCGCCTCAGTTAAGTTTTCTGTAGTAGTGGAAACATCCCTAGGTTTCTCATCCCTGCAGGAGGCATATCATCAATATGTTTGCTTGAACATTTGTTAGTCAGCAGTTAACCAAACAACCCTAGATGATTCACTGCACACATATATACTTAAAAGTAGAAGAACTATGTAGAAACACAAGACAGACTCAGACCTCCATATATAGATTTGAAACTAGGTATAAGCATTTCTGTTTAGCACAGATATCTTCGTTCCCGTTCCTATGCTGCCATTAAGTGGCATTGTCAGCATATGAGATCATCTGCTATATATGCATAAACGTGAAGAGATTAATTCTATAGAGTGTAGAAGCTACTGTGAGTGCATTCATCAATACCTTCCTAATTAACTGATCACCCTAGATTTATAGATAACTCGTTAGCAACTCTGTCTTTTCAATTTCAACAACGGTTCACAAAGAATAGGTCACAGCATGTTCTAAGTGTATGGAACATACTAGCTACATGTCTTAAATGTATGGAAAATCATAAGCAAGCAAAGTTGTACGGCTGTACCTGGACACTAGATGAGGTTGCAGAGTCCAGAAAGCTTATGTAAGGAACAACATCGTTGTCGCCACAGCAGTTGTCTAACTTCCTGACTTGGCTAGAATAATCTATCTCTATGCTGTATAGGCCATCATCGGACATCCTGATGAACAGGATTCGTCTGGAACCACCATCCGCGAAACCATTCACCTGAAGCCAGTAGTCGATGAGTGCACCGGAAGGGAGCACCTTCTGAAGATCAATGACTGGTGAGAACAAAATCTGCATCTCCATCTCCATCTGCACCAGCGACCCTCATCGACCGCAGCTCTAGTTTGTTCTTCACGTTGGCAGCAAATCCCGGACCACCATGCATGATCACCAGTCATGAGCACAACGCTCCGTTTCAGACGACGAAATCTATGCGGTAGGCGAACCACAGATACTTTCTGTGTGGCCATGTCGTACTCCACGATCTCGTCGTTAAAATGAAGCAAGAAGTAGAATGCACTTCGCACAAGGACGCCGGGCGAAGGCTTGAAGAAGCTGTTGAGGGTGGGGCGCTTATTACAAAATGTTACCTTGCTCCACGCAGCAGCTTCAGATGAGTAGACGCACAAGTACATGCTGTCCATGACCATGACGACAACCAGGAAAGGTCCCCGGTGGCAGTTGAGGTGGTCGCAGTTGCCACCACCGGCAGCGGCGGCGGCGGCGCAGGTCACGGCGGCGTTCCACTTGCCAGCAGAGTACCTGGGTAGGTAGAACTGCGGCGCGGGCAGGTCACGCTGCTCGTCGGTGACCGGGTCCCAAACCAAGAGGTGATCCTGCCCCTTGAGCCGAAGGATCGCTCCGGTAGACCAGGACGCGGCCGTGGCGGGCGTCGATGGCGCGCCAGCCCAATTGGCCTTGGCCGTCGTCTCCGGCTCCGGCAGCAGCGCGCGCCGGGCGGAAGGAGGAGGTTGTGGGGACGAAGTATGACATCGGCAGGATACGGTCGTCTTCGTCTCTGACGACCTTGCTGTCGCCAGTGTAGAGCACGCCGAGCAAGCGGGCCGTGATACGGTGGAACTCGAGGAACCTGCGGTGGAACGCGGCGCTGCAGATGAGGCGGCGCCAGAGCTTGCAGACGAGGCCGGCGCGGAGGAGGTTCGCGTGGTCATCTGGTGGGAAGCGGAGGAGGATCTCTTCCACGAGCTCCTCCAGCAGCTCCGGCAGCGGCGGCGCCATATGCGTGCCTCTTTTGGTTGTTGCGCGCTGGTGGATGCAGTAGAAACAGATGGAACGAATTAGGGTTTTGTCATCGTCAACTAATTTAAGGAACCGGATGCGATTTTGGGATATATATACTTCTGCAGATTGCTGCTAGCCTGAGCTGCTGCGTGGGTCCGTTTCAACCAATTAATTTAATGAATGCCTGTACGACTCAAAATAATTTCTTTCCGGCCGGAAACAAATATATATGTTTGTTACTCGAGATTTCCTGTTTTCATTTTTATTGAATGGACCTTAAAATTACGTGCGTATTCTATAATTTATTTATTTCCGTGAATTAAAACAACATGGAGCAAAAATGGGCTTCCAGTCAAATTTGGAGTCAGGTGTTCGGCTGGTTTATAAGTCGGCTAATTTGGTATGAGAGAAAAATATTATTCGAACAGCTGATAAATCCAGCTAATGGCGATATTATCTTTTTATTATTGAATGGCTTGTTGGAAGTAAACTTATGCTATTACACCACACATGATCCTCAAATTCGTCGAATTCAGCTCGACTTGGATTGGCACACAATGACGCAAACTATTCATATAGCAAGTATGGGCCCATGAGTTCAATCGCTATGTTCATGCGTGGACAGTATATGATGCAAACACGCGCTGACCACCCCTTTTTCATAAGTTTTTTTTTTAGAGTTGCATAAAAGCTTTTTTATTTGGTGTGGCATAGGTAATAAGTATATACTAGAAAAATATATCCGTGCGTTGCAGCAGGACATATACAATTTGTTCGCTTGGACTTATCAGCAACCAGTTAGTAGTATTTTCTATCAAAAATCCAGTCGTTCCAGCTGTTTTAGCCCGTTTCAGCCGTTAAGCAAACAAATTGTTACTCATATATGATTTATGGTACAATCAGGACTTTAACGCCTAATCACATCACACAAAAAAAAATCCTCCTTTAATATTTAAACATTAAAGTAAATGTATTCATATGTTGCAACTATTTTTTTTTCCTTGCCAACCATAGGAGTGTTTTTATTCTAATTCTAATATACGCACCATATTTTCATACTTTTTTTGTTTACTAGCAGCCATGCACGTGCGACACGCACGTGTCTATTAAAACACTATTTTAAAATAAATAATAACAAATGTTAATAAGACAATTGTTATGTATTGCATAATAATAACTAAATTATGCATCATGATGGACCAATCACTTATTAACTTTCAAGTTATCAGCAACATCATCCTTCTTTAGGAATCAGTTCCTTGCCAGACCTTCATGACATAATTGTAAAGGGTTTTAAACAGGTTAATTGTTTAACCATAAATTATATTAAAATCTTAACTCTTAACACATGCACAGAAGGAATTTCAGGATATTTCCTTAAGTATGCTCGAATGAATTTCAAACGTATCTAGCTAATTCAGCTTACCACTAAATATTGCAAATTCTTCAGGCTACGCAAAACATATTATCTCACTCTAGTGGACAAGCATAATAATACCATACATGGTGGCAAAATTAATGGTTGAATAGGCAAATAACATAGAGCACAAGCAGTATAGTAACTTTCATGCTCAAAGAATATGACTATTCTACACATCAAAAAACAAATGCAAGCATGCTACTCATTGGTCCTAACAATTAAGCAATTTTCGCATAACAAACCATTGAAGTGAATAAGCTAAAACCATGTCATCCTATGTTGTTTTTATCTTAATCTAAGGTCTTGGCTGTGACATGCGGTTGCACTAAAAACAGAGTGGCAGCGCCAACTTACAAGGCAAGGAAAGAAGTAAGCAATACTATTTTAACCTACCACCAAAGATAGTAATATTTAGTATTGCACCACCAAAATCTGAAGCCCAACAAAAGAAAAAAAAAACACAGAGCAGCACTGAAGAGAAGAACCTACACTCAAAAAGGACAGGGATAAAATCCCACTTCAGCAAAAACACACATACCTCACCTTGAAGAAAAAAGCTTGGACAACCTAAAAAAGTGTATCCTGCATCAGCAACACTTTCTGAGCTAAATTCTAAAGTACTAAACTACGTGATCCAAAATATCCATATTTATTCATACCATTGAGGTGGACGTGCAGGTAGAAACTTGAAATTCCCTTACGGTGCACTACCGTCCGTCAGGGAAAATAAAAAAATCGATATGAAAATATACGTATGATTATAAAAAATAAAAATATTGCCATAAAATTTCTTACGGTGCACTTACCGTCAAAGAAAATAAAAATACCGTCAGGGCTAGCTCGACAGGGTAATTCTAGTTTTGCCTGATGTTGGTCAGGGAATTTCAAATTTCTAGTAGTGGTAGTGGTCGACCATCCACCTTGCAATCAAATATATATTACACAGTGACTTTGATATTCTTACGAACACATTGCATGCACTGGCTAGTGAACACTGAACACATTATATATTGTCAAAGGGAGAAGTACTTGCCGAAGGTGTAGCAAGCAATGGCAGTCCATCGATGCAGCTTCATTTGCAGATCAAGTTTCACAGGCTGCCTCTGAGATGTAGCAAACCTGCAAACCCATCCAGAAGCTAGTGCAAACGCTAGTGCAAAAGGAGAAGGCCCTGCCCTCGGTGGCACTGGTGCACATCATGCTCCTCCAACGGATAGCGGCAAAGAGCCGGCATGAAGGAGAATGCCTTACCCTCGGCAAGGCAGCGCAGGGTGGGTAAGCGTCGCTCAGATGCTGGCATCAGCTCCGCCGCTGGAGCTCGCAGGGTGGTGGATTGGACGGCGAAGGGCAGGCCAGTGACGTCCTGCCGTGGGAGTCCTGGGCCATGACGGTTGTGGCCAATCCAGCGGCGGCGATGGGGACGACGGAAGATACTAATTATATTATATCCCAGAGAAAACGAAGATAGGGTGGGTACCCGGGCGTGGGTGTGGGTACGACGTGCGGGTAGGATGGATGCTAGTGACAAAAAAAATCTAACGTGAAATATTGACAAGAGAGAAACACGTGTAAACGTTTACAAGTTTATAAACTTGGCCCACTTGTCATATCGCGATGGATAATTTAGACACGTCGGATCTAATCTTAATGTAGATCTAACGCATAAAAATTGAGGTGGGTAGAAAAAATCAGGTGATAGTCTATTTCTAATTCCTTCGCTCTTTTATAGTATAGATATATTTTGTCTTTCCAGCTGTTGGGAGGAGACCCTTCTTCTCGGCCCCTAGGACCGGCAGAGACACAGAAGGCGGATGCAGTGGCGAGCAGGATTTCGCCATGGTGAGATGACCGATGGAGGCTGCTTCACCGCCGGTCAGCAGGCGACATTTCGGCATGACAAAACATCCATAGGAGGCTGCTCCATCACCGTACAAGCGGAGGACCTTTCACTGTGGAGAAATGCACTGAATTTGTAGCGCGCCCCCAGGCAGGCGAGATCGGCCTCCCCTTTGCGAAAATCCTTTTGCCACGGCGAAAGGATTATCGCTGGCCAGTCCCTTTTTCCTTTCAGTCCGCGAAACGGAATCAGCGTAAACCAGGTCCCCTTCTCAGGGGCCTAGGAGTGGTTGGAATGAACAGATAAGGCTCGCGAGTTGGACGGTACTGCCCCCATGCAGCCCTTCAGCAGGGCGGTAGGATCCCTAAGCAAGGCAGAGGCAAAGTTGGTAGTTTAGCGCGGTCATGGGTGTTCGACCAACTATAAAATGCCCCCTACACGCATCTTAGAGGATAGAGGTGTAGGGGGCGTAGGCCCCTACACGCATCTTAGGGGGACAGAGGTGGAGAGGAGGCTGCGCCCCTCCCCACAATGATTACCTCGGTTCTACATTCGCTACACTAGAGCAACATCAACCATAAATGTTATCTTTGTTATCCATGATTGACGATAAAAAAACGAACCTCATCAAATCTATATTGAGTCTAGATTAACTGTTTGGCTTCTACGTTTCTGTTTAAGTGTGGCTTATATCGACGATTAAGGCTTATTCGCGTAAATAAATTTGGATCTGTTATGAAATTTTTATTTTTCTTTTTTGTACGTAGTTCATGTTTTTGTATCCTAAAGGAAACAGACTTGTTCTAGGATTTTCAATGAAAGCAGAAGTAATGGGCACTTTTTAGATAGACAGGCCTCACAGAACCAGATGCCAGTGCCAACCATAAATCTAACAACTTTAAGAGAAATAAATATAACCAGGTTCGACAAAACACATAAACCTAACACCAGCATAGGTACGGTCATGACCAACATCAATTCACTGATCATATATAGGGGCTCCTTCAGTTTTTCCCTTTCATGCATTAGAAACGCCTGAGCTTAGCCCTTCATCAATGGGGAGGCTCCTCTTAGTGCTGCAGAAATACACAAATAATATCAATAACATAGGTTGATAGTTGATTCAGGAACCAAAATCTGCCCTCGAGTAACAAGTCTAATCAAGCATAGGGATCAATAAATTAATCGTTAACAAAGAAGGGAAACACCCCCTAGGTTTCTCATCCCTGGAGGCATATCATAGTGCTGCAGAAACATCAAGATTACATTTTTTTAAAAAAAAAACATCTAATTGAGAAATCAATAATAAGTTTCAAAAAATTGAGAAATCGTCAATATGTTTGCTTGAACATTTGTTAGTCAGCAGTTAACCAAACGTCAACACTATATTTTTTTTAAAAGAAAAAGAATCAGCTAATTGAGAAATCAATAACAAATTTCAAAAAAAATTGAGAAATCAGTATGTTTGCTTGAACATTTGTTAGTCAGCAGTCAACCAAACAACCCTAGATAACTCAGTGCACACACATAAATGTACTTAAAAGCAGAACTACAAACATACGACAGATTCAGATCTCCATAGTAGGAAAGAATTTCCCTATATATATATATATATATAGAGAGAGAGAGAGAGAGAGAGAACTGAAACTAGCTACACGAGCATTTCTGTTTAGCGCATATATCTTCAGCTTATGCCGGGCAATCAACACTGCTCATAACGTGTTTTTTTTAGCTTACAGTATACTCCCTCTGTCCTGTAAAGTTTGTTACTTGAAAACCGTGTTTGTGAGAAGGACACGGTTTTTTAACGACAAAGTCCATAAAACAGAGGAAGTAGCACGACAAGACATTTTCTTCAGCTTATGCCGGAGCGGGAGCCTGGGCAGGTGCCCAGGGTCGCCGGACCCTGGGTCCACCAGTGCCGGGTCCCATGCCAGCCGTTGCAGCACGCCGATCTCATTCAGTACAAGGAGGGAGAAGGACGCGCTGGGCGCAGCCTTGAAGACGTATGCAATCTCGACGAGCTGATAGGAGTACAGGTCCATGTATGCGACGCCATCTCCGGGATGCCACTGAACCACACCCCGTTCAGGGACCCGTTCGGCACTACTGCAGATGGGTTCTTTGCCGAGTGCCCTCGGCAAAGGGCCCTCGGGGAATTTTTGGTCGGTAAAAACCTCTTTGCCGAGGGCCATTTTTCGGGCACTCGGCAAAGTCTTTGCCGAGGGTCTGTGCGGGCACTCGGTAAAGAAAAGAAGGTGTCACGGCACCGGTCGTTTTTGACGGAGGCTTTGCCGAGTGCCCTCATCGTGGCACTCGGCAAAGAAATTATTATTATTTTTTTGTAATTTCTTTGCCAAGTGCCCGGCAACCCGGCACTCGGCAAAAAATTATTATTTTTTGTAATTTCTTTGCGAGTGCCGCGCAACCCGGCACTTGGCAAAGAAAGTATTATTTTTTTTGTAATTTCTTTCTTTGAGTGCCCGCAACCCGGCACTTTCGGCAAAAGAAATTATTATTTTTTAATAATTTCTTTGCCGAGTGCCCCCACCTCTCGGCAAAAGACACCGAATTCTGTTTTTTAAATTATTCTTTGCCGAGTGCCTATACCATAGCACTCGGCAAAGATCTGAAAAATCAAAAAAAAATTTCTATTTTTTCTGCATTCCATCCACACAAGCAATACATATATATATCCAAAGCGACACACATATATATCACAAACATCACCATCGTCACATATATATCACAAACAACACAATCCTCATAATATACCACAAATGTCCAACAAAAGTCACATGTTCACAACAGAGTGCCACAAAGTTGCATCACCACATGGTCATCACAAGTCACATGGTCACAATATATCACAATATATCACATTCAGGCACAAATCCATCGGCACATGACGAGCGCACTCCTCACCAACCTAGCCTCTGAGACGACGGTGGTGTAGCGTAGGCTGCATCACCAGGTGACGCATGAGCGGGATTATTAGAACCCGCCGATGGAAGCTGCACATTAAATTAGTTGCCTGTGTGAGATTGCATCAAGTAATGTAGGACTACAATTTGAGTACTTAGAGATAATCCTATCAAATTGCATATAGCTAGTGTGGTCTAGGTTTCTATGTTAGACAAGTAAAGCACAAGCGAAAAATACTCTTTGATACTCACGGGAGTAGCACTAGGAGTAGCTAGAGGACCTATAGGATCAGGATCGGGAATCTACACATCTACACCCGTTTTTTGCCCAAGAGCTTGCATGATGCGCATCATTTCCGCCATCTTCTTCTCCTGGGCCTCTCGCGTGGCCCGCTCGACCTTTGGCTGAGCACTTAGCTCTGCATGTACCCTATCTTGTTCTAGGATAAGGGCCTGCAAAATTTGACTCCAATGTTGCAGTAATGTAAATCTAATTCAAGTGTTAGAATATGAACGTACGAGGTCTTTGCAGGAATTACCTCGAGCTGGTCGACCCGCTGAAGTGCTGGACTAGGCCGTGGGCGTATGGGCTGGCTGGAGCTCATGCTGCGTGCTCGAGATCACGTCTAAAAGGCGAACGATCTTTGGAGTCGATGGCGCCGTCTGCAATCCACAGCCGCCCGTGCTTCTTCCCTCCTCCGAGCCTCATGATGGTAGTGGCATCAATTGGCTCGGAGCGCACGTCGTAGTCTGGCCCGTGGAGCTCTCGTACCGCCGACGTGTACTCTTGGACTTTAGTGTACACGTTCGGGTCGGAGTACGACTCGGGCGGGGCAGCCGGGTCGAAGGAGATGGAGGACACCTTGCCCATGTGGGACATAGCCCACGCCGAGAACTCCGAGACCTCCTCGTCCGGGTGCGCAGCCTCCTGCGAGAAAGTCAAAAAGATGGTGAGAGAGCAGGCATAATTATGCGTCAAAATAGATAAACGAAATCACTTACGTAGGCCTGTTTGAATGCGGGGAGGCTTCGGCTGATGAGTGGGACCTTGCCTGAGCAGACGCCGGGCCCGTTGAGCCTCGTGCTTCTCTATATAGCTCTGCGTGAACCACCTGTCCACGATCATGGTCCAGCACACGGCATACGTTCGGCACCACCAGGGAATCACCTACAAGTCATCGAGTATATCACATATAAGAAGATCAAACTGAACCTATTTAATCTAAAAACAAATGAATATCAATGTTATTCATATACCTCAAGGTACTGCTCCCGAGTCAGCGTCATTGTTCTTGCTTCAGTTTTGCTGATGCTCATTCTACGCACCGATGCGTAGTAGTCAACGTGGGCCTGGACGCGCGACTCGTGGTGTATGTCGGTGACGTACTTCCTACAGGCTACATGCACCGCCCGATCTGCCTGGGGTTCAAGTCCTTCTTCTGGCTTGAAAAATTTCTGCACTAAAAAACGATGTGTTAGGACATTATTTCAAAAGAAGGCTTGAATTCCATGTATTGAGCAATGTTGTGTGAGAGTGACTTACCCAAAACTCTGCAAGTACCTGCTCCTTTTTGTTGCAGTAGTCGTCATCCGGGGCCAGCGCGTACCTGTCCCACGTGTAGGCCGGCTCCTGTTTCCCCCCGGCCACAACTCCACCAAGCCGGGGTACCATTTCCTGCACAAAACACCCAAGATGCTCACGGGGGTGCGTGCGGGAGTACCCGACAGAACTTTCCAGGCCCTGCAGAAGTGAATACAAAAATTTGTCAGTTTCTCTTTTGAGTTCGAACATATCATTTGAAGTAGTTGTGATAGCATGTATAGTTACTTACTTCTTCGCCATAGGCCGAATCATGGGGCGGTCGTGAGGAAGCGGAACCGGAGGGAGCTTCGCAGGGCCTCGCTGGTAGACACTCGGGGCTTCGCCTCCCTCGTCCTCGGCCGCCTCGCCTCCCTCCTCCACTTCCTCCTCCTCCACCACCTCCTCCTCCTCTTCCGCCACCTGCTGCTCCTCCGCCACCTCCTGTGGAGTGGGAGACCGCTGCCTCCTGTGTCCCCTGTTCCTCCTCTCGGCACCTCCTGTGGACGCTCCCCCTGACGACGACCCCTCACCTCGGAAGAGAGGGCGTGCTCTCGCGTAAGTCGAGGGCGTCTCACGTCGTGGACGGCTGCTCGCCATCTTTGATCAATCTCCTGCAGTCACAAAGAATGAACAAGACATATTAGTACATATATGAGATATTCAAAATAAATAAACAAGACATTAGTACACAAATGCAAATAATTGAGATTTAAAAAATGTAGTATTACATGTTTTAGGAATAATCTTCATGATTGGGATCATAGGTCTCGTCATCACTATCTATGTTGTAGGCAACACTATGACACTCATCAAAACATAATTGTTCTTCACCGTCTACACGTAATCACTCAAGCATTTCTATGTCCTTGGCATTTACCACCACCTCTCCATCCTCCTCGTCATCAACCGTTTCGTTGTCTACTTCCATTTCGCTCACTTCGGGTAGGGCTATCTCGAACGTCCCTGTGAGCCCATCTTCTTGATAGAACTCTCCATCATATGTGTTTGCATTGAAGTTGTAATCGTCATCATTTGGGGTAGGTAGTTTGCTATGTGGAGACACTTGGTGCACAATAGCCCAACCCTGAAGCTCCGCTTTGCCTTGGTTGGCATATCACGTGTAATACACCTGCGCGGCCTGTTGAGCCACAATGTAGACATCTTTTCCCGGATAGATGGAATCTTCTCGAACCTCGACTAACCTAAGATGAGGGGTACGTCTCGTTTCGTGAGGATTGAACCAGTGGCATTTGAACAAGACAGGTTTAAGAGGTTTGTCACCATCAAATTCCAGTTCATATATCTCCTCAACTTTTCCATGGTAGTCGAGGCCATCAGTGCCGGGTGTACAAACTCCGCTATTTGTGGTTTTTTGATTGGGCCGGTTTTCCTCGTACCTTGTTGTGTGGAACCGATATCCGTTCACATCATAACTGGTAAATGATTTCACCCTAGGTTGACAACCGTTTGCAACTTGTTTCAACTCGTCACTCATGGGACGAATCGACTGCCGGCCTGCAAGCTCAAGCATGATACATCGTTATATTATTCGAACGTACGATGAACTCCGAATATCAAACGTAAGATGCCAGGTAGACATTACCTTTCATTTGAACCAAGAAATGAAATCAGGCCTAGCCGCTCCAGAAACCCACGAAAGAAGGGTGTCTTGTTCTTGTGGGGTAGGATCCCTAGGTTCACGCCAGGATTCACAAACAAATTCCCTGTCCGAGCAAGAGTCAAAGCGAGAATCAATGGGGTTGGATTCAGAATAGTGACGGCGTATTCAAACAAGATCGTTCAGAACTTACTCGATGAATGGCTGAACCTCGGTAAGGTTGGTCAACACATATAACGTGATACTGCGCCACTCTGTATTTGTCAACATCTTAATGGTTGATCTACTTGTGGTCCCGAGTTGTCCTTGGAAAAGGCTCAGTGCCAATTCATTTTCGCCAGCATTATAACGAGGGAGTGGATTATGATTGCTAGGAAGGTTTGGCTTATAGTATAGCGTTGTGAAGTTTGCCACCTCCTCCCGCAAGTATGCCTCTGTAATGGAAGCCTCAATTCTGGCTTTATTTGCGTATTTTTTGCGAAGGGTTTTGACACCTCTCTCGACTGGAAAGCACCAATGGAACTGCACGGGCCCCCCAAACGTACCTCAGATGCGATGTGCACGATAAGATGCTGCATCGACAAGAAGCCAGGTGGGAAGATCTTCTCAAGTTTACAAAGCAACACAGGTGCCACTTTTTCCAATTCCTGAGCGACGGTCCGAGATATCTCCTTAGCACATAGTGTACGGAAGAAATAGCTCAACTCGCTAGCACTTGCCGGACATGTTCGGGGACGTAGCCTCGGACCATCGCAGGCGAGAATCCGCTCAATCCATACGTGGTAGTCATGACTCTTCATCCCGTTGACTCATGAGTGACTAAGTTCACTCCCCCTGCTTTCATTTTCTTTGCATAGCCATCTGGAAACATCAAGGTCTTGATCCATTGTAGTATTTCTCTTCGGTCATCAATTTTCAAGACAAAATCGACCGCAGGCTTTTTCCAGGTCGATCTTCGGCCACTAGGAGGCTGCATTACTTGTTTCGGTCTATCACACAACTCTTCCAGGTCCACTCTAGCCTTAATATTGTCCTTTGACTTGTCGGTGTCCATGAGAGTTCCCCAAAGTGCCTCAGCGATATTCTTTTCAGTGTGCATTACATCAATGTTATGTGGCAGAAGAAGGTCATTGAAGTATGGCAGCCTGGTCAAGCCGGACTTACGAGTCCACATATGATCCTCACCATATCCCACAAAACCACCTCCTTCTGCAGGCACGAGCGCATCTATCTGAGCATGAACCTCAGAACCACTCTTGATGTGCAGTTTAGGATCTTTCACCTTGACACCTTTTGTAAAGTTCTTGATGTCTTGTCTGAATGGATGGTCAGAAGAGAGGAATTGACAATGCTGGTCGAACGATGAAAACTGGCCACCCTTCTTCAACCAAATGAACCTCACAGCTTCCTTGCATATTGGACATGGCATCTTCCCTTGAACACACCAGGCGCAGAACATCCCATACGCTAGGAAGTCATGCATGGAGTAGTGGTACCACACGTGCATTTAAGGTTGTCTTTGTAGCACGGTCGTATGTCCATACCCCTTTCTCCCAAGCATCGATCAATTCATCAATCACAGGCTCCATGTACACACCCATATTACTCCCGGGTGTCCGGGAATTATCAATGATAAGAACATATTATGCCGTTGAAAGGCAACCGGGGGGCGATTCGAGGGGGGATAACAAACACCGGCCAACATGAGTATGGAGCAGCCATCATTCCATAAGGATTGAACCCATCATTTGCGAACGCAACACATTACATTACGAGCCTCATACGCTTTGTCACGATGTTTGTCATTGAAGTATGTCCATGCTTCAGCATCGGCCGGATGTACCATCTTCTCGGGATTGTACCGTTTGCCATTTTTATACCATGTCATCTGTTTTGTGGATTCCTCGGTCATGAAAAGCCGTTGGATCCTCGGCACGAATGGAAGGTGCCGTAAGACATTCGCGGGGATCGTAAGCTGCCTCTTCTGGCCGTCACCATGGTCTACCTCTAGGTACCTAGAGGATTTGCACTTCGGACAGTACGTTGCATCCTTGTGTTCTTTCCTAAATAGGACGCACCCTTTCGGACAACAATGTATCTTGTCATACGGCATCTTGAGCGTACGAAGGAGTTTCTCTGACTCGTACAAGTTGGGGGGCAGAAGATGCGGTTTGGGTAGCATGCTGCCAAACATGGCCAACATCTTATCGAAGCCTTCTCGACTCAGATTCAACTCGGCCTTCAACCCTATTATGTGTCCAATGGCATCCAGCATAGAAACATCTGTATGCTCGTGAAGGGGTTTCTGTGCCGAGTCCAACATTCGGTAGAAGGCCTCTGCGTTTGCCTCCATCTCCTCCTTGTCACGTCCTTCAGCGAACTCAGTTTGGTGCATGTCATCAAGCATGTCTGCTACCCCAGCATCATCATTAAAAGCCTTAAGACGTGGTCTCACCACCTCCTCTCTGATACGATGGGCTTCACCATGGTGGATCCACCTGTGGTAGCCCGGCGTATAACCATTGTGTACAAGATGTTTGCCCATGGTGTCCTTGTTCACCCTTCTCGTGTTGTCACAGTGACTGCAGGGACACCAGACTAAAGAATGCCCTTTAGCTTTACCCTCGCCAAATGCATGTTGCAAGAAGCCATCTGTCCTCCTCACCCAGTCCAAGTCATAATCGGTCCAGCTTCTACGGCCCGTGTACATCCACTGACGGTCCTCCATCCTTTCATATATACATCGAGGAGTAATGTGACCATAAATTACAGCGACGTGGTGTTTATACTATCTAATAGGTGAGGATAGATCCTAATCCCACCCGCGGATGTGTAGATGAGGTTACTTTCCATGGTTCACTCCCGTCCGAGACAGAATTTCGGCAGCACCTCCCCGCTGTTCTCCTGATACACGTCCTGCAAGGGAGAGTATCCGGAGAACAACTGGGAGGTGATGCCGAAAGTCTGTTTTGGACCGGAGCGAACCATGGAAACTAACCTCATCTACACATTCGCTGGCTGTCCAAAAACGTGGACAATCCGAAATGCAGATACGATTGGGATACATGCAGTGACATACATGCCTCCAACCGTATCTGTTTCGGACGGGAGACACCTAACTGGTTTACGCGATCTACGACAACGATACAGGAGGAGTGGATATTTATACCTAGGGTGGCGGTGGAGCCAGGCTACCGGGGGCGTGGCGGCGGGCGGGCGGTGCAAAAAGACGCGCAAAGACCGGCAAAAGGCGATCACGGTCCTCCGGAGCCCCTCCGACGGCCTCTGCTCTGCAATAGAAGAAAACAACGATATAAGTTCTAAATTTCGGCAGAACCTCCCCTGTACGGGGAGGTTTCCAAGACCTGCAAGAAAACCGCCGACTCGATGGCCGACACCAACATTTAAGGCACGAAGGCCCACACATCAACAATTAGAGGCACGAAGGCCCACACATCCACATAAACAGCACGATGGCCGCCAACCAGGGCTTCTTTACCTTGTACTCGGGCGAACCGCGTATGGGCTGACGACCGGACCGTGTCAGCCGGCGTGGACGAACCGAAATCCTCTCCGCCCCTCCTTCCTCTTCTCCTCCTCCCCCTTCTTCTTTCTTCCGCCTTGTTCTTCTTCCCACTCACTTTGCCAGGTGGACGTCGCGCGGCCTGGTCGGGGAGGCTGGTCGGGGCGGGCAGGGCCTCGTCAGGCCAGCGTGGCCACGGCAGAGGGGCCTGGTCGCGTCGGCTGCAGGTGCTGGGCTCGCCGGTGCGATGGCGCACGGCCAGCGTCGCCGGCTCGCCGGTCGCCGCGCGGGCGGCGCTTGCCGCCAGCTCGCCGCGGCCGGTGGTCGGCGCGGGGCAGGTCGGCTACGGCGCCTGGCGGCATAACGCCGCTGATCCGGCGTCTGGGCGGCTGGTCAGGTGTCCTACGACAAGGGGACGACATGTCACGGCGGACGGTGGTGGCGGCAGGTCGGGACTTGGGGTGGGGGGGCGGGGGGGTGAAAGGCTGGACGCCCTAATGGGCTGAGGCCCATATCAAAACCCTAGCCTCCTTTGCCGAGTGCCCGGCCCGGCAGGCACTCGGCAAAGAGTTTTATTTTTTTTAATTTCTTTGCCGTGGGCAAACATTGGCACTTTCGGCAAAATTTTTTTTTTTTTTTTGTTCCCAATTTTTTTTGTGCGACCCACATACATTATTTAAAAGTATATACTAAAATTTGGTGCATTTTTTATGTCATTTGCTATATTTGGTCACATAATTTATTATTGTTGAGTATTTCTTGATAATTTGAATGTGAACTACAGGTGCTTGGAAAAATAGAATTTAATGCTTCAAAAAATGTTATTTATAAAATTTGGTGTATGTTGAGTCCCTATTCATGAACTCGCATCAAATTTCAAGCATCTTGTTCACGTAACATGACGAGGAATTTACCAGATAAGTGATTTAAAATTATATAAAGTGCATACGAAGTCCAAAATTCATGAAACCTGACGTGGTGTCATGCTATCACATGTGTAGGGTGGGGTAAAAAATTGAGAAGATTCTGAGCAAGTTGTGATGCCGGATGCTTAAAACCTAGAGATATCCTCACGTGATTACATGCGATATCAGGTACGGACATCCGGGTTTCTGTTATCCGATGTCACAACTTACTCGGAACCTTCCCCATTTTTTTATCGTATCATATACATGCGATAACATGACACCTCGACGAGTTTCGTGATTTTTTAACTTCAAATGGATTTTATATATTTTTAAACCACTTTTCGGTAGAATTTTCGTCATGTTATGTGAACAAGATGTTTGAAATTTGATGTGAGTTCATGAATAGGGACTCAACATACACCAAATACCATGAATAATATTTTTCAAAGCATTAAATTCTATTTTTCCATTCACTGCAGTTCACATTTGAAATATTAAAAATAAATCAACAAAAGAAAATAAATCAATAAAGAACACAAAGAAAATCAAAATTAGCCCAAATTTAAAATTCTAGTTTTAAATAATATATTATAGGCCCACAAAAAACTGAAATCAAAAAAACAAAAAACAAAAAATTGTTTGCCGAGTGCTAGGTGCAAGGCACTCGGCAAAGAAAATAAAAAAAACTAAAAATCTTTGCCGAAAGTCTTTGGGTGAAAGGCACTCGGCAAAGAAAATATTAAAAAATAAAAATCTTTGCCGAGTCTTTGGGTGAAAGGCACTCGGCAAAAAAAATATAAAAAAAATAAAAATCTTTGCCGAGTCTTTGGGTGAAAGACACTCGGCAAAGAATATATATATATATTTTCAAAAAAATCTGTGCCGAGGGCTTGACGACGGGCACTTGGCAAAGGTTTACGGCGTGATCTCCGTCATATTTTGCCGAGGGCCCTCTCTTTGTCGGCGTCGGGCCCTCGGCAAAGACATAATTTTGCCGAGTGGCCCCTTTGCCGAGTGCGACTTTTGGCACTCGGCAAAGAAATTTACCCTCGGCAAAGAAGCCATTTCCAGTAGTGCGGTACGTTGCCTTGCTACAAGACGGAGTCCGGGAGGGCCCCTGGTGTCCAGCACGTGCACGCGACAGTAGTCCCCCGGCGTCGGGTCGTTGCATTGGCCGCACGTCACGACGTGAGGAACCACTCTGCGGGTCCTTATCGAATCTCATGCCGGCGAACAAGGTGTTCGACGGGTGGTCGAACCACTGCCAAAGCATCTGGTCGAGCACGACTAGGTTGCCAGACTCGAGCAGCTGCGCCTGCGCCACGACAGGAACGAAACTCGCCGTCGTGTTGGTGTTGGTGTTGGTGCTGGAAGACTAGCTACGCGGTGTGGCCAGAGCCGTCGAGAAGGCGAAGGTTCCCGGTGCTGTCGATGACCAGTACGCCTGACGGGTTGTTGAGGGCGTTTCTTGATTGGCCACACCCAACAGATGGCCTCCGGTGACGCGGCGAACCAGACGCCAAGATATCTCTTGGCTGGCACGCAGGCCGGGGAGAAGAAGCCCAGGGTCTGCCAGATGAGACCAAGGTCTCGCCATCGGTGATGTTGCTGCTACTGCTGAGTACTCCCTCTGTCCATGGACTTTGTCGTTGGAAAACCGTGTCCCCCTCACAAATACGCTTCCCGGGCGACATACTCCAGGGACAGAGGGAGTATGTCAGATGCAGTGCCAGCGGGCCGATCGAGGCTCTGAGTAAAAGCAACAATACCGGGAAGATCAGGATGCCATTCCCGTCGCCAGTGTTGCAGTACGTAGCTCAAGCATAGCAATTTCATGGTACCCACCTACCCATACATACAGCCAGCATAATGAGATATATGGTATATGATCACGTTATTGGTGCTCACTTAGTTTACTAGTTGCATATTTAGTTTAGCACCAATATTCGCACATTCCGTGGTCAATCACGGCATTCGTATTTACAGTAGCTTTTTTTTTTTTTTTTGGTCTAGTTTCTCATTGAGTCTAGTCTAGTGGTTGAAAGCGACGAACCTATTCAAAGTTTACGGATGTGGCTGACCTGTTAGACAAAAGATATAAACATCTATTTCTCCAACGACTAGACGTTGTTAGCCGCCATAGGAAGAAGTCCTCTAGATGGCGGGCCGTGGCTGGCCTACCCAAGTTCGTGGCTGAAAATCTCTGTCGACAGTGGCCTCCATCAGCCTCCTCCCAATGGCAGCGCTCGTCGTGCTGAGTGACCCGAGCATGCAGCAGCGACGCCGCCGCGGCGTCCACGTCGTTCTGCGGCAGCGCCAGGGGTGGAGGATGCGGGACAGCGACAGGTGAAGTCAAACCGTGGCACGGCCGGCCAACTCCTACTGGTCGGGTTGTTGGTGCATCCTTGTCTTCCTCCGTCATGATTGTGCTTATTATTTTGGTGGTCCTACTCGTGATTACGAGGCATCCGACGATTCCAAAACGTAGAATAATCCCAGGTCATATATATAAGAAACCCGATTAGGAAGGAGTACTCAGCAGCGTCCCCATCATCTCTTGTGATCGATTTGCCTTGTGAAAGAACAAAGAAGATACTACATCGTACATCGCCACATATATGGCCGCTCTCAACCTCCTCGCCACTGTATTTGCCGCCATGCTACTACTCCTTTTCCTTAGAGCCTCCGGCGCCGGCGTTTCGTCGTCGGACAGGCTCAGCAATGGGGCCAACATCACCGATGGCGAGACGCTGATCTCTGCCGGTGGCTCATTCACCCTGGGCTTCTTCTCCCCGTCGACCACGGTGCCAACCAAGAGGTACCTCGGGATCTGGTTCACGGCGTCCGGTAATAAGGACGCCGTCCTGTGGGTGGCCAACCGCGACACGCCGCTGAACAGCACCTCCGGCATCCTGGTGATGAGTAGCCCGGTGGGCCGCCTTCGCCTTCTCGATGGCTCTGGCCAGACCGCCTGGTCCTCAAACACGGCCGGCACCGGTGCCGGCGCCTCTGCCTCTTGGGTGGCGCAGCTGCTCGAGTCCGGCAACCTTGTCGTGCGCGAGCAGAGCAGCAACACCAGCCTGTGGCAGTCATTCGACCACCCGTGCAACACCTTGCTCCCCGGCATGAAGTTCGGCAGGAGCCTAAAGACCGGGGTGGAGTGGTCCCTCACGTCATGGCGGGCCAAGGACGACCCGGCGACGGGGGACTACCGCCGGGTCATGGACACAGGGGGCCTGCCAGACATCTTCACATGGCAAGGCGGCACCAAGAATGACCGCGCCGGCCCGTGGAACGGCCGCTGGTTCAGCGGCATCCCCGAGATCGCATCCTACTCTGGGATGTTCTCCGTGCAGGTTGTCGTCCGCCCCGACGAGATCTTCTACGCCATCACCGCCATGCCCGGTGCTCCCTTCACCCGCCTCGTCCTGAACGGCGACGGGTCGTTGCAGTTTCTGGCGTGGGATCCGGTCAACCGGATCTGGAACGTCTGGCTGCGATCGCCAAGGGACCTCTGCGACAACTACGCCGAGTGCGGCGCGTTCGGCCTGTGCAACTCGGCCGCCGCGTCCACGCAGTTCTGCAGCTGCATAGACGGGTTCAGCCCGGCATCGCCGTCGCAGTGGTCCATGAGGGACACCTCCGGTGGTTGCCGTCGGCGCACGCCGCTAGAGTGCGGCAACGGGACGACGGCAGATGGGTTCATGGTGTTGGGGGGAGTGAAACTCCCTGACACGCACAACGCGACGGTGGACATGAGTGCGACGCTAGAGCAGTGTAGGGCGAGGTGCCTCGCCAACTGCTCCTGCGTGGCCTACGCCGCCGCTGACATCCGAGGCGGAGGCGGTGGCAGTGGTTGCGTCATGTGGATGGATCACGTCATGGACGTTCGTTACATAGACAGCGGGCAGGATCTCTATGTGAGGTTGGCAAAGTCTGAATTTGGTAAGTAGAAAACTTCACCAGTTAGGAAAAAATTCATCATTTCATCAGCTACAGTACGTGTTGATATCTCCTGTAATACACTTCTGCCAGCTACTAGGAAAAGGAGGTGGGGTGTGGTGAAAATCTTGGCCCCGGTTGTGGCGTCTGTGCTTGCACTACTCATGATCACTGCCATGTACCTTGTTTGGATATGCAAGCTTAGAGGTAAACACACTTACTTTACTTTACTAGCTACAAGAAGTCAAGTCTTTTAGTTTTTTGGGCGTTTTCCTTTTCAACGGTTCTTAGAACATGGGTTTGCAAGTCTCTCTTTCTTAGAACAGACTATGCTAATACGACTTTCTTACTTGCAAGGCCCAAGTCGAACTAATGGTAGCGGGAAGAAAGTAGTTATACGCTTAGAGAGCACGTCAGATGAACTTGGAGACGAAGAAGATCTCGAGCTTCCATTCTTTAGCTTTAGAGATATTCTCTCTGCAACAAACAACTTTTCTGAAGGTAACATGCTTGGACGAGGAGGCTTCGGGAAGGTTTATAAGGTAACTACAATAATGAAATTGCTATACAGCACATAAGTGTAGCATAAGGTAACTTTCGACATTTACTGAATGATGAAATGATGCAGGGTATGCTTCCCGATAACAGAGAAGTTGCAATCAAAAGACTTGGTAAGGGTTCTAGACAAGGTGCAGAGGAATTCAGAAATGAAGTTGTTCTAATTGCCAAACTGCAACACAGAAACCTTGTCAGACTTCTTGGTTGCTGCATTCATGGAGACGAGAGGCTGCTGATTTACGAGTATTTACCAAACAAAAGTTTGGATTGCTTCATTTTTGGTAGTTAGTCTCATATTTTTGAGAAATAAATAAATGTTTGCTATGGTTACCATATAAAATTTGTCAGCTTACTTATATCTTACTACTGTACATATAGATCCTACAAGTAAAAAAGCCCTCGATTGGCCAACAAGATTTAAGATAATCAAAGGAATATCTAGAGGACTTCTTTATCTCCAACAGGATTCAAGGTTGACTATAATTCACAGAGATATCAAAACAAGCAACATCCTGTTGGATGCAGATATGAGCCCAAAGATATCGGATTTCGGAATGGCAAGAATCTTTGGTGGAGACCAACAAGAAGCAAATACTAGTCGAGTTGTCGGGACATAGTGAGTAATCCATGCTTCATGCTTGATATGATTTTATTATTTCTTTCATTCTTTTAATTTGTTTATACTTAATGTTATTTTTTTATGTAGTGGTTACATGTCTCCTGAATATGCAATGGATGGCGCCTTTTCGGTCAAGTCAGATACATATAGCTTCGGTGTCATACTCTTGGAGATTATAAGCGGTTTAAAGATCACTTCGACTCAGTTCACTAGCTTTCCTAGCTTATTAGCTTATGTGAGTATTGTGATATTCGTGCCATGGTTACAATAAAAACATGTTGATATATATCTTATGAACTTGGTTGAATTGGTTCAGGCATGGAGCTTATGGAAAGATGGTAAGGCAATTGATCTCGTGGACTCATCAATTGTTGGGACTTGTTCACCGGTTGAAGCTTTGCGATGTATCCACATAGGACTCTTGTGTGTGCAAGACAACCCAAACAGTAGGCCACTTATGTCATCGGTTGTGTTCATGTTGGAGAACGAAACCGCATTATGTTCAATCCCAAAGCAGCCCATGTACTTCTCCCAATGGTATTTAGAAGCCCAAGGAACAGAAGAAAAAACAAATAGCAGCACAATGAATGACATTAGTGTCTCAATGTTGGAGGGACGGTAAGTGGTTAGTACTCCCTCCTCAAAAAACATGTAAATCTTTAGCTTTGATCAAGTTTATAGAAAATATTATCTACAGTTAGATATCCAATAAAGTTTATTATAAAAATATATTCCATAACAAATCTTTTGATACTTATTACATATTATAAACATCAATACTTTTTAAATTATATTTGGTCAAAATTAAAAATCTTTGATTTCTCTAGAAACAAGATTTACATGTTATTGAGATGGAGGTAGTAGCTAGGCTACATTTGTTTATATATTGGGACAAGAGTTGGAGCACCAACTGATAGTAGATTATATTTTTAAAACAGTCATACATTGTTGTTGCGATTAAGGACACCTCCTTATTGCACGGAAATGGAACTGTATATTTAATGTTTAAACAAAGCTAAGGGCTGCTCTCTTTTTTTTAGGAGAATGTGCGCTGCATGTATTTTATTAACAAGAAAATTACATAAAAAAGTACAAACTCCCGCAAAGCTCACGGCGAGATGCTAAGAGGTAGCCTGAGGAACGCCACAGGCCACACTCAACGCCAACCAACTAGCACGATCGAGACTGATTTACAAAGCAGAATCAAAGCGACTACGGTGCCAAGCCCAAGCTCCGCCCCCTCAAAACAGACAGACAGGCTACGAAACCCGGCACAGCCATGAAACTTTCTTTTCCGACGGCTTGGCGCCGTCGATAAAACAGGCTGGCTGTTGGCGCGAAGGTCTCTCGGTCTCGCGGTGTCCGGTCAACACGCGCCGTGGTACACACAAGGACCGTCACGTCACCTGGGCCGACCCATATGTACTCCGGCGGTCCGGCCCATATATACTCTCCTCTGTCCAGGAAAAAATATATCATATTTTTCCTTAAAAAAGAGAAAAGAATATCATATTTTAGTATCTTACTAGCAAATATGTCTATGCGTTGCAACAAAAAAAAAATAAGTTATCAATTCATAAAGAAAAACCAATACATAAATTATATATGTGTATATATATTTTTTTCATAAATTTAGAAGCTATAAATATATAATAACTTAAATTCATACTATGGATGCTTTGTTACTTTTTGAGCATCATGTTTGGTGACTTTCTTAAGGATTCATAAAAATCTATTATTCTAATTTTTAAGTCAAGTTGACAAGGAGTTAGTTGTTAATATGTCAGATACTGATCCACCCACCGATAATTATGACGGGAGACTTCTTTCTAGTTTCCACATTGCAGGACTCATCAGGTGTTGCACTGGTGCATGTATACAGTCGAGACATTGATTTATTTAGAATAAATCTATATATATACCTAATAATAAAGAGGCAAAACTTTCAGCCATCTTTTTTGGTACGCAAAATTTTTCGTCCAGCCAATTTTCGTCCAGCTCTTTTTCTTTTCATGTTCCAGTCCTGATTCTATCCGTATCCGTATTTATCTTTTTTATTTTTACGTCGTATAAGTCCGCCGTCGTAGCTGTATCCCGTTCGAGTTTGCATTCCGGCCCGGCCCAAAACAGCTGCACACGCACAAGCCCCTGCGCGGCTGCGCCCCCGCCCGGGTCAGTGCATGCATGCGTACACGGGAGCAAAGCAAGCAGCCAGTGCGTGCCTTGCTGCTTATTAGTTTGATGACATCATCCTTACACCATGTCTATATATGGCCGTTTTTCTTTAGAAAAAATTAATCTAGATATATACCATTTCAATACATATACAAATGTGCGTTGCCACGGGAGAAAACTACTATCAAAACATATATATTGATATATTTTAAAATTTTAATTTATGTTATGGTATGACAACTAAAATATAAATTAATATGGGTAATGCCAATGCTTTATTAAATCCTTACGAAATTGAAATAGAATTTTGATAGATTTTACCAAAAAATCTAGATATGTACCATTTCAATAATAAATATACAAAATGTGCGTTGCCACGGGAGAAAACTACTATCAAAACATATATATTGATATATTTAAAATTTTAATTTTTGTTATGGTATGACAACTAAAATATAAATTAATATGGGTAATGCCAATGCTCTATTAAATCCTTACGAAACTGAAATAGAATTTTGATAGATTTTACCAAAAAAAATAAGCTGAAAGTTTTGCCTCTTTATTATTAGGTATAGACTAGGAAATATGCCCGTGCATTACAATGGGAGAAAAAATAAAAAAATATCATATAAATAACAGACAACAGGAACGCACCCACGGGACATTATTTGGAAATCTTATTTGAATAGGAAAACAAATAGAACTGCAGAAACACTCCTACTTGAACTCGACAACAGTAATTCAACATGTTTTTGATAAAAAAGTAGTAATAGAACAAGGTGATGGATGAACATAAAAGCATGGGTTATGAGTCCGAATCACATACACGACCCAATATATCTTGGAATCGGATTCCGTATAACGCTACATAAGAGCTATTCAAACTCTTGGCATGGGTTATCTATATAAGTTTGGACGGAAGAAATTCTATTGCCTGTTAGTTAGAGGGAGACGGACGAAAAAAATGGATGGACCAAAAAAATAGGCTGAAATTTTGCTTCTTTATTATTAGGTATAGAGATGTAGATATAGATTAGGTAATAGATACAAATAAGTTTTCAGTAAAAAAACATTTCAAAAAAAATAATTTAATGTTGATTTTTGTGAGCAAATTGCAGATCTGCTCTGCTTCAAGCACAAACAGTGCTTTTTGTTCCCTATATTACAAGTTTATGCATCATTTTTAATTAAAGACCAAACAAATATAGGTATCAAATAAAAAAATTGAGATATTTCGATGCACGACTAATTAGTTTGTTCATACCTTTTTACCAGTTTTTTACTATCTTTCTCTCTTGATAACATTTACACACATTGATCCCTTCGCTTTATTGGTAACAAATGACCACACAAGTTTGAACCATTTGTTCTCATGATTGTCAAGGAATTGTTCAGTATCTAGGCAACATGTACATCAGTGCTCGTCTTAAAATTCCTTATACAACTCTTTTGATTACAATTATCATAGATTAACTCCTATTATTGGCATGGAATGTCCATGTGCCACCAGCCAACCAACAGGGATGGAAAATTTTTTAGATATTATAAACCTCCATGGTCCGAGTTATTATAGTGAGAAAGGGCTATTAAGTCATAGGGTAATTTGTCTTGTAGTTAACTTTTTTGTATAAAATTTGTTGTTGTAACACATAATCACATTAAATATATTTGATCAACTTGCAGGTGTGAACTTGCAAGTGTGAGTAGATTGGTATTTCTGCTAAAGCTCTAGCCACTAATCGTGTGTGTTTGGATTGGAGAACAACTAGGATGGGATTCAAATGGGATAGACCATGTTTCTGTAATTTGAGTGATTGACTCACCACTCCTCTCTTTGCGTCTCCACCAACCAAAGATGCAAGTTGAGGGCGACGGACCTTAGAATATATTTGATTTACTTAAGGTTAGACCAAGCTCAATGAATTTTAATAAAAATAGATACTTTATTACTATTGGTGCAAGAATCATACATAAACCATGTGTCCCGTTGCAACATACGGAGGGCAGTAGACAAACGGGAACATAGCTAATTTTCACATTCATGAAGTTAGTTAGGGAGGTCATAAAAAAATGGGTAGAAATTTTACCTCTTTATTATTAGGTATAGATTATTGTATATGACCAATATTTGTTAATAGGCTATGGTTTTCTACATCAGAGTTCGCACGATCCTTCGCTAGATGTAGTGCAGTTTCTCATCCTAAGAAAAATTGAAATATGCATATACTGTTAGTTTTGAATAAATTTTGAACCCACAACTACTATATCTCCCGTTGCAACGCACGGGCATATTTGCTAGTTAATAATAAACACCTCAAGATATTAGTTCGCATTTGATTATTTAGGTCATCAGTTCAACCAACCAGATAAGTTTTGTCCTTAATCCAAACTGCATCAATAACTTGATGATAAAACTTTTCTTTTCGAAAAAGAATAAAGGTTCAAAGGCCTGTTTTCCATATTTATTTGCTGGAACGTGATGATGGATGAAAAAATTGAAAAACATTAAAGTTGAAACAAACGCACGGAGCCAATGGGCCGGAGTCGACAAGAGAAAAAAACAACCAATAAAAAAAACGAAACAAAGGCCTTGTTTAGTTCGTGCGCAAGTTGCAAATTTTTTCACTCTCTCTCCACTCTCTCTCCATCACATCAATTTGTATCCGTATACATGGAGTATTAAATGTAAGTAAAAAAATAACTAATTATATAGTTTAGTTATAAATTATGAGACGAATCTTTTGAGTCTAGTTAGGCTATGATTGGACAATATTTGTCAAATACAAACGAAACTGCTACAGGAGTTACGGTTGAAAAAAACTTTCGATTTGAACAAGGCGAAACATGAAAAGAAAACGAAACAAATGAGTACAAAAGAAGTTCAATTGGCCAATAGAAGTACGTTCTGACACATTAAACACTTCACCTATCCTATAGGTACTCATGTATCCATACTTATGCCACATTAAGTAGCGTGTCCGTGCGTTACTACAGGACAATAATTAACAATGCACCTATCCTATAGGTACTCATGTATCCATACTTATGCCACATTAGGTAGCGTGTCCGTGCGTTACTACAGGACAATAATTAACAATGAAAAAAAGTCTATATCACCATTTGAACTATGATGGATGGAATACTTAACCTTCTCAACTATAAAATCAGGTATTCTACCTCCTAAACTTTTCAAACTGGTTAAATTACCTCTATAGAGCGGTTTTGAACAGTGGTTTTGCTACAGTAGCATGGTTTTGTCTTTTTTTTTTTTTTATTTTGGCTAAATCTTTGAAAAATTATAAAATAGAAAATCCAATTTTGTTGGACTCTACATGAGTAGATTTACATAGTGAGCATATAGTATGTTATTTTTTACTATAAAATTGTTGTCGTAACTTTAGATCTATGATTTTCTATAATTAATTAGAATAATTCATAGCCACAGTTTCTATAGTCCAATTGTAATGAAATTTTTATGGCAGGCTAATTATTGTATGCTTTATCTCTAGTAAAAATTTCATACTCAATGAATCATGTATAATTTAGTTATAAATTTATTTAGGTTTATGCTTATTAAATATAATTTTTGTTATTTAGTTTCCTTTATAAATATAATCTTTATATATTTTATAGATTTATGCTATTTATCTGTCAACAGATTTTTCTTATTCCTATCTGTCGAATTTTAGACCGTTCATTTTGCTCTAAGATTCGTGGCTGTCTTTTGACGGGTCCGCCATGTGTTGTTGGGTCCGCAATTTTGTTGATGGGTCCGCGGCAGTCGAAACCCAATCCCGTTAACCTATTAGTTCACTGCCTTTCCCCAATCCTTGTTGATTTAGCTTTTTCTTCCCCAAGCAGGCGGTGGTCGCCGCCCGCGCGCCAAGACACCGTTTTCCGCTTCACGGCGCATGCATCGGTGCTCCTCTACGATCGATTCCTTCCTCCACTGGGTTGCTGCTGTCTTTGTGGTGAGATCTCGAGCCACGCCATTTGTCCGTTTTGTTTGATTTTTGCGTTGCACGGGTGGGGGTCGCCATCCTCTTCGGCGGTACAGTGGTGGGGAGCTTCTCGATATCGGGCTGGCCACTCGGCGCTGCTCGTCCTCTCGTGCGTCAGCGGAGCAGGGGGAATTGTGATGGTGATGTGTGACGAGGTGGTCGTGTGGTGGTGGGGGTGGGGTGGTGTTGTCCATGGTTGCCGATCTGTGTTCAGAACCACAGACGTCACACCTGTGCTCACGTCCCTGCTATGAGGATGTGCATGCCTGTGACGCTATGATGCTGATCCGCTTTTCGGGAGCCGGGATGCCGGATGCTTCTTTGCTTTCATTTTTTTATCAGATCCACTCTTTTGTGCTATTTAGTTGTGCAATCTCATGCTCCTCCCCTTCCTGCTGTCCACCTTTGATTCGTTCATTCTCCATGCTGCAGAACTGAAATTTGTTTGCGCTATTCAGTATTAGCTAGTGTAAACTACATACAGGGACCTGCTCAAGTCGCACTAATTGCTGGATCTGTTGGTGTGTGGGATGGGGTTACAGGACTTCAGTGAGGAGTTGATTTTAGCTTCTGTTTTTTACTTTTCATTGACAGATAGTATCACTCTACTGAGGGTCTGAGAGGGGCCGTAGTTGTGTTTTTATTTTGTGCGTGCTATATGGATCAGGCAACTTTCTTTTTTTTTAGCAGATTATGTCCTGCGTTATGTGGTGCCAGTAATCGTATGTTAGTTTAATGTTTTTGTAGTTCTAAATGGTGTAACAATTTTAGAGAATATTTGTGCAGTGGAGACATGTTGTCTTATATTCAGGTGTTCTTGTTTGTTCTTTTCAACTCTTAGCATAGGCATCATTAGGAGCTTTTGATTGGTTATCGTTGGATGTTTAATATACAGAATATGATTGGCTTCTTTCTAAGCAGTAAACCAGCTTTTTTGAATTATATGTGTAGCCTCATGGTGGTAGTGGAGCACGTCCTTGCTGGGGTCAGTGCAGCAATCACCCTTTTAACAAACCCTGCTTAATTTTTCAGCACCAAGTACACAGCTTAAGCACGCATGTATCAAACAGTACAATGAGCTAATAATTGTGTAAAATATAGGGATATGAACAAAGACCCAGACGTATTCTAATTGATAAATCAATGAAGCAAACACAAAAATTGGTTAACAAAATTCATTCTCTGTGTGTCGTGATTTGGGGCTTCTATTTTTGTGCTGCCGGGATATGCAGATGTGAATTGGCTTCCACCATATCAAGTCAGCAAAGCTAGCGTTTATATGCTATCCACTTGCTGATGTTGTGGTTTTGTGTTATCAAATTCTGCTATTCTGTAGAAGGGGAAATAAGAAAAAATAGATGAAACTGTACCCTTCTATTGTGAATTTGTCTTATAAAATTCCCTTAAACAAATTAGAGATGAAACTCTGCCATCCTATTCTAGGTGTGCTTGTTGCTGATGGTCTTGACTATTTTTTCAGTGGTAATGGCTAGTCTCCCAGCTGACGGTCTTGACGATTTCCGTTTTACATGTAGAAGAAGGAGGTATGTATATGTTTTTACTTTTGATTTGTGTTAATGCAATATATTTTTTTATCTAATTTGATAGTTATGTGTTGTTTGTGTTTCTCGGTGTCTGTGTGTGTCTCACTGCTTGTCTCTCTCTCTGAGTGAAGTGTATGTGTCTGTAACTCCGTACGAGTGTTTCTGTATGCAGGGGTTGGGGGTGGTGACTTGTAGCTGCAGTTAGTTGAGTTGAGTTTGTCTATCTGTTATTTTTCAGAGTAGCTGATACTATAGCCTATAGGTGGTGCTGCTAGTGGAAAGCGAGTGTGATTGTTTGTCTTTCTTTGTGTGTATGTGTGTGTGTTTTGTTTTGTTTTGTTAGAAGGTGTATTTTTTAGATGTAGCTTTTTTTTTTTTTTTTTTTGCCTCTGCTGATTGAATTGACAGAGCTTTTGCTGCTTGAGCTGCTGCTATTATTTTTTTCTAGTTACTTATCAAATAAATCTAGCACCTAACAGCACTTGTGTGTGTTGTGTGTGCTTGTGTGTGTCTCTGTCTCTCTGTGTGTGATCATATTTGAATGGACAGACACACGGTTGTCTTTTGGATTTTTATATACCGATCCATCTATTTTTTTGTCTCCCATATGTGAGAGAACTCTGCAGCAACCAATTGGAATGAAGGGCTGCTGCTAGGTGAAAGGGCTAGCGGTTCACTAGACTCATTGATGAAACTGAAGCCCTGAATTCTACATCCTGAATTTTTTGGCAGATTGGCAGAGCCTACATGTTAAGTGATAAACCAACTACTATCCTTTTGTTTTGAAATCTTCTCGATCCGAATGGATGCATGATCGTTGCTAGCCTGGATGGTTGATGATGGGTATAGGCTCTGTCTATCTAAATTTTTGTTGTATAGTGGTTAATTAATATTTTTTTATTTTTTGCACTTGCATGCTTGCTTTCATTTGCTTAATATTTTTCTGAATATATGGATGATGTTATTTTCTGAACACAATGCTTAAATTGATACCTTTTTTGTTACCTTGTACAAATGTTGTTGTTGGTACCAGTATTGTTCCTGATTTTGACTTGTTGACTGTCACCGACCTATAATCTGAATCATGTAGCTGATTTCGTCATCCTTGGACTCCAGCACTTCATTTTGTGATGCTGGGCACATTTTTCATCATACCAAGTGCTCTTGTCCCACAGATGGGAGGTAGAAATGTGAGTAAACCAATCACTCTTTCGGTCTTCTAAATCCAAGATTTTGAAAGCCAACTAGTTTTTTTAATTGTGATGCCAAAAGGGCTCAAACTATCTATTGTTGTGCCTCCTATCAGACTGTTAGAAAAAAATACTATTTTTTGTGATTTTACAGTAGAATTTCAGTTCAACTGGTTCCAACTTTTTGTTTTACTTTATTCAGAGATGATTTTTAGTGTGTCCTTGATGGGTTTTTCGAGGAGGAAACTGGAGCACAATACACACGCCCCCCCATTCTACATGACCTCAAAGAGTATAAGTACTTTGATCTGTGACGAGACCTAACAGGTTGCAGACTTAGGTAGCCAGCTATTTTCAACGGGACAACGTGTACTACAAAGCAGCAATTGCTCTTTAGATAACTAGTTTTGAAAACATTGTACAGTTGATGAAGCTCATCGAGTACTTGCACTCTTAAATTTTCTCTCTTCAGATATATGGCAATTCAGTCCAGGGACCGAAATTCGATGGCGACTTACCGACGGAAATGCTCACCAGCTACACAGAGTCAATCGGGAGGCTATTGGTTCGGCATGCAGGGTGGCACAGACGTCTTAGAGTTTGGGACCAACTGAAGGACTACGATGTCTAGTCTATACTCAGAGTTGTTTGCAATTGTGACGTGTTGCAGGTGCTCTCTGATAGGAGATTTGGATGTTATGTTAGTGGATTTCGGGTCTGGAAAACCTGTTATGAAATGTTTATCTATTGTTGTTTTAGTTGACAGATTTGTATCTACTTGATCTGTCAGATTTTTATTGGATGAGCTGTCTTCGTTTGATTGGCTGAGAATGTGACAGATTTTGGTTGAGAATATCTGTCGGCAGATAGCTAGACAGTCCCTATTTTATATAATTTTTAAAAGTTTTATGATGTATCTCCGATCCATAGCGCGGGCAGGATGCTCCTGCTCGATGAGGCTCCCTTTGCGGGCATGGCTCCCCCATGGCACTTCTTCTAGCAGGACCTCCTCCCACAACGGTACTCTTTGGACGGCTCTGTCCTCGGCAGCATATTGTAATAGCCAAATTCCTCCTTATCGAGGATGACATATAGGTCCCACATGTCATTGACCGCTAGAATGACTTTGAAAGCCATGACTTAAGGTGGTATATATCGTTGGGGTTGGAAAAAAAATATATAGTATTAAATTAGATGATACCCAAACCAATAAATAGGGGTCTGTTTTGCATAGTGTGGATTTTTTTTAGAATGCATAGTATTAAAATATCGGCTCTGTGCCGATATTGTCTTCCATTCTGAATTTGAAAAAAAAATAGAAAGAAAAGAAAATTCGTCTCCGTTTCGAGGGCTCGGATTCGGATGGAAGAGCCAGCCGCCGTGCCATTGGTCAGTCCGACGACTGAATGATCCACGTTAAAAGGTTCTGTGCACGCCCCTGGTTTGGTTTGGTTTGGGTTCCTTCATTGAATTTCCAGGCCATTATTGGAGAAGAGGAAAATTCACCGGCGGTCATTTAACTTAGTCTCTGTTCTTTGAAAATGTGATTTTTGAGTCCCTCAACTTGGTTCAAGGTGTCATATAGGTCTCTAAACTTTCAAAGTGATCACCGCAGGTCTCTAAACTTGACAAGGGTGTCATCTAGGTCTAGGTCCCAAATACTGTAGCTAATTTGGCATAGAATTTAAACAAAATTCTGCTGAAAATTTATTTTTTTGAGCATCTTAACGACCTCAAATTAAAAAACTCAAAACTAGAAAGTTGTAGATCTCATCGAGAGCTACAATTTCTATATAAAAATCATCTTCATTCGAGATCTTATAAAAAAGATACAATTTTTGAAATATTCTACGGATTGTATCTACAATATTCTGAAATTAGATTTTTTAAAAAAAAAATTGTGCCGAATTAGCTACAGTATTTAGGACCTAGATGACACCCTCTGCCAAATTTAGAGACCTACGGTGATCACTTTAAAAGTTTGAGGATATAGATGACATCTTGAGTCAAGTTGAAGGATCCAAAAATCACATTTTTAAAGAACGAGGACCTAAACGGCACCTGCTGTCAAGTTAGATGACCGCTGGTGAAGTTTCCTCATTGGAGAACGGGAGAAGAGAGAAGGGAGAGAAGGGAGAAGGGAGAAGCGGGAGAGATAGACAACTACTGGCGCTGCGGTTTGTAGTTAGAAAAATGATCGACTTGGGCTCTATTGTTCACCTTTCCGTTTGACCAGATGAACGAACGACACAATATTGTAAGTACACCACAAAATTCAACTTCACAGCCGGCCGCGTACGTACGTACGTGCAGACGACTGACTCGATCTAGCTCCATTCGATCGATCGCGGCCTGTTCATTTCAAAGTGCCTTTTCCATGCATGCATGCACGCATTGCTTTCACTCTGCTAGCTAGTTGCAGGGTTTTAAAACACCGTTTGGGAACCGGCCGGTTTGACCGGTTTCCGGTCAAACCGGCCGGACGGTTCGGTCGGGGGCGGTATAAACCGCTAGGGTTTTTAAATTCGAAATTTGAATTTGAAAAATAAAAAATTCTAAAAAAATTCCTAAAAATAGTTCATGATTTATAGAATCCAATGGTGTCAAAATTTTTTAAATTTGAGTTCGTTTATTATTTATTTAGACGTTTGGAAATTTGAAAAAAAAAGAAAAAGAAAAAAAGGCCGTGGCCCATTAAGGCCCATTAAATCATGAAGGTCCAAAAATATACTAAACGCATTCAAATTTGAAAAATTTTAACATCATTGGATTCTATAAATCATGAAGTATTTTTAAAAAAAAAATTTCTAGCATTTTTTTAAAATATTTTTGATTTTTCATTTGAAAAATTTTGACATCATTGGATTACCGGCCCGGTGACTTTTTTAAATTCTAACCGGCCAAGAAACCGGTCTAACCGGCCGGTAAAACCGTTACAACCGATAAAAGTAATATTTTGTAAAATTTTGAATAAGAAGGATGAAAGGAGTACTTCCCTTTGAACTACGCTTGCTTCAAAATTCAAATTTAAAATTTTGAATTCGTCCGGTTTAAATCGGTTTCCGATTTATACCGGCCGGTTTAAATTTACCGCCGGCCGGCGGTTACCGTTCCCGGAACGGTTAGTGAAACCCTGGCTAGTTGTAGAAAACGAACACGCGTGTCACTCTCCTAGCTGACTCAGCTAGCTAGCAGACCGTATCTTTATGGCACGGGTAATCGGAGATATACGTACGGCGCAGTAAAATTTTGAACATTATTCACTGAAAGAGACCGCACCGTCAGGGGAATGAAATTAAGACCAATGCAGCACAAGCCAACTTGAAGAAGCAAGCAGCATCATGCATGCATGTAACTTGTTGAAGTTGACCTTGACCATATACATGCATTCGTTTTACAAGTAATAAAAGCGTAAATAAACTAGCTATTACTTTCTCCTTCTCAGATTATAAGACGTTTGACTTTTTTAAATTTAAATTTGACCACTCGTCTTATTTAAAAAAAGTATACAAATATTACCAACTTTAAATTATTCTGGAAGAACTATCATTAATAAAAACAAGTCACGATAAAAGAAGTATTATTTTGTAAAAATTTTTGAATAAGAAGGGATGAAGGGAGTACTTCCGATCGAATTTTGCTTCAATCAAAATCAAAATCCAATCTCCTGCGCCGTTGACGGCCCCACCTCGTCGTACGTACCGTGGCCTTGTCGACGTAGCATAGCGCGCGCGCATGCATAGCCATTGGAGGCAGCTCGATAGACAATCTACCAGCCTAGGGCGATGGAGATGACGACGAGCAATGGCGCTCGAGCCGTGACGACAAAGCTGGACGACGACCACCACCACTATCCGGCGGCGGCGGAGCCGTGGCCAGCAGCTGGGACGGAGAAGAAGAAGAAGAGGTGCCGCCGGGCTTTGCTCGGCAGCATCCTGGTGACGCTGCCGCTCCTCGCCTTCTTCATCCTCGGCCGAGAGAGCGCGTCGATGGTCTGGCTGCAGGTCGCCGTTGCCAAGCTCACCGCCATGAACGACGACGGCAGCGGAGGAGCAGGTACGTCCGGCCGGTCACTCATTTCCGTCATTCGCGCCGCGTTATGCATGTTAGTACCTGTACTTGCACATGCTTATAATCTCGTAAACATATATATTATGTGTCCTTCAGGGTTTATAAATGCTCCTCATGGCGGCCACGACGAGCTCCTCGGCGGGCTGCTGGCGCCGGGCATGGACCGGCGGTCGTGCTGGAGCCGGTACGAGTCATGGCGATACTACAAGCACTTCCCCTTCGCGCCGTCGCCGCACCTTTTGGACAAACTCCGCTCCTACGAGGCCCGGCACAGGCGGTGCGCGCCGGGCACGCCGCTGTACGCCAAGTCCGTCGAGCAGCTCCGGGCCGGCCGCAGCAGCGCCGCCGAGTGCAGCTACGTGGTGTGGCTCCCCTTCGACGGCCTCGGCAACCGCATGCTGTCCATGGTGAGCGGCTTCCTCTACGCGCTGCTCACCGACCGCGTCCTCCTCGCCGCGCTGCCGCCGGACTCGGCCGACCTCTTCTGCGAGCCGTTCCCGGGCGCGACGTGGCGGCTCCCCGCCGACGACTTCCCCGTCGCCAACCTGTTCGGGGTCGGCCAGGACATGGAGCGCTCGTACACGAGGCTCGTTGACGCCAAGGTGCTCGGCCCGGCGGCGGCGACGGCGAACGCGACGGCGGTGACTCCGGCGTACGTGTACCTGAGCCTCGGGTGGCTGCTCAGGGACGGTGGGCTCTTCTTCTGCGGCGAGCACCAGCGCGTTCTCCGCAAGGTCGACTGGCTGCTGCTCTACAGCGACCTCTACTTCGCGCCGTCGCTGTACGCGGTGGCGGAGTTCCAGGCCGAGCTCCGGCGGCTGTTCCCAGAGAAGGAGAGCGTGCACCATCTCCTGTCCCGGTACCTCCTCCACCCAACCAACCCCGTCTGGAGCATGGTCACCGGGTACTACCGCTCGTACCTGGCGCCGGCGACGAGGAGGATCGGCGTGCAGGTCAGGATGTTCGGCCACTCCTCCATCCCCGCCGACGACATGTACGACCAGATCCTCAATTGCTCCCGGCAGGAGCACATACTCCCGGAAACCGCCCCGATGGCGGCGGCGACCGGCGGCTGCGATGATGCCAATGGCAACGGCAACGGCAATGGCTCGAGCAACTCCACGGCCATCTTCGTCGCGTCGCTGTACGCCGACTACTACAGGCGGCTGAGGTCGAGGTACTCCGGCGGCGACGGCGGCGGCGCGGCGAGGGTGGGCGTGTTCCAGCGGACGCACGAGGAGCGGCAGGCGACGGAGAGCCTGGCGCACAACCAGAGGGCGCTCGCCGAGATCTACCTGCTCAGCTTCTCCGACGAGCTGGTCACCTCGGGGCTGTCCACGTTCGGGTACGTCAGCAGCGGCCTCGCCGGCGTCCGGCCGGCGATCCTGCTCACCGCGTTCGACCACAAGGTCCCCGAGACGCCGTGCCGGCGGGCCGTGTCCGTGGAGCCGTGCAACCTCACGCCGCCGCGGGGACTGGAGTGCCGGGACAAGCCCGCGGACGAGGATGACCTGGCACGCCACGTCAGGGTCTGTGAGGATTTCCAGAATGGGGTCAAGTTTTTTGATTAGCATGAATTTTCCATGCATTTTCCTTGCTTGCTACGTTAGCAAGCATGTAAGAAATTCAAATTACTTGTACATCCTCATGAACATTTGTCAAGGTACGGCTGGAAGTATTCTTCCACTTTATTATAACTTCAAAGTTAATTCTGTCTTATTATTTCCCTTATTAGAAACCTATAATCCCTCTGTCCCTTTTTAAAATGTCCCTATGGCTATGATGTTCATATTGGTCAAACTTTCTTAAGTTTGACAATATGTTTAGAAAATATTAGCAACATTTATATCTTTAAATAAATTTATTATAAAAATAGATTTAATTTACTCAAATTTTGTATCTCTAAATATTTACATTAAGGATTAATTTCTGATGAGTATTGGCTATATAAATTACTAGCATCATCATATTTCTGGTAGGAATGGTTCGTGGTCTCGATTTCCTGGCAATTGAACGTAGCCTTACTCAACTTGCATTTGTCAAAGGTCTAGTAACGTTCCTCCCAGTCAAATCTTTCACTTTCATGATAACGGGTCAGATTGCAACTCTGCAGTAAGTATTATACTTATATGGCTCAAGTTATTACTATTTCTCTGCTCACAGCCACCTGCTCCCTGTCCTGCATGAATTAGTCGCAGTCCATGTCTATATGGCAACGTGGAGCTCGTTGTGCTTGGGCTCCTGGTCCTGGGAGCAAGCAAGGAAGCGGAGCAGGCACCAAGCGAACGACTTGATTAGGCACCTCAGGTTCCAAGGCTCAAACGACAGCAAAGTTCCCCTTTGAGTTTGAGCGAATTGCGAAAAAACAAAAATACAAGAAATTTGCAATCCCCTACCATGTAATAGTGCACGCACCTTCATCGATGTTGTTTGAAGACTTAGGTCTAACTATCAGACTTTGGGCTATCCGGACATATGCTTTGAGAAAATAGTTTATGCACATGTGTAATGTGTTGTTACTGGATGCAACAAGATCAAAGTTGGTAAGGATAAAATACCCTTTCTTTCGTATCTGTATGGTTATGTTTTAGGGAGCTAGAGAGAGAGTTGGCAGCACTAGTTTCCAGTAGATTATGGGTGTGTTTGAATCCATTTGCTATGGATAAAAGTTTAGCTTCTAAAGTTTAGCCCCTAAAGATAAATATTTGGATCTAAATGCTAAAAGGTGCTAAAAGATGTCTAGCTAAAAGATATAAGAAACAGGAGAGAGAAAGATAGTAAATGCACTTTTTACCAAGTTTGGATCTCTTGAGGAGCAAATGGCAACAACAATTTTTTTTTTTTTACCAATTTGACAAAGTTTGCCCTACATATTTGGTTCATTGGGCAAATAAAATGGCAAAAAGTGTAGGGCAAAAATTTTGCCCATAAATCCAAACACACCCTACAAATGTAATCATTTCAGACTAATAAATACGTGTGTTTGTCCAGACATCAGGTGAGCCACCTTGACAAAATTTGATTTTTTTGGGGAGCGTGGTAGGATGGAGTGAATTCATTTCTTAATTTTATAAACGTACGGTGTATTTCTGTATACATGTGTTGTTTGAAATGATAGAATGATTCTATTATTGTCACCGTAAGTATGCAACCCATATGTCAGTCAAATCTTCTAACTTATCCTTTTGTAATGTTTATCTCTTCCACACTCATCCACATCTAATGTTGTAGCTTTTACCCACAAAAATTCGCCGCCCTACCTCTGTCTGACCACCTTGGCACCTTCGCATGCCCGCCCTAAGGCCGTGAGTCACATATGATGTTTCTCAATCAAAATTTTCACTTTGATGATGAAGAGTCAGAAATGTTGCAGTAGTACTATCTGATTCAGTTTATTCTAGGTTTATGGCAACCAACACCTTAGGTGAACTGCCTGATGACATATACAAGAGCCAATTTAATAGACATCTCATTTAGCTGGTGTCATCTCTCGCGCTTGCTCCCTAGTCCGAATCTCACTGTAGTTAGGCTTTTTCATTAGCTCGATGAGTCGTGTAAGATCTGGTGGAGCGACGTGGCAAGGGAGGGCAATGGTGAAGGCAAGGGAGGGTGCGACAAAGGCATGGAGGAGTGGTGCAGCACAAAGAAGTAGCTCGGCGAAAAAGGGCGTGATGAAGGCGAGAAAGGGCGCGACACGACATAGGCAAGAACACAATAAAGGCCAACAAGAAAGATGAAGAGAGTGAGCACCGAGGAAAGTAGAGTGACCAAAGAGTAGGTTTTTTTTTTTACTCCCTACCGGCAAATGTAGAAGAGCAATGATCAGTTGACCCGCCCGGTACAGCTCAGCCTGGTTGACCGCTTTGACCGGAGTCCCTGCTCCTTGGCCCCACTGGCAGAGGAGTCAGCCTGGTTGACCGGCGTTCCGGCTTCCCACCCAGTAGAAAACATCAAAAAAAAAAAAAAAAAAAACAGAAACGGAAATCTTCGCTCCGCCGCCGCCACCGCCACCGGGGTGAAATCCGACCGACCAGCATGGCGCCGCCGCGTCATGTGCCGGCGCTGGCGGATGACCTCGTCGAGGAGATCCTCATCCGCTGCCCGCCGGACGACCCCGCGGTCCTCGTCCGTGCCGCCGCCGTCTGCAAAGGACTGGCGCCGCATCGTCTCCGGCCCCGGATTCCGGCGCAGGTTCCGCGAGCTCCACCGCACGGCCCCGATGCTCGGCTTCCTCCACTACGGCGAGACCCCTTCCGCTTCGAGCCCACCGCCTCGTTCCGCCCGCGCTACGCGGGCGTCAAAATCGACGTCGAGTCGGCGGCGCTCGACGCGCGCCACGGCCGCGTCCTCCTCAGCGGTTTCTCGTCTGTATCCGTGCGGGAGGAACTCGCCGTGTGGGATCCCGTCAGAGGCGATCTGCACGCGCTGCCCATGCCGCGGCTCCGCTCCACCTGCCGCAGCTGGACCGCGGCGTTGCTCTGCGCGGCCGCCGGATGCGAGCACCTCGACTGTGCCCGCGGACCCTTCCGTGTCGTCTTCGTGGGAACCAGGATCGGCGGTGTCGTCGAGTCTTCTATGTGCGCCTGCATCTATTCGTCTGTTCATGGTGAATGGAGGAAGCCCACCTCTGTTAATTTTAATCATCACAGCAGAGAAGACAGTAGTATGGCCAACGGGCCCGGTGCTCTCGTCGGAAACGCACTCTACTTCTTGTTCCAGCCTGCCACCGGAATCCTCAAGTATGATTTGGGCACTGGACAAGTTTCTGTGATTCGCCTAGACCTTTCATTCTACAACCGAAAGATGATTGTGCTCACAGCTGCAGAGGAAGGTCAGCTGGGATTGGCATCCATCACTTATGAGTCCAAACTCGTGGTGTGGACAAGGGAGGCTAGCTCCAATACAGATTTTGCATGGGTACATTTTTGGGTACAGACCAGAGTGATTGAGCTTAAGGCTTTGCTCCCTGCTGAAGCCCTCTTGGTCTCACCAGAGGTGGTTGGCGTTGCGGATGGTGTTGGAGTTGTTATTGTGCGAACACATAATGGTGGTTTATTTGCTGTCGATATAAAGTCCAGCCATGTCAGGAAGATTGGAAATGGTTTAACCAATCATGATGTCATTACCTACATGAACTTCCACACTCCAGGTAGAGCTTTGATAACTGAAAGGAGAAAGTTTCAGTTTATTATATCAAAATGTTGACAATGATATATGTCCTCAACAACAGCTAGTTAATAAAAAGTAGAATACATAAACAACTGTGTTGCTCCTGTCATTATTTTTGTTATGCAGCATTCTAGAAATTTGGAACAACGATGGGGACTCAAAAATCGAACTAGCTGTAATGTGACTTGAAGGTTTCAAGCAGGGAATTGTTTTCCTTTAAAAATGAAAATGCATAATCAGCATGAGCTTCTACATTCCAGTGTCCAGATATCAGTCTCATGCCAATAATTAATTAACCCTGTGTATTCCTTGGCTCTGATCTGTCAGTGTTACTTATTTGTATGATGCAACATTGAATGGTGATATTGATGCTAAACAAAGAGAAGCATTTTTCTCCCTTTTTTGATTCATAGTTTCTTAATGATTTTGATGTGCATGTTTAATTGGTGGTGCGTGCTACTTGCTTGTTAGTGATACACAAATTTTAATTGAGGATAAAATTGGTTCCTCAACTAACCAATGTTAATATATTAAAAATACATATATCTTTTTTCAGTTCTGCAAACAACCTCTTCAGATTGTGTGGTTCAACTGCATCACAAACTGATGGAGCACAGTAGTGATAAAGGTAAATTGCATAAGCTCTTTGATAGGCCAATTTTAGCATTATTGCGGTTATTTAATCTATTGTCCTTCTGGGTTCAGTGTTTTTTATGTCATTGTCTTGTTTATTTTACATTCTTACAGTTCTTACTAGTTGTTCATGTCAAGCACTTGGGTTACCTTTGCATCATTCCACTCACGGGTTTACTGCAGAACTTGAAGTTGCAATGGATTGTTGGAAACCTGGAATTGGATATGACTGCTTTTTGTCTGAACATGTGTATGCTCACAGCTTGTTGCTTGAATTTGTTGGATAACTAGTAACCATTGTTATGATATCTCCATTCCTCACAGTTTTGCATCAATATGTAGCTAATCTGATAATCATCTATCTAAAGTGAGTAGAATCAGATGCCTTATATGTGCGTGAATCTTGAAACCAACACGCGATTTTGGACTACAATGTTGCATGCTATTTAGAGCTTGAGCGTAGGCTGTGGTCCGTGTATTGTTGTTTGGAGATAGTGAGCATCCATTCATTTTGGTATATAGCTGACGTGATTTTTTTTAATGAAGATTGTGTGTGGCAATATATCATTAAAAAAATGTGTAATGAGGGGTAAATCTTGTCTAGAACACAAAGTGTGAGATCCCCATTCGTGGGCTGGCCTTATGATAGTGAAACTAATCTCTAGCTTGCCAATGTCAGTTAGAGGAAAATGCAGAACTGTTACCAGATATTATATATAAAACTATTTTTGAAGCATCCTAATTGCCCTTCTATTTAAAGAACTCTCACCATGAGTCCATGACAGATCGTTTTCTCTGGCTCATTTTGACTTATATTTGGGGTTGTTCTTAACAAAGAATATCCTGATGTAGTGGTTTTGAGTTTATATGGTAGAGCATGTTTGCTGTGAATTCACAGTATATCTTTTTTGTTTAATATGGATGCATGGTTTACTTTAAAAGTTATTTGACAATTGCAACTTGCTTTGAAGATTATTTTTTTTTTTTTTTTTATGTGATATGTTTTCGACAACACTATATTGAGAAAAACAATCTAACTAAATGAAATTGTAAGGGTGATGTTTTTGCTCTGCAAATGAGTTTTAAACAAATCAGCTATTCATTATCCTGACTAGCTATGTTTGTTGAGTTGGCACTTTTGTTTTTTCTCCAGCTGAGCATTACTCATGTGCTTGGTAATTTGCTGGACATGTTTTTGTGTGTGTTGCGGCAATTTGCTGGTTGCTATGGAAGTTGGAAGCCAAACTATTATGATTTTGTCCATGCTTTTACCTGACTTTCATGACCAGGTAGTTTTTGCTGTTTGCAGTCTAGCAGAACGAGGAGGAACAGCCGAGCAGAGTATGTTGGATGCCTTATATGCATGAATCTTTATATCAAGATACCTTTGATTTTTGCATACTGTTTAGAGCTTGAAACTACATTGGGTTGTCCGTATATATTGTTATTTGGAGACATTGAACATCCATTTATTTTTGTATATAGCTGACATCTTTTTAATGAAGATTATGTGTGGCACAGCAGATCATTAAAAAATGTATAATGAGGGTAAATCCTGTGTAGAGCACAAAGTGGGAGATTCCCACTCGTGGGCTGTCCTTATGATAGTGAAATTAATCTGCTAGCTTGCTATTACTTTAAGTTAGAGGATGGTTCTGGGAAGTTCCTTGGCTGGACAGTATACTAAACAATAAAATTCCACTCAGTTTTCTGGCTCATCTTCTGCTGACATTTGAGGTAGTTGCCCTTAACAAAGAATGTCCTGATGCAGATGTTTGGAGTTTGGATGGTAGAACATGGTTACTGTGAATTCAGTAAATCTTATTTTTCTGGTTAATATGGTTGTACGATTGACTTAAAAATTCATTTGGAAATTATAACTTGCTTTGGAGATTAAGATCTTTTATGTGATATTTTTACTACAACACTATATTGTCTCTATGAATTATCTAACTAAATGAAACTGGGAGATGCTTTTTCTCTGAAAATGAGTTGTGAATAAATCGCCTATTCATTAGCTATGTTTGGATATTTTTTCTCCAGCTGAGCATTACTCTTGTGCTGGGTAATTTGCTGGATATTTCTATGTGAGTTGCAGCAATTTTCTGGTTGCTATGAAAGTTGGAAGGCACACTATTATGATTTTGACCATGCTTTTACCTGACCCTCATGGTTAGGTAGTTTTTGCTTTTTGCAGTCTAGCAGAAGGAGCAGGAGCAGGGCATGTTTTGCTGCAAGCATACAACTATTGCCTATTGGAGATTTCGACTGAAGTTTGGGCTACGTTGGAACCTGTCACAAATAATAGCTACTGAATCTATAGCCTTTCGATTTGTTTGGTTTGGCTGGCTGCAAGCCTTCCTAATGGCGTATAGCCTTTTTTTGTTTTTCTGAACAAACCGGCACTGAATGGCGTAGAACTTTAGTACCCATAGTAATTGTAAAAGATATCTGAATCTTGTTTCGCTTCAACCAAGTTGTAGTTCTGCCATTTGGTTGTTATTCCACTATAAGCATTGTTGTGGCTGAGTCCAGTGAGAAAGTAGATGTTGGGCTGTTCAGTTAAGAGCTGTTCTTACATTTATTAGCTTCATCTTGGCTCTCAAGTTCTTTTGGGATTGTGTGACCTAGTAGTCCACATCAATCCTACTGAAGATCTTTTATCTTGTGTAATGGAAACCTGCAATGAATATGTTTCTCTGTGCAAAAGTATCTTTCTGCTAGAGAACAAATTGAAATCAACTCTTTCATGTTACCATGTTACTTCTAAGTTGAAATTGGTTAACCTCAAACTGTTGAACTGAGGTTGAAAGGAATTCCATTCCACCACGTCCAGTCATCTGGAAATGCTCACTCTGTTGACATTTGGGTAAGCGGTAAGCACTAGCCATGAGTAGAAATCCTCTTTTTGTCTTGCTATAATCTTGCTTCAGCTGTTGCATTGCACTCTACAAGCAAGTTTCTCACCTTTTCCCAATGGTGAACCATTGATGGCACTCACCAGCAGAGGAAGATTGTGGTTTGTAGTTGCAATTGCTCGCTGTCTGAAAGTCTGAATTAGTTGCTTCTCCTGCCGTGATCCAACAGTCTTCAAATTTGTCTAGAATTTGAATTTCCTAGCAACATATTATTAGATAAAAAAGACCATGATTGTTTTTTGTGGTACTTAAAAGTTTTTGGATCAGCAACGGCAGCAATAGCAGACTAGCAAGCAGTACAAGATGTGCATTCACAATTGCAATCTCACTGTTTCTGCATCACTGGCCCCACTAGGCAGAGCCACACATAATGCATGAGCTGGCTGTCTCTGCGTCACTGGCCCCGCTAGAGAACACGCATTTGAAAATTGAAATCAACTCTTTAGTTTCATGTTACCATGCTTCTTCTAAGTTTAGATTGGTTAACCTCAAAATGTTGGGGCTTGAAGATTGAGAACTGAGGTTGAAAGGAAGTACTCATTCCACCACGTTCAGTAATCTGGAAATGCTCAGTCCATTGACATTTGGGTCAGCGGTAAGCACCAGCCATGAGCAGATACCCTCCTTTTGTCTTGCTATAATCTTGCTTCAGCTGTTGCATTGCATTCTACCAGCAAGTTTCTCACTTTCTCCCAATGTTGGAACCAATGACACTCACCAGCAGCATGGTTGAGGACTCTGTCTGACAAATGCACAAAGCAGAGGAAGGTTGTGGTTGTAGTTGTAGTTGCAGTTGCTTGCAGTCTGAAACTCTGAATTAATTGCTTCTTCAGCCGTGATCCAACAGTCTTCATATTTGTCTAGAATTTGAATTTCCTATCAACATATTATTAGATAAAAAAAGACCATGATTGTTTTTGTGGTACTTGAAGTTTTTGGATCAGCAACGGCAGCAATAGCAGACTAGCAAGCAGTATAAGATGTGCATTCACAAGTGCAATCTCACTGTTTCTGCATCACTGGCCCCACTAGGCAGAGCCACACATAATGCATGAGCTCGCTGTCTCTGCGTCACTGGCCCCACTAGGCAGAACAACACATCAGCACGAGGTGGCTGGTTGAACCGGACCCGTCTCACACAGTCACACTCACTCGCATCGGTCGAACCCTAGCTCGTCGCCGGCCGCCGGGGTTCCGCTCCGACGAATCAGCATGGCGGCGGCGCCGCCGGCGCGGGGTCCCGAGGCCCTGACGGACGAGATCATCGAGGAGTTCCTTCTCCGCCTCCCCCGCCGAGCCCGCGAGCCTCGTCTGCGCCGCGCTCGTCTGCAAGCCCTGGTGCGGCCTCATCGCCTCCCCGCGCTTCCGCCGCCGATTCCGCGCGTTCCACCGCACGGCCCCGATGCTCTGCGCCCCGACCGCCCCGATGCGCTGCGTGACCCGCTTCGTCCCAACCTCCCCCGTCCACCCGCCGCCCGGCGCCGACCAACGCGAGTCGTTCACGTGCGAGGACCGCCACGGCCGCGTCCTCCTCTCCAGCATGACGGGGTCGCATGCGGATCTAGCCCTCCACGTCTGGAACCCCATGATCAACGAGCGGTGGCAGCTCCCGCCTGGGCCGTCGCTCCACTACCAATGGAGTGTCGCCGTGCTCTGCGCTGCCATCAGCGCCTGCGACCACCACGACTGCCCCCGTGGGGCCTTCTTCGTCGCTGCCATAACCACCTGCCCACGCTCACATAAGGTGAAAATTTGGGTCTACTCTTCTGAGGCTGGCACCTGGAGAAAGAAGACATATGTTACTGCTGGTACAGAGCTCAGTGCTGATTTGGGGCCAACTGCCCTTGTGGGGGAACACACTCTACTTCCCTGTTAATCAGTTGAAAATGATTGTCAGTTATGATCTTGAATCGTGGGAAACTCGTGTCATTCACGGACCTCCTATGCCCGATCATTGTGCTCCTGTGGCCTGGAGTAGTCTCATGACGATGGAGGATGGCGGGCTAGGAGTCGCAAGGTTGGATGAGGACGCCAGACTCTCCATCTGGTCTATGGAGGTGAATCCCAATGGAGAAAAGGGATGGACACAAATCAGAGTATTTGAGCTTGTGAAGCTGCTTTCTATCAATGCCCGCTCAATCTGTTATGATTTTGTTGGCCTTTCCCATGGTGTTGGAATCTTTTTCAAGGGGGCAAATGATGGGTTATTTACTATTGATTTGAAGTCGGGCCTCATAAAGAAGGTAGTATGTGAGGGGTTGCGCAATAACGGTCGCTTTGATGTTTTCCCTTATACGACATTCTACACTCCAGGTACATGTTTGCTTGCTTTATGGTTTTCCCAACTTTTAGAACTTGCAATGTTTCTGTTAATCTGAAAGTATGGGCAGATCAAGATATGTGGGTTTATAAAACAATGGTATTCATAAAATTGTGTTGCATTTGCATGCCTATGCATTTTTTGTCGGGATATTAACCATTTTTTGGCACTGCCTATAGATGGCTAGGAACTTATCAAATTATTGTAGTTAAGGAGAAACCATGGGATTTTGGCAGTTTTAGAACCCAGTCATTACTATGCACTGCAGATGTCTGCCTTATACCTATGTACAGTGCTGCACATTGCTTACCTCTGATCGACTCTGCTTCACTTGATAAAGTAAAAGATATGGATGATGCTATGTCTGTTAATAAAGCAATTGTTTTCAGGAGTTTTTAGTCCATCTTCTCTCAGTATTTTTTGTGCAAATGTGGCCATTAACTTGAGGACATGTGGATAATAATAAATAAGTTAATGCTCTTTGCTTTGCTATTAGCCACAACTTAGGAACCTGTGTTTTGTGATTGATGTTCGTTGAGTCCAAATTGGTCCTCAACTGCTTAGTGACATTTTAAATGTTTTTGTATGTCTGCAGCATTGAGAGCTGTCTATACAGAGGACAGGCCAAGAGATATCTCAGGTGCTCAACTTTGTGGTAGTGGTGAGTAATATAAGCAACTAAACATCATTCTATAGCATCAAAAGGTTATAATAGTCTTAGTTAAAGGTACTGCAATTCGTCTAAGGTCCATCTCTTAATATTTTTACCTTGATCATTGTTGCGAAGTTCTTCTGAGTTTGTATGTATGTATGCTACTAACCTATGAAGTAGCCTTAGCCTAGAGTTTTCCTAAGCAAAAATCCCTCCGAATTTGCCTATCCAATGTGCACTCCTGAACCGTTTGACTCCAATACAAGCTTGTGATGAAAATAATTCGCACAGTATAAAATACATATCCTCAAGAAAATGATCATTTGAGTCCTCCCTAATTTTCAATTGCACCATCTTTAGTCAAAGATATTGTTGATCTTTCAGAAGCATATGTCATGGAAGTGTTTAGGCTCCATTTGAGAATAGCTGTATTTCATTGGTCGGCATGGTTTATTTAGCAATCCTTCAGCATCGCTATCTCGAAGCAGGCATTATCAGCTTTTATGAATCAAGTAGAAAGCACAAGGAAAGCTTAAAAAGTTGGTGTGTTAGGACACTAATAGGACTATATGACTACAGGATAGCAACAAGATTGCATATCTGAAAGTTTTTCACTGAAAACATATGTAGGCCATAGACCTATAGTGTTTATGAACATTATACATTTGGATTGATTTCGCACTGTATATCAGCTACACGTCTGTTGCTGTACCCTTCAATTCAACTGCAGCACTGCAACACGGGCAGGATTGACGCAGGTCTAGTACACATGATTCTGTTTTTTTCAGATGTAGTTGAACATGTGCTACCTTGTATTGCCATACTATCACCATAATCTCTCTCCCTCTCTCTGGTTCCACTATTGTAAATTAGTTTTTCCTTGTGACTAATCCACTGAATATCTTCTTGGGTTGAGGTCATAAAAAAATTGGTTCTGTAGAGTAAGAAAAATAAAATCGAGAAATTTATCCTGTAGCCTCTTGTGTTTCTCCAGTTTATCTCGGTGGGTACAAAGTAATAATGCAAGTATCAGTCTGAATATTGTATTTGAAAAAAACTTTGAAGCTATGAATTTTGCTCACTTGATCTGAATTTCTTTATGTTAATTTCTTCTCATATTCTTATCATAATCAGATTGGAATATGAAAGTGGTATATATGCAATCAACCGTATTTGAATCCTATATATTTGATTTAAACACCTGTCCTTTGAAGTGTGCTCACTTGATCCTAATTATTTTCTGTAATTTTTTGGATTATTTGTGGTAGAGCAAGAGCATCAGCAAGCAGTACTAGACTGCTAGTAGCTATAGCTGCAGCTGCAATGCAACCACGGTGAGTGAAGTAATATACTGTGTCTGTGTCTGTGGCCCCAGTCCTCACTAGCAGAGATGCACCTCACACCCTTGGTAACTGTATGGTTCATGTTCCTTCTGTTCCTGCGCTCTTGCCCAATGCTGGGCCAGAATGGTTCTAGCAGGAGAGGCACCTTTTAGTCAAAAAAAAAAAAAAAAAAGGAGAGGCACCTTTTCCGTTTTTTTTTTTGTATTTGTGTGTTTTACCAAGTGTTATTACCTACATTAATTTCCATTCCATCACCATTTTTAACCCTTTACATTCCTTTGCCATGATATCTCAATGTCACTTAACAATGTATAAATGTTTTTGATTAGATTTAAATTTCGTTATATCTTAATGGAGCTTCAGCATGCATTTTCAAGCTGGAAAGGGAATCTTTTTCTACTAGCATTCTAGCTAAACATTAGAGACATGAGGTGCTAGAACCAGAAGAAAATGCTTAGATGGGTGTTTGTTCTAGCATCAAACAACTACTTTTCAACAGTGGTAATCATATTTAGTGCATGGTCTGATGGGGAAACTTGGGATGAGAAGTCAATATTGTTGTGGAAAGTGGGACACAACTTAGTGTTTGAATAAAGAGAGTTATGCATTAGAGCAATTTGATCCATTCCACAAAAAAGTGACGTGTCGTATCTCACAATTCTTGTTATTATACACCGTGGATGCTTGTGAAGTCTTAATGATCATGTCTACCTTTTACCTGTTGAGTTAGATTCAAAAACAGGGATTTCGCTATATTATTTGCCAGACAAGTGATGGCTGAATCTGGTTACATATATAGAGATAGCCAACTTGGAGCTTAATAAAGCCCTCAAACACTACAGCATATTCTAGAGATAAAATAGATGCTAACTACTATTACTACTACCAGTAGATAAGCACAAGAGTTATAGAGTTCTATCATTAGCGAGTAAGCTACCAGCTGGAGAGAGATTTTGTTTTCTTTTTATTGAAGTTGTAGTTACTTATCCAGACTGATATGTATCCAGATTGCTGAGTACGGCTGAGATACGTATCCAAGGAGTATCCCATGCGTATCCGTATCCAAGATGTGTCAAATACGCGATACGTGACCCCTGTGAAGTATCCGTGCATCGTAGGTTGTAACCTACATGTGCTTCTACATTGCATATTAATGTCCATGATTTATTTTAGGTTAATAATATACGAATATACATAATTGTATTTGTGCTGAACTGAGAGATGTTTCTTTTTTTGACTTATCTGTCTAAATTGTTTGAATGATCAAGTGTGGCTGTTGCCTAAATTGTTTGAATGATCAAGTGTGGCTGTTGCCTAAATTGTTTGAATGGTCAAGTGTGGCTGCTGCCTTAAGCTAGTGTTAGTGGTAATGTTTTGATAGTTGATAATTCATTTATTTTGTATCTGGTTAGATGCAAAATATTAATGGAGGGAAAATTGGTTCTTAACAAGCTAATGGTATTTTTCAAAATTTGTCTATTACTGCAGCATTGGGAGCACCAGCAGCCTCTACAGGTGAGGGGCCAAGTATGGATGCTTCAAGTGGATCAAAGGTTTAACGTGATGAGCTGTGGACTCATAGTCAGTAGAAGTTGGGTTCCTGTTGTGCTAGTATTATAGGCTTTACAATGAAATGGTTATTTAACTACAGTTAAATTAGTTATTAGTTATTGTCTTTTCGCATTTAATGGTTCTATATTTTCTTTAAGGGGTTATATCCTCCTAAAATTGTTAGCCTAGCCGTGCAGGTGTATCCAGCTTAGAATGTTGGCTACCTAACAATTTTAGGAGGATATAACCCCTTAAAGAAAATATAGAACCATTAAATGCGAAAGACAATAACTAATAACTATGTATCCAGCTTAGAATGTTGGCTACCTAACAATTTTAGGAGGATATAACCCCTTAAAGAAAATATAGAACCATTAAATGCGAAAGACAATAACTAATAACTAATTTAACTGTAGTAAATAACCGTTCCATTGTAAAGCCTACAATACTAGCACAACAACAACCCAACTTCTACTCGACCATGAGTCCACAGCTTTTTCATGTTTGTAGTGGATATCCATACTGTTTGAAGTGGTTTTTACTGTTTCATAACGGGTATTGTATTGTTCATAGCAGATACCCGTACTGTTTATAACGGACTTACTGTTCATGACCCGTTAGTGTTCATACTGGGTTTATTGTTTTACTGTTCTATAAACAGTTCTTCCCGTTTACTGTTGTTGGAACAGTGTTATGTGAGGGGGCACGAAAATTGAAGCACCTAGAGCTTTAGCGGATAGTTCATGACCCGTTATTGTTCATGCCGGGTTTACTTGGGAATGGTTACTGTTCCATGAACAGCTTCCCGTTTACTGTTGCCGGAACAGTGTTATGTGAGGGGGCACGAAACCGTTCTTCCCGTTTACTGTTGTCGGCACGAAAATTGAAGCACCTAGAGCTTTAGCGGATAGTTCATGACCCATTATTGTTCATGCCGGGTTTACTTAGGAACGGTTACTGTTCCATGAGCAGTCTTCCCGTTTACTGTTGCCAGAACAGTGTTATACGAGGGGGCATGAAAATTGAAGCACCCGGAGCTTTAAGGTGTAGATCACAAAAAAATTATAAAATAGAAAATTACTCCCTCCGTCCATAATAAATCGTCATTATAGGACTTTTAGAAGTAGTGTTTGATCATTCATTTTATTTAAATTTTTTATAGAAATATCATGTACCGTGTTATAATTTATTAGATTACTAAAGGTAGTTTAATAATAATTTATTGATTTTACATATATATAAATTTTTTAAAGAAATTGAATGGTTAAATGCTGTTTTCAAAAAGTCCAACGATTACGGTCTTGAGGTCTTTCGTGGACGGAGGGAGTAATTTGGTTGGAATCCTCCCCTCCTCCGGCCTAGGTCCAGCCCAGGCAAGCACTTCGCCTTTCTCCTCTCGCCGCCCAAACCCTCGGGTCCGCCGCCGCCCGCTCTCCGGCGCGGGGCTCCGGCGAGGCAAGCAGCATGGCACTGCCGGAGGATCTCGTCGAGGAGTTCCTCCTCCACCTCCCGCCGTCCGAGCCCGCGAGCCTCGTCCGCGCCGCACTCGTCTGCAAGCCGTGGTCCCGCCGCATCTCCTCCCCGCGCTTCCGCCGCCGATTCCGTGAGTTCCACCGCACGCCCCCCATGCTCGGCGTCATCTGCAATACCGGGAAAGAAATCGGACCCTTGGTGGCCCGATTCGTGTCTACTTCCTCCTCCTTCCGCCCGCCCAACGCCGACCACCGCAACTGGTTGGCGCGGGACGCTCGCCACGGCTACGTCCTCCTCTACAGCGTGGATTCGAAGCATAGGCTCCTCGTCGTCTGGAACCCCATGACTGGAGAGCGGTGGCAGTTACCACTGTTGGTTCTGTACCCGCATGGCGGCTGGAATGCGACTGTGCTCTGCGCGGCCAGTGGCACCTCCGACCACCTCGACTGCCTCCACGGGAGCTTCCTTGTTGTCTTCATGTGCTCCGACTTTTGGCAAACGACATTGAGGGTCTACTCATCGGAGTCTGGCTCCTGGAGCCAGCAGACTGTCCCTCAGTGTGCTGCTGATGAGAAGCCCACTGCCCTCGTGGGGAACACAGTCTACTTCTTGATTGACTGGAGCAGCAAAATTCTTAGCTATGAACTGGCCACCCGGGAAACATCTGTGATTTGCCTACCTCCTAATTCTGCTAAGAGTGCTACTGCGCTCATGACGATGGAGGATGGTGGACTGGGAATCGCAAGAGTAGGGCAGGGCAGACTCTCCCTCTGGTCGATGGAGGCAAGTTCCAAGGGGGACATAGGGTGGGCACAAACCAGAGTCATTGAGCTTGAGAAACTGCCCCCAGTCCCAGTCAAGACCTTGTCCATCTTTGCCCCTGTTACTGGAGTTTTGTTGGTACATAGAGATGATGGGTTATTTACCATTGATCTGAAATCTGACCAGGTGAAAAAGGTACTGGACAACGATGAAAATCATATCCTGAGGGTTATTCCCTACATGAGCTTCTACACTCCAGGTACAACATTTCTTTGTTCATGGTTTGCTGGTTTTCGAAACCTGTAAATATTGACAACATACATGTGAAACTCTGTTAATCTTACCTACACCTTTTATTTTGGTTAGAAATTATTCTTTGCTCTAGCTACGCATGCCTTCTAATTTATTCATCTATTATACATCTTATATGATGTGCATATGATGGGGTTTTGACAATTTTAGGCTGATAATACGTAGCAAATTGAGGCTGTTACCCTCCAGATTGCTCTCTTATACCTATATCCAATGCTGCACATTTCTTTGCAGTGATAAGTAAAGAATCACTTTAATAATATAAAAGGCACGGATGATGATATTTGTGTTAAACAACGATACGAGTTCCTCAGTAGGTTCTAGCCTTCTTTTAATAATTTTGTGCATGTGTTGGCTGTTAACTGGTGAGCTATGGGTAGTAAGCTAGGGATGCTTGGTTAGCAGCTTGTTGGGACATGTTGCTTGGTAAAAAATGTTCAGTGCTGATATGCACAATCAGCATATCTTATATTTTCAATGTTTGTGTCATGCAGCACTAGGATCAACCACTACTGATGAGGGGCCAGGAGTTGATGCTTCAATTGCATTAAATGCGAAACTCAAGGTGCCTTCAAATCCAAGAAGGCAGTGTGCTACTGGCAGGGGGGAAGTTGTTCGGTTTCAGTAGTGGGCAGTTAATGCAAATTAATCTAAGATAATATTAACTTATTGTTGTACTGGTTGTCTGCTGCCTATTTCCCATTTGTGTGAAGGTAGCTTAGCTCTAGTAACTGGTTAGTAATTCAGTGGTACTCTTTCAGTGGATCGCCACTCTAAGTGTAATTGCTCAGATTGTTATTCTGCAGAGACCCTTGCTTATGAGGTTGATGCAGGCAATGCTTTGTCAGTGTGGAATGAAATGAATTTTCAGTTTGAGCAAGCACTGCTTGCTGATAAGTATGGTAGTTTTCTGCACGAAATAGGACCTTTTTTTTTGTTTTTATTGAAATCTTGACCCTTTGGTGTTGTTTATTGGATAGTTACCAAATTTATGCTGAGCCACTGCTTGCTTTGGATTATGTTGGCAGGTCTCGCCCTCTTGGTTCACACGGCCCGCCATCTCGCGAGTCCCTTTCACTAGCACACAGAAGGTTTGTAGAGGCGGTTGACAACGTATTTCCACTGGCGTTTTTCTCAACCGCCGGTGGGAGAGGCCAGTGAAAATGAGCCATTTCCACGGGCGGTTGGTTGAAAACTGCCAGTGGAAATCGATTTCTACAGGCGGTTGTCTTAAGGAACCGCCTGTAGAAATCGTTGCCAAAAAACACGATAAAAATTATTGCAAAAAGTATTTTTAAAAAAGGCAAAAAATATTTGTCTTAAGGAGTCGCAAGTCGCACATTTTTTCGTGTAAAATCGCGCACTACGCGGCCCATGGGGTTCGAACCCGCGACCTCCCCCTCGCGCATATCCCCCTCTACCACTCCACCCACACGTCACTTGTGTCTACATACCATTTTTGTTCCCCACATATTATACAAACCCGGCGGTAAATTGAATATTCGAGGGTCTAAACGATTTCAAATGAAAAAGTGGTGAACTACAAAGTTCCATAACTTTTCGAGATCTACAACTTTCATTTAGAGTGTTTCTCCATCTGAGGTCATTTGCAAAATTTGAATTTCAAATTTCAAAATTTTGATCGTATTTTTCTATAAAAAGATTACTTCAAATAAAAAAGTTGTCAACTACAAAGTTTCATAATTTTTGAGATCTACAACTTTTATTTTGGAAGTTTCTCCATCCGAGAAAGTTTGAAAAACTCAAAAATTAAACTCATAGGGGCTCCTTCAATTTTCATGCATTAGAAACGCCAGAGCTTGGCCCCTTCATCAATGGAGGCGCTTCTCTTAGTGCTGCAGAAATACACAAATGATGTGTAAAAACATAGATTTATACTTGATTCAGGAGCCAATCTGCCCTCAAGAAACAAGTCAAATCAAGCATAGGACCTCAGACTACATGTTTCAAATGTACGGAAAATCAAAGGTGTATGGTTGTACCTGGACCTCAGAGTGCAGAAAGCTTATGTAAGGAACAACATCCTTGTCGCCACAGCAGTTGTCTAACTTCCTGACTTGGCAACAATAATCTATCTCTATGCTGTATAGGCCATCATTGGACATCCTGATGAACAGGATTCGTCTGGAACCACCATCCGCGAAACCGTTCACCTGAAGCCAGTAGTCGATGCGTGCACCGGAAGGGAGCACCTTCCGAAGATCAATGACTCTGGTTAGAACAAAATCTGCATCTCCATCTCCATCTGCGCCAGCCACCCTCATCGACCATAGCTCTAGTTGGTCCTTCACGTTGGCAGCAAATCCCGGACCACCATGATCACCAGTCATGAGCACAACGCTCCGTTTCAGACGACGAAATCTATGCGGTAGGCGAACCGCAGACACTTTCTATGTGGCCATGTCGTACTCCACGATCTCGTCGTTGAAATGAAGCAAGAAGTAGAATGCACTTCGCACGAGGATGGCCGGCGGCGCAGGCTTGAAGAAGCTGTTGAGGGCGGGGCGCTTATTACAAAATGTTACCTTGCTCCACGCAGCAGCTTCAGATGAGTAGACACACAAGTACATGTTGTCCATGACCATGAGGACAACCAGGAAAGGTCCCCGGCTGATTCCCGATCTTCCGTTAGGTCCTGGATAACTCTCGCTTTGAGTGGAACGCGACACACCGATCCGGCTTCAGATCAAAAAACCCGAACCCTGCAACCTTAGCACCACGATTCCTCAGGTTATCAACCGTGTCACCAACCGGTTGACCTCGCCAAGAAGGCTAATCCGTGCCTGCGAAACGAAGAACACAAGCAAGAACTCGAAATAACGCAGCTCAGAAAGTTAGGATAAACTGCAGATGAATGATTAAGTTCTCAAGTTGGGGTTCCACAAACCGATGAACGGCGACTGTCAATGGACAGAATAATCTTAAGCAAAACCCAAAACCTAACGACGGTGGCGACTAATGAATATAAAGGTATTAGGGTCGTCGCCTACCCTGGACACGCCCCCCTAATGGGCTCAATACGATACACGGCCCAACGGACCAAAAAAAGGTGACGCAGCACCGGGACAGATTCTGGACGCTGACTTGTTTCGACAATTCCCGTTGATCCCGAAGGAATTTTGACGTGAGACCAATTGCATTGGCTTCCTTATCAAATTATCTTTCCAACCATAGCTGAACCATCGAAAACGGAGTCCGGATGCATCCGTGGCGCTGACATTAAGACAGACTGCTCCTGGAGGCCGAGGTAGACTCGAAATCGTGTTGGACAGGACCTCCGGCTTGTGTTGCACGTCCTAGCTGGTCTTCCTCGCCTCCACACCTTCCTTGAAGTTCCTCATGACCCTCTCCACTGTTCCTAAGCAATATAACATCATTAGGTAGCAATCTATTATCAAAAGTATGAAACGGATCGCTTAAGAACGAACTCACCTGTAATTTTAGTTGTCGCATTCGAGCTCGGGTTATTGGCCCTTGCGGTATAGTAGAAGGATCAGTGGTTGTATCCAAAGGAGTGATGTCCTCATCACCGGCGGCAGTTGGTGTGGTCGCAGTTGCCACCACCGGCGGCGGCGGCGGCGGCGCAGGTCACGGCGGCGTTCCACTCGTGATCTGATGAGTATCTAGGTAGGTAGAACTGCGGCGCGGGCAGGTCATGCTGCTCGTCCGTGACGGGTCCCAGACCAAGAGGTGATCCTGCCCGTGAGCCGAAGGATCTCTCTCCGGTAGACCAGGGACGCGGCCGTGGCGGGCGTCGATGGCGCGCCAGCCCAATTGGCCTTGGCCGTCGTCGTCTCCGGCTCCGGCAGCAGATGGCGCCGCGGGAAGGAGGAGGGGGACGAAGTATGCCATCGGCAGGATATGGCCGTCTATGTCTCTGACCTTATTGCTCTTCTTGGTGTAGAGCACGCCGAGCAAGCGGGCCGTGATGCGGTGGAACTCGAGGAACCTGCGGTGGAACGCGGCGCTGCAGATGAGGCGGCGCCAGAGCTTGCAGACGAGGCCGGCGCCGAGGAGGCTCGCGTGGTCTTCTGGTGGGAAGCGGAGGAGGATCTCTTCTACGAGCTCCTCCATAAGCTCCGGTAGCGGCGGCGCCATATGCGTGCCTGATCTCCTTGGTCGTTGCGCGCTGGAAGCCTGGAACAGATGGACGAACTAGGGTTTAGTCATTCGTCAACTAATTTAAGGGAACGGATGGGATTGGGATATATATATACTTCTGCAGATTGCCCCTTGCGGCCTTGCCTGGTGATGATCAACCATCAACGACGTTTATGTATAGGTGTGTGGCTTAGATAGACGGATAGGTCCTGTTTATTTTTATGGGATTGAACCAAAAATAATTTCTAGTAGTTAGATCAACAGCCAGAATAAGGGGTATGCTATATTTCAGCCAGAATAAGGGGTATGCTATATTTCAGGTGCCTGAAATACAGCATTTGTTCAGGCAACAACTACAACCATCAGATCTCTCATCCAATGGTCCAAATCTATTAGCACAAATTACAATAAACAAGTTACAACTTTTTTCTATGAAAGGACAAAGACAAAACTATTCAGGTGCCTGAAATATAGGAAATGTGCCAGAATAATTTCAGCTAGGAACTACTCGGAGAAAGCGAACAGGCCTAAGGCTTCTTCGCATAAATAAATTTGGATCTCCCTTATGAAAATTCTATATTTTTTCCTTTTTCGTGTAGTTCACGCTTCTATCCTTGATATGTTCTATGATATATCTTTGATAGTTCACATGATATTTAAGAGATACTAGAAAATATGCCCGTGCGTTGCAACGGAGTTTATATTACTTGATAACTTATTACATGATGATTTATTTAACGATCATGACATATATTTTATTTCATCTTACAACAATGGAACTCCTTTCCATCATGGCGGGCAGAGGATTAGAGACATCTGTTATGATCACACAATACAATATGGGGAGCTCTTGGCTGGCGCGCGTGCACTCCGACATATACTGACGCGCGCGCGCCAGAAAGGAGTAGCAGCGCGTCATGTCCGTGAGTAACAATAGTAGTGCACGCATTTCTGAAGGATAGGAGGCAGGCTGTCGCATTCTATAATTGAACCATGTTTCTCATTTCTTGCAACGGAAATATACATCTTGTGGCGAGATCACTTAAAATTGTAGCTGAAAGATTTCCTTAACTATCATGTCATACATTTTAACTCACCTCAGAATCAAACTGTGTCTGGATTGTTCGCTCAAACCCCCGTATGTGAACAGAAGAGAATGGCCAACCATGAAAATTGTCCATATTCTAATTTGTTTGGAATCGTAGTCCATCCCATATTTGAACACACTATTCTAATTTGTACGGCACCAGATAGATTAGGTCCATCATATCCTTATTAGCAAACATTTGTGAGCGATGGACAAAAAGAATTCTCTCTCTTTAATATTAGATACATTCATATATTGCTGGTCAAAATGGAAGCACACTAACCTGGCCAATGCTTTAAGCTAATCGTAAATATCAGACGCTACTATATTCCACTTCCATCTCTGATCTCTCTCCCTTCCACACACACGCCTTTTTCCGGTCCCACTATGAACAGGCGTAGAAACCAAGCTAGAAGCTCCCTCCCTCTCTTTTTTCTTCATTCCTCACGGCAAGAGAAAGTCCGGCCGTGGATAGGAGATTAGCTCGAGATTATTTATTTATCTCACAGGTTTGAATATTTTCACGGATTATTTTTATTTGTAGCCCCGAGCATGGCCCAAATTTATTTGGATCAAATCTCCAAACCACTCAGCTCGTAGAAAATCACTGGTTGAAAAAAAAAGTAAAAAGAACTACACACGCCGGACACGGGGCACCGGCCTCCCTCACTCGCGAGGCAGGGGTGCCGCCCTTTCCCGCCGCCTGCTACATGCTCCATTAGGAACGCCCATAGCGTTTCTTGCTTCTCCCCACTTCCGTCCATGGCCCCAATCCAAGCCATGAAGGGGACTGAGAACTGTCGCACCAGAGCCCGAAGCCTGGAAGGGTCCCTTGTGGGCTCGCCACCTCGCGCCCTCTTTGAATTCGAGCCATCCAGCGCCTGATTTTGATTTCTAGTAGGAAGCGTTCGAGCAATTGGGTCTGATTTTGATTTGATCTGTGGTGGCTTCGAATTTGGTCTGTGGTGCCTCGGTCTAGGTATATGCCCCGGTTGTTTGGGTCTCGATTTTTACTGCTTCCTATTTCTTTTCTCTTGTTTTTGATGCGCTAAGCAGGAATGTTCGATTGTTTGATTGTGTGTTCCTTCCATTTTTATATTATATTTATATATAGGATGAGTTAGCCGTAGCGTTTGCGTATTTGATTTTTGCTAGGCGTCAGATACCGTGATGTGGCCGGATCATGACTTTGTCAGCTAGTTGTCCGTGCGGATGCCAAGACAGCGTGGTAGAAATCGACAGTTTCTTTTCTTATCGAATGTGGATTAGGCCAGACCAAACAAAAAATAAGGGAAGAAATTTTGCCTTTTAACTATTAGAGAAGATAGATCACGTGACTTAAATCAGCATCTAATATGAGTTCATGATGAATACAGCGTTCCACCTCTACCGTATACACAAGAAAGCTAATATGACTCCAACTCTTTTTTATGGCTGCGTTATTATAGGAATTGAAAAAAGTGTGTTGCAAAAATCGCTTAATATTAGTTAGAAGAGATTTGGATTCCTATTATGTCACTACTCAGGATCCATGGATCTATTTGTATTAGGATTCTTATATCTATCCAAGTTACACTAAAATTTCCGACATATATCATTATAAATAAAACAGGCAAGTTGTAGATAGCCAAACATAAACAACTTCTTTATTCACAGAGTTAGTTAGAAGAAGGTGGATGAAGAAAATGGATGGACGAAAAAAGATGGGCTGAAATTTTGCCTCTTTATTATTAGGTAGAGATTACAACGTGAATTTTAGTTTATTTACATACCATCCATGTGATATGACCTTTTCTTGTTTAATTTCCTTTATTATTTGGCCTTTTGGTTTCTTCTTTTTTTTCTTTCATTTTCTTATTTTTATTTTTTTTGTTAATTTCATTTTTCTATTTAATTTTTGTTATATACCATCTAGTTTCTTTTATTTTTCATGGGATTTTTTATTTGATGATATATCTCGGATCCCTAGCGAGGGTGTGAGTTTCTGCTGGATGAGGCTGCTTGCGCGGGTGTGGCTCCACCTCTTCTGGCGTGAGGGGCACTCCTTCAGCAGCTCCGTCTCCACGGCACGTTGTTGATGGCCGAGCTACTCCATGGCAATAAGAGGAGGATGACATGTGGGTCTCACATTTCACTGACTACCACAATAAGGCCCCCTTTGGATTGCAGGGAAAACACAGGATTTTTGAAGGAATTCATTCCTCTGGAATTTTTCCTACGGAGGTCCTTTGGTTCACGCGAAAGCCACGGGAACGATTCCATAGGATAGCTTTCCTGAGCCCGATTCCGCAGGAAAAATTCCATGAGCTCAGAGCTCTTGGTAACTTTCCTGGCGCGAAAAAGGGTGTGCTCTCGCGCGCTGCTGTCGCCCTCTCGCGCGCCTGCTAACCCTAGGCCAGACCACAGAGCTGAAGCAGAGACGAGGTCTGCCCGCCATTGCCGGGCATCAAATCCAGCTCCTCCAAGGTGAGATCTCCTCCCCCTCAATCCTCCCCGGTCATCGCAAACTTGGATCTGACGCGCCTCCCCCTGCCGCCGCCACCCTCCGCCTCATACCTTACCTTCTTGCGGCGACCGCCGTTCTCCGGCTCCTCGAATGTCCAGCAAAGCAAAACCCTTCCCCATCGCGGGCCAAGGATGACAGCGGCCGCCCCATCACCGTCTTACGCGACGGCAGATGGACACTCATCATCAGGGCACGCGACAGCGGCCCCATCACTGCTCCACGAGACGGCGCGAGGTGCTCCCTATTGCCGGCCATCGATCTGGCCTGCCCCAACATCGGCGACCGAATCCGACGGACCCCATCACCGGCCACCTAGTTCCGGACTCGCAGCCGCAACGTCGTACGGATCCATGCGTCCGCGTGCTCCTCCGTCGTCCAGGTAATTTCCTTTTCCCCCATTGATATCCCCATCTGCTTGACACTTTAGTACTTAGATCCACCAAACGATTGCCCTGCCAAAATAGATTCTGACTAGTTTTGATACAATATTCATTAGTCTCTACACATTAGGATCGTTTTATTGTTTCGCTGGAGCTTGTCCTGATAACACAACCCATATGAATCCAAGCATTTTTTTTTCTACTGTTATTTTCATAGTTTAAATCAGTTCAAAATATTCTTTTTTGCAACAGCTACATATGCCTAGTTCATGTAATATACCTCGTATTTTAATGCAATGGAATTAATGCCATCGAGAGGGTCCACTCAGATTATTATGCTTAACCAACGCACTTTGTCTGACAGATGACACCAGCATTCCCAATCACAATGGTCTGAATGATGCTGACGATGAGCATCGGCCTACAGAAAATAACCAGCAAATAGGTGATGCTTCTTCTCATTTCAAATCTACCAGTACCTTGCCTATAATTTGTACTTGCATATTCCTGATGAAATAGATTCGATTTGCTGCTGTTGAGGAGAAGAAATTGGAGGATCCATACAGCATCAACATGTGTGTCACGGTGGTTGAACCCTTACAAGGTCTACAAATGGGGGAAACTTCGGTGGCAGCCGACATCTTCAAATGCAAGAACAGGAAAGTATTCTTATCATTTTCTACTGATGCATTACGGTTGGCTTGGATTAAAAGGGAAATTGGGCATGCACAAACAAACCTTCAGGATTTGTTTCAAGATTAGAGAGATTCCATGATGTACTTTTGCATTAGACCAAGAGCTTTTGGAAACCAGGTAGCAAATGCTTTTGATTGCCTTCTAACCTAGGTCAGTAGGTGGTACATTTGGTTCCAGCTAGTTACACTCTTTTGGTAGATTGAATGACAGTAAGGGGTAAAAAATAGAGTGCTACCTCATGGATTTTATTTAGGGAGATGCAAGTAGAATATTAAGTTCATAATTAGGAGTACAAGGGTTGCAATGACTCTAAATTTTATATCAGTAAATACAATGTAAGTCCTTCGTACTATGTAATGATCCCACATCCCTCATGCTATGTCATCTCACTTTTGATTCCCAGCTTGCCTAGAGTTATTGAATGCTTGTATATGACCTTTATAGTTCGGATCTCCATTTGGCACGTCAACAATCTGGTTTGCATCAATTTCAACATTCGAGCTACTTGGCCACAACATATCTCTGTTGTGTAGGCATGTGAAGTTGTGTAGAACACAAGAAGCAACTGATATGTCCACTTGTTTATTAACCTGGTAGTGAGCCAATAATGAAATAAGTTGTGCATCCTTTCAGCTATAAAAGTTCATATATATGTACAGAAATTGAAGTTCAGCGATGAGACTTGTGACTGACCGAGCGAAGTGTTTGTGGCAGGTAGATATCTTGCCATGCTTTGTGACCGACCAGATTTGGAGAGGAAGTAGCTGTATGTGAGAAGGCTTTCTTTCTGGTGTTTTTTTATAGGTTTCTTGTGGTGTTTTGACTGGGCAAATGTGGAGATAAGCTAATTGGTATGTTGAGGATGCACATGAGAAGGTTGCATTTGTATGCTACTGCATGTATTTATTAGTCCATGTGTAATGGCTAGTTGTACAGACTCGAATGCAATGGCTAATGTACATAAATCCTTTGTTTTTCCTGTGGTGCTGCCAAAGGGGTACTGGTTTACTTTCCTGTAGTTTTTTACCCTATAGGATTGGACAAGCATGGCACATCAATTCCTATGTTTTTTCTATCCCTATATGTATCCTATCCTATAATCCAAAGAGGGCCTAAATTTGGGAGCCAGCTTGCTGGTTTAGGCTGCAGCATTGTGATTGGAGAAAAATATGTAGTATTATAATAAAATGGTTGGGTACCCAAACAAGAAACTAGGAGCCTATTTTGTCCAGTTTGTGGATGGAGATGCTGCTATCTCACGCTGTGCCGGTGTCGTCTTCCATTTCCATTTTGAATTTGAAATAGACCAAAAAAAAGGTGGAAAAGTCGTCTCCGTTTCGTCGGCTCGTATTCGATAGGAGATGGAAGCGCCAGCCGCCGTGCCATTGGTCAGTCAGACGACTGAATGATTCCCGTCAAAAGATTCAGTGCCCGCCCCTGGTTTGGTTTGGGTTTCTTCCATTTCCGTTGGTTGAATTTCCAGGCCAATTTTGGAGAATAAATAAATAAGAGAAGGGAGGGATAGACAACTGCTGGCGCTGCGGTTTGTAGATAGCAGAAAAAAATGACCGTGGACTTTGTTCACCTTTTCCGTTTGACCAGATGAACAACAATACAGTATTGTACTTACACCACAAAATTCAACTTCACGGCCGGCCGCGTACGTACGTAAGTGCAGACGACTGATTCGATCTAGCTCTACGGCCTTGTTTAGATGGTGAGAGGAGAGAGATTGGAAAGTCCTATAGCACTTCGTTTTTATTTGGTAAATATTGTCCAATCATTGGCTCAACTAGGCTCAAAAGATTCGTCTCGTGATTTACAACCAAACTGTGCAATTAGTTTTTTTTTTATTTATATTTAATGCTCTTTACATGCGGCAAATCATTTGTGAGAGGGAGAGATTGAAAAGTCCTGTAGCATTTCGTTTGTATGTGGTAAATATTGTCCAATCGTGGCCCAACTAGGCTCAAAAGATTCGTCTCGTGATTTACAACCAAACTGTACAATTAGTTATTTTTTTATTTATATTTAATGCTCTTTATATGCGGGTATAAATTGATGTGACGGAGAAAGTGAAAAAACTTGCAAGTTGCAGGTGCATCTAAACAAGGCCGTACATTCGATCCGGCCAGTTCATTTCAAGTGCCTTCTGCTAGTTAGTTGTAGAAAAGTGAAAACGAACACACGTGTCACTCTCCTAGCTGACTAGCAGCCCACATATTTATGGCATGGGTAATCGGAGACATACTAGTACGTACGGCGCAGTAAGATTTTGAACATTCGCTGAAAGAGACCGTACGACCGCAGGGGAATGAAAGACCAATGCACAAGCACAAGGCAACTTGAAGAAGCAAGCAGCATCATGCATGTACTATGTAACTTGTGATGTTGACCTTGACCATATGCATGCGTTTTACATATACAAGTAACAAAAGCGTACGTAAATATATAAAGTACTACAACTTCCGATATCGAATTTACTAGTTTCAAATCCAAATCCAATCTCCTGCGGCGTTGACGGCCCCATTGCTCGCACCAATCTCCTACGTCGTTGGTGGCTTCCGTGCCGCTCGTGCACCCCACCTCCACGTCATAGATACCATGCCTTCTCGTACGTAGCATTTGCGGCCGCGCGCGCATAGCCGCCATTGAAGCCAGCTCGATAGACAGACAGAGCCTAGCTAGCTAGGGTGAACGATGGAGATGACGACGAGCAGACGACAAAACTGGACGACGGAGTCGACGACGACGCCGACTTTCCGTGGCCTGCTGGAGCGGAGAAGAAGAAGAAGATGTTCACGTGCCGCCGGGTTTTGCTCGTCGGCAGCCTTGTGACGCTGCCGCTCCTCGCCTTCTTCATCCTCGGCCGAGAGAGCGCGTCGATGGTCTGGCTGCAGATCGCTGTTGCCAAGCTCACCGCCATGAACGACGACGACGGCGGAGGAGCAGGTACGTGTACTGTCACCCATTTCCATGTCATTCGCATACGTACGTGTTGCGTTACACATGCACACGCTTAGAATATTGTGTGTATATCATCTGTCCCCTCCTTCAGGGTTTATGGACGGCGGCCACGACGAGCTCCTCGGCGGGCTGCTGGCGCCGGGCATGGACCGGCGGTCGTGGTGGAGCCGGTACCAGTCATGGCGATACTACAAGCACTTCCCCTTCGCGCCGTCGCCGCACCTTTTGGACAAACTCCGCTCCTACGAGGCCCGGCACAGGCGGTGCGCGCCGGGTACGCCGCCGTACGCCAAGGCCGTCGAGCAGCTCCGGTCCGGCCGCAGCGCGGACGACATGGAGTGCAGGTACATCGTGTGGCTCCCCTTCGACGGGCTCGGCAACCGCATGCTGTCCATGGTGAGCGGCTTTCTCTACGCGCTGCTCACCGACCGCGTCCTCCTCGCCGCGCTGCCGCCGGACTCGGCCGACCTCTTCTGCGAGCCGTTCCCGGACACGACGTGGCGGCTGCCGGTGCAGGACTTCCCCGTCGCCAACCTGTTCGCGGTCGGCCAGGACATGGAGCGCTCGTACACGAGGCTCGTCGATGCCAAGGTGCTCGGCCCGGCGGCGACCACGAACGCGACGGCGGCGGTGACTCCGGCGTACGTGTACCTGAGCCTCGGGTGGCTGCTCCGGGACGGTCGGCACTTCTTCTGCGGCGAGCACCAGCGCGTTCTCGCCAAGGTCAACTGGCTGCTGCTGTACAGCGACCTCTACTTCGCGCCGTCGCTGTACGCGGTGGCGGAGTTCCAGGCCGAGCTCCGGCGGCTGTTCCCGGAGAAGGAGAGCGTGCACCATCTCCTGTCCCGGTACCTCCTCCACCCAACCAACCCCGTCTGGAGCATGGTCACCGGGTACTACCGCTCGTACCTGGCGCCGGCGACGAGGAGGATCGGCGTGCAGGTCAGGATGTTCGGCCACTCCTCCATCCCCGCCGACGACATGTACGACCAGATCCTCAATTGCTCCCGCCAGGAGCACATACTCCCGGAAACCGCCCCGATGGCGGCGGCGACCGGCGGCGGCGATGATGCCAATGGCAACGGCAACGGCAATGGCTCGAGCAACTCCACGGCCATCTTCATCGCGTCGCTGTACGCCGACTACTACAGGCGGCTGAGGTCGAGGTACTCCGGCGGCGACGGGCGGCGGCGCGGCGAGGGTGGGCGTGTTCCAGCGGACGCACGAGGAGCGGCAGGCGACGGAGAGCCTGGCGCACAACCAGAGGGCGCTGGCCGAGATCTACCTGCTCGGCTTCTCCGACGAGCTGGTCACGTCGGGGCTGTCCACGTTCGGGTACGTCAGCAGCGGCCTCGCCGGCGTCCGGCCGGCGATCCTGCTCACCGCGTTCGACCACAAGGTCCCCGAGACGCCGTGCCGGCGGGCCGTGTCCGTGGAGCCGTGCAACCTCACGCCGCCGCAGGGACTCGAGTGCCGGGACAAGCCCGCCGACGAGGATGACCTGGCACGCCACGTCAGGGTCTGTGAGGATTTCGAGAATGGGGTCAAGTTTTTTGATTAGCATGAATTGTCCATGCGTTTTCCTTGCTTGCTACGTTAGCGCGTATGTAATGTAAGAAATTCAAATTACTTGTACATCCTCATGCACATTTGTCAAGGTACGGCTGGAAGTATTCTTCCACTTTATTATAACTTCAAAATTAATTCTCTCTTATTATTTCCCTTAATAGAAACCTATAATCCCTCTGTCCGTTTTTTAAATGTCCCTACGATGTTTATATTGGTTAAACTTTCTTAAGTTTGACTATATATTTACTAAATATTAGCAACATTTGTATATTTAAATAAATTTATTATGAAAATAGATTTAATTTACTCAAATTCTGTATCTCTAAATATTGACATTACAGATTAGTTTCTGGTGAGTATTGGCTATATAAGTTACTAGCATCATTATATTTCCGGTAGGAATGGTTCATGGTCTCGATTTCCTGGCAATTGAACGTTACTCAACTTGCATTTGTCAAAGGTCTAGTAACGTTCCTCCCAGTCAAATCTTTCACTTTCATGATAACGGGTCAGATTGCAACTCTGTAGTAAGTATTATTTCTCTGCTCACAGTCACCTGCTCCCTGTCCTGCATGAATTAGTCGCAGTCCATGTCCATGGCAACGTGGAGCTTCTTGTGCTTGGGCTCCTGGTCCTGGGAGCAAGCAAGGAAGCGGAGCAGGCACCAAGCGAACGACTTGTTTTAGGCACCTCAGGTTCCAAGGCTCAAACGGCAGCAAAGTTCCCCTTTGAGTTTGAGCGAATTGCGAAAAAACAAAAATACAAGAAATTTACAATCCCCTACTATGTAATAGTGCACACACTGACACACCTTCATCGATGCTGTTTTCTAAACAGAAGACTTAGGTCTAACTATCAAACTTTGGGCTATCCGGACATATGCTTCGAGAAAATAGTTTATGCATGTGTAATGTGTTTTTACTGGATGCAACAAGATCAAAGTTGGTAAGGATAAAATACCCTTTCTTTCGTATTTGTATGGTTATGTTTTAGGGAGCTAGTGGGAGAGTTGGCAGCACTAGTTCCCAGCAGATTATGGGTGTGTTTGGATCCATTTGCCATGGACAAAAGTTGAGCTTTTAACGTTTAGCCCCTAAAGATGGATGTTTGGATCTAAATGCTAAAAGGTGTCTAGCTAAAAGATATAAGAAACAAGAGAGAAAGATAGTAAATGCACTTTTTGCTAAGTTTTGGATCTCTTGAGGAGCAAATGGCAACAACAAATGTTTTACCAATTTGACAAAGTTTGTCCTACATATTTTCATTGGGCAAATAAAATGGCAAAAAATGCAGGGCAAAAGTTTTGCCCATAAATCCAAACACACCTAACCATTTCAGACTAATAAATACGTGTGCTTGTCCGGTCATACAGGTGAGCCACCTTGACAAAATTTGATTTTTTTGGGGGGGGGGGGCGTGGTAGGATGGAGTGAATTCATTTCTTAATTTTATAAACGTACGGTGTATTTCTGTATACATGTTTTGTTTGAAATGATAGAATGATCCTATTATTGTCACCGTAAGTATGCAACCATATGTCAGTCAAATCTTCTAACTTATCCTTTTCTAATGATTATCTCTTCCACACTCATCCTCGTCTAATGTTGTTGCTTGTACCCACAAAAATTCACAGCCCTACGACCTCCGTCCGACCACCTTCGCATGCCCGCCCTAAGGCTGTCGGTGTTTGACCACTGATAGCCTGCCAGGTCCCCGTAGCAGTTGATTCGGACCTCGGCGAACAGCTAGAACTCGGCGGTACGACGCAAGAGACACACGGTTTATCCTGGCTCGAGCCCTCGTCGTCGAGTAAAAGCTCTCTACTCGGTCGGCCTTGGCCTTTTTGCGTTGGATTGAAGTCTGATTGTGTATTGTTCGTCCGTTACAAAAGAGGGTGCTCGGCTCCTTTTTTTTATAAGAGGAAAAGAGCGAGCTATGGTTTCTAATCCTAGTCGGATTCATAGGAAGTGTTCTGTTCCGATTACAGAGGTTACTTTCTATTTGTCTAACTAGGATGATCCGTATTCAACTCGGATCCGTCCTTCCTGCTCTTGTCCTTATGGGAGCCGTGCTGGTAAGTAGTCGTCTACGTCCCGTATCGACAAGCCCCCGAGCATTTCGAAGTAGAACTCGGGGAGCGCCTCGCTTCTGGAGTGATGCTTTGAAGTGGTCTAGCTGAAGGATTCTTCCCTGTTGTGCGTCGTAGGTGCACTCACTGAGTGTAGCCCCCGAGCCTCTTGCTACTTATTTATAAGTAGCTGGAGGGTCTTTGAGAAAAAGAAAAAAGTTGAGGGTGTATACCCTGTAGCCCCCGAGCCTTCGTCTGGGTTGTTTTGGTCAGAAAAGAAGTCAGGCGGTGGCTTTTGTTTTCTTTAGTCATAGTCTTCGAGCTTTCCTGTTTTCTTTCTTGTATGCAGTCTTTGGGTGCAGCCCCCGAGCCTTTTCCGAGTTCTTCTTTGGTTGTAGCCCCGAGCTTTTTCCGATTTCTTCTTTAGCTGTAGCCCCCGAACTTTTTTCGAGTTCTTTTTTGGTTGCAGCCCCCGAGCTTTTTCCGATTTCTTCTTTAGCTGCAGCCCCTGAGCTTTTTTCGAGTTCTTTTTTAGCTGCAGCCCCTGAGCTTTTTCTAAGTTCTTTTGTGTAGGAAACGGACAACGGCTCGTGACTTTGCTTTTACTGTCCTTCATGTCTGCTTTTATGGTTGGGCGTTGGCAGCTGGTGGTATAAAGGTTTTTACTGTGCTGGGATATGCTTGGAATATACTCTTCTGTTGCTCTCTTTACTGCCCTCTTTTATTGTCCTTGTCAATGATTTTCTGATTTGGTGAACTTGGTCTATGTACGCCGATCTTGGCCTATAAATTGCACCTCCCTTTCAGTTGCCTTCATAGTCTTGTAGTATGCTTCTTCCTGTTCTTGTGACAATGATAGTTTGCGAGGTTGAACAGCCTCCGGGCTTCTTTCTTGTTCGATCTTCCAGTATGGTCTTCTTAGTGGGTAGAAGAATTCTTGAGATAGGGATTAGAGGCAGACTAATCCCGGAGTAGCATTGTGATTGGAGGCTCGTTCTGACGGGTAGAAGAAGTCTTGAGATGTGCCTTATGCTGGGTCATTTTGCACTCTTAGTACCTCTTTTCCACTCTGCCAGGGCTATGCTTTGTGTGGGAGAGTTGCCAAGCCGCACAGTCTTCTAGCTGTGCGGTGCAGATCAGCCACCGGCCGACGCACAGCTGGAGCTCTCTTGTTCACATGGGGTTCGATCCGACTTGTTTTTGGAGAGGCCCGATGTGATTCTTGATCAGTCAGTGCTCCTTTTGGCGATCTTGGATGCACTGTGTTGGTGTATCTAGGTTGCTTTGGATCTGCTCGGCTCAGTCTGTCTCAGAGGTAGTCTGGGTCTACAACGGCGAAGGTCTTGGATTCTGCGTAGTTGTCTTCTATGACAGAATTCCACGGGGTTCCTTGTAGACCGTAATTTTCTTCTATGGCCAAATTCTCTTTTTGGGTTCCTTGTAGCCGTTGTTTTAATGTTCTTTTTCGAATTCGATGGGTCTTGTAAGACTTGTAACCTTGTATCCTGTAATATTGAAAAATATTTGATCCTCTGACCGATCGAGTTGTTTTGTCTTTGGTTTATGGATGTCCGCCTTCGAGCCGACTTGTTCTTGGTTGATATGAAGACTGTCTATCTTTGAGTAGACTTGTTTTTGGCTCAGAAGTTGACTGGCTTCCTTCGACTGGAGTTGTTCATGGCCGTCTTCTTTGGTGTCGACTTGTTACGATAATTTTGGCAAAGCTATCCTTCCTTGTAACGGTACGATATTTTACCGTTGGTGGGTAACGGGATAAGGACCGTTATCCCGTGATTTAAGGGTTTCTTGGGCCTTTCACGTTGCCGCCTTGTATCCGTTGGCCTTTTTACCATTGCCCCTTAAGTGGGCCTTGATGTCGGGCTATAAATTACCCGTGGTGATTTGTTCTTCTCCTTCACCTTGCCTTTGCTTTTTCGAAACCCTAACGCCGGAGCGAAAAAAATTCCCCAATCTTGTTCTTGGCATTGCTGCACATTCTCTCCCCCCCTTTGCCTTTGCTTCATTGTATGGGTAGGAAGAAAGTTGCGTCTCAGAAGCCGGTAGTCGAGAAGCCTGTTCTTGAGGAGGAGGTCGACGAGCAGCTCAACACTGAGTTTGCTGCAATGAAGGCCACCGCGAAGAACTTCCCTCCCCCGACTACTCAGGAGAAGCATTTGATCGAGCTGCAAGACTTGGGTATGATCCAGCCCAAGGAGTTCTCCGGTTGGGTTGCTCCAGGTGAGCATCGTGTTCCTGTTCCTCGCCCAGGGGAGATTGTGCTTTTTTGTTTCTTTTATTCGTGCCGGGCTTTGTTTGCCGGCTTGTTCCTTCCTTCACCATTTTCTTCGCTTCTTTTCCATCTCTCTTCATGATCTTACCCCGAATGGGGTACTTCATCTTTCTGTTTTTGTTCATTTTTGTGACACTTTCGTTGGCATTCCTCCTTCCCTAAATCTGTTCCGTTTTCTTTTCCGTCTCAAGCCGCAGCCCCGCAATGATTCCCTCCACACTCTTGGTGGATGTGGGATTCAATTCCGGAAGAGGAGTAAGTCGAGCCACTTCTTTGAGTACGACCTTGTTGATTCCGTGAAGGATTGGCGGTCCGAGTGGTTTTATGCTGGAAATCTTGATGGGGGTGCTGGTGCTCCAGCACTCCAAACCTACTCGGGGGTTCCGCCTGTCCCTAATGATCGGTAGGAGAAAGAGCAGCTCACTTCTGCCGAGTTGTCTTTTCTTGAACCTCTCTTCAATAGGATTAGATACTTGAAACAGAATGGCTTGTCCGGCTTTGCTATTGTGGCAAGTTATCTCCGTCGCCGAGTACAACCTTTGAAGGCACGTGAGCACTTTGGTTTTGAGTACTCGGGTGCCGAGGATCCCTCTCGTATGGTGGCCACGACCGAGTTGTCAGATGACGAGATGCTTGTTCATCTCTAGAAGATCTTGAAAGGCGCGTCGGTGGTCCCAATGATTGGTTTCGAGTACTCTGCTGATAAGCCTCCCCCTGCTGTGAGTGTGCCTTCCTGTTTGTATCTGTACTTCCGAGTTCTTTTTGATTGAAATTGACTAGTTTTTTGTCTTTTTTGAAGCCTTTTGGCAGGGATTTTAACGTTGATGCCTCTCTCTATGTTGATGGAGAGATTGCTCCTCCACCCGCTCCTTCGGCTGCTGGCCAGGTATCTGAGGGTCGAGTTGTTTTGCCGGGTATTTCTGTGATGGAAACCATTGAGTATGTTCCTTACCAGCCGGTGGCCCTTCCTCGAGTTACTCGTGCTGGTGCCAAGAGGCCTGCTGCGGGAGATTCTTCTTCTTCTGCAGCGCAGAAACGGGCGCGTTCTTCTCCTTCTCCTCAGCCATCAGGTAACCTTCTGATAGGTGAGAGGTTGTTTGGTTTTACTTTTGCTTGCTCTTTTTTGAGAGTAGTCTTGATTCTTTTTTTTCGGTAGGCGGTGTATCTGTTCTTCTTTTTGAAGATGAGGCTGAAGATGTTGATGACTCTCCCCTTCTTCGTCGGTAAGTGTTATCTTCTTGATTTTGGTATTCATACTTCTTGTTGTTTTGTTCTGACTTGGCTTTTTGTAGCCCCCGTGCGACTTCTTCTCCTTCCCCGGTCTTGGGACCCTTGCCGGGTCCTCCTCCTTCCACCTCCGAGTTGTTAGTGGGTTTAGATGTGGTTATGCCACCTCCGTCCCCTCGTCCTCGACTTGCTATTCGTCGTGCTCCTAAGTAAGTGGTGACTTCTTTTCTTCCTTTTGGTATCATTTATCTTTAGCTTCTTTTGTTCTTGTAGGTCTTGACTCGGTTTCGACGACGAGAAGACCGTGAGTGTTGGAGAGCCGTGGGTCGTGTGTGCGTGCTCGATCCTCATCCGGTTGTGGATTCGCCCCTTGATGGTGGCTTTATCTTCTCGCTTCTTTGGGACTTCTTCTTTGCCGGGTTCTTGCAGCGGTTGAGTCGGCGCTTTTATAGCGAAGAGTTGCCTCTTGCCCGACCCTCGACATCTTCTAGGGTTGGGAATTCTCCTTCTTTGTCTCCTTCTTATGCTCCTTGGGATTCTGTTCGTGATTTAAAGTTGATGCAGGATCTGGAGGAAGACTTCAATCCGAGTTCTCGCCTTAAGAAGCTTGAGGCTGGATTCAAGTCTTTTACTGAACAATTCCAGGTAGGATGACTTGTTTACTTTATTTTCTGTCTTGTCTTTTTCTTATTCTTCCTTTGCTTTATGTGCAGGAGTATGTCAATGATTCTGACCTCTTTTTTGGCTCGTCTGAGTCTCAAAAGAAGTTGTTGGATGAGTTGGCTTCTCTACGGCGGGCGCTTGATGAGGAGCGTCAAGGACGTCAATCCTCGGAGACTGCCTTGAGAGCTCAAGTGGTTGCTGCCATTGAATCCGAGAAGAAAGCTTCTCGAGATCTTCAAATGCTTTTGTTGTGTATGATTCTGTCACTGCTTTTTCTCTAACTTCTTTCTGCTTCCTTTTGCAGCTTTGAAGAAAAAGTACTCGGAAGAGACTGAAGCTTTGAAGCTTGAAGTAAAAACTTTTCGTAATGACTCGGAGAAGGTAAAGGAGGATGCTGAAGAAACTTTGGCCCGGGCTCGGTTGATTAGGCGTGGTGCTGATCGAGATCTTTTGCAGGCTAAGGCATCAATTGAAGACTTGTCCGTTCGTTTGAAGGCCGGAAGAAGAGGTGGTCAGCCTTCTTTTGAAGTTCGTGCAAGGACTTGCCACTATCCGAGAAGGCCCGAAGATGCCTTGGTTTGACTGGGTCAGTTCCTTCCTCGACTGACCGAGCGGACCATCAATTTTGCCAAGGATGCAGTGTTGCTTGGTGTTCAGGGTGTTTTGGCTCGCATTCGAATAGTTGATCCCAACTTTCCTCTTGATAGAGTGATGGATGGGACCCATACTCCTAAGGATGAACAAGCACTCGCGGAGTTTGAAGCTGCTGTCCTGCCCTTAGTTCAGGAGTTTACTGATCTTGTTGAGATTACGCCAGTGCGTGCTGATGATGATGATGATCATCAGTAGTAAACTTCTTTATTGTAATGAAACTTTGATGCCTTCCCGGATTGTAAAAAGAATTTTCTTTGAATCTTGGTCAAATATCTTGTTGTTGACCTTTGAATATTTTGCTGTCTGTCTTATTCTTTTTGTGAAGCCATCTAAGAATAGTTAATGTTTAGGCTAGGTTGTAGCCGTCTTCAATGATTAATTCGGACCGTAGGCCCTCATCCGAGTTCTTTTCTCTAGAAGTCGGGATAGGTCGAGCTCTCTCTCGGCTCTCATCTAGTCCTGAAAAGGAGCTAGGATAGGGCGAGTGTTGACTTCTTTGGCCGTACTCTCATCGGTGTTGTGAAAACAACCCGGAATAGTTGGGCTCAGGCTAGGTTGTAGCCGTTTTGCACTTCAACGATTAGTTCGGACCGTAGGCCCTCATCCGAGTTCTTTACTCTAGAAGTCGGGACAGGTCGAGCTCTCTTTTGGCTCTCATCTAGTCCTGAAAAGGAGCTAGGATAGGGCGAGTGTTGACTTCTTTGGCCGTACTCTCATCGGTGTTGTGAAAACAACCCGGGAGGTCGAGCGTTTTTTGCTCTCATCGGGGTTCTATATTATTGGGGGGTCGAGCGCTTTTTGCTCTCATCGGGGTTCTATGTTTCCCGGGGGGGTCGAGTGCTTTTTGGACCGTAGATCCTTATCCGAGTCCCGTATTCTAGAAGTCGGGATTTAGTTCTGAAAAGCAACTGTGATATTGTAATCTTTTCTTTTGAATAGTGAATCTTTGTTGGAAGAAGTAGTATATGTCTTTGTTGTCTATGCAAAAAATCGTCGTAATTGAGATATATGCCATGAATTTTTTATTGGATCTCCGTCTTCAGTCATCAGTTCGTAGGATCCTGGTCCTGTTACTTTTGTCACTATGAAGGGACCTTCCCATGGGCTGAGTAGTTTGTGCCTTCCATCTGGTTTTTGTATTTTCCGAAGGACTAGATCGCCGGCTTGTAGGGTTCTTGGTTGAACGCTTTTGTCGTAATATCTTCTTAATCCTTGCATGTATCTAGCTGATTGTAGTGTTGCGTTGACTCTGACTTCTTCCAGGCTGTCGATTTGTAGTCTCCTGGTTTCCTCCGCTTCCCCTTCATTGTATTGCTCAATTTTGGGAGATGTCCAGATCAAAGTAAATTTGGTAGTACGCTTTCGATCCGTATACCAGAAAGAAAGGTGAGTAGCCGGTTGCTCGCTTATTTGAGTTCTTAATCCCCAGACTACTTTGGGTAGTTCATCTATCCATTTTGCTCCATAATCTTTGAGATCTTCATATAGTCTTGGCTTCAATCCTGCCAAGATGAGACCGTTTGCTCTTTCTAGCTGACCGTTTGCTTGAGGATGAGCTACTGATGCATAATCAATGCTGAATCCGCAGTCTTGAGCCTAGCTTTTAAATTTATTGGCTGTGAAAGGTGATCCTAGGTCTGTGATTATTCTGTTTGGCATTCCGAATCTGTGCATGATTTTCTCGGATGAACTCTTGTGCTTTGGCCGAGCTGTATTTTACCAATGGCTTGTATTCTATCCATTTAGTAAACTTGTCTATAGCCACAAAGATGTACTCGAATCCTCCTTTGGATTTCTTGAGAGGTCTGACTTGGTCGAGTCCCCAAACATGAGAATGGCCATCTTTGGTGGGATGCATATTAGGTTATGTCTTTGGGACATGTGCTGTCTTGCAAACATTTGGCAATTTTTGCGGTGTTTGACTAGTTCTTCGGCGTCTTATTTAATCTGTTGGCCAATAGAATCCTGATCGGAATGATTTTCCGACTAGTGTCCTTGAAGATGCATGATTTCGCAAAGCATCCGAGTGCATTTACGATAGTATTTCTTTTTTCCTTCTGCTGTTGAAACACATTTTAATAATACGCCTGATGATGTAGCTCTCTTGTGAAGGTTGTCTCCTACTAAGACATAATTTTTACTCCTTCTGATAACTTGAGTTGCTTCTGTTTTATTGCCGGGTAACTTCTTCTCTTTGATGTAGTCTATGAATACTTGCATCCATGTTGAGTTGTTTGTACTGATCATCAGAATTTGCTCTTGTCCTGTCTTATTTTTCTCGTCTTCTTTTTCTCCTGACTTGATGGATGGCTTGTTTAGTTCTTTTACAAAGACTCCAGCGGGTACTTTTGCCCTGTCTGAGCCTAGTTTGGCTAGCACATCGGCTGCAACATTTGAATCTCGTAATATATGATGAATTTCTAGTCCTTGAAAATTTTTCTCGAGCTTCCTGATTTCTGCACAGTAAGCGTCCATGTTCTCTTTAGTGCAATCCCATTCTTTATTGACTTGGTTAACTACTACTGCGAGAATCTCCGTAGACTAGTAGTCTTTTGATTCCAAGTGAAGTTGCGACTTGTAAGCCGTGGATGAGTGCTTCATACTACCGCTTCGTTGTTGGTAGCTTGCCATAAAATTTGCGAGAACATATCGAGTTGTTTTCCGTCGGGTGCGATGAGTAGTACCCCTGCTCCTGCCCCCCCAGTTTTAGGGATCCATCGAAGTACATTTTCCAATAGTCTAAGATGGTGTCAGGAGTAGGTTGTTGTATCTCAGTCCATTCTGCAATGAAGTCGGATAATGCCTGAGATTTGATTGCTTTTCTTGGTGTAAATTCTACCTTGAGTGCTCCGAGTTCAACTGCCCATTTTGAAATACGTCCAGTTGAGTCTCGGTTTCTTAGGATGTCTCCGAGTGGAAAATCTGTTACTACGACTACTTTGTGATCCTCAAAGTAATGTCTGAGCTTTCTTGAAGTTATGAGTATTGCGTAGAGTAGTTTCTGCACGTGTGGATATCTCACTTTTGATATCGTGAGAACTTCGCTTATGTAATATCTTGGTCTTTGTACTTTGTAGATGTGTCCTTGTTCTTCTCTTTCAACCACAATAGCTGTGCTTACTACTGATGTTGTTGCGGTAATGTAGAGCATGAGGTCTTCGTCTTTCTTTGGAGGTACTAAAACTGGAGATAAAAAAGTACTGATATAAGTTTTTAACTTGTCGAAGGCTTCCTGTGCTTCTTCATTCCAGGTGAACTTGTCTGTTTTCTTTAATAATTTGAAGAAAGGTAGGGCTTTTTCCCCGAGTCCGGAGATGAATCTATTCAGTCTTTGCCATGCGCTTTGTTAATTCTGTAGGTCTTTGATATCTCGTAGGTGGGCCCATATCAGTTATTGCCTTGATTTGTTTTGTGCTTGCTTCAATTCCTCTTTGGCTTACTAGAAATCTGAGTAGTTGTCTAGATGACACGCCAAATACACACTTGTTTGGGTTAAGTTTTCACTTCCATTTGTTGAGATTGTTGAAGGTTTGTTGTAGATCTTGATCGGGAAGTGCAGGTTCTTTGTTTTGACGACTACATCATCTACATATGCTTCGGCATTTTTTCTAATCGATCACCCAAACAAGCCCTGAATTGCTCTTTGGTATGTTTGCTCCTGCATTTTTGAGTCTGAAAGACATTGTTTTGTAAATGAGAGGCGCCGAAAGGTGTGATGAAAGAAGTCTTGCTTTGGTCTTCTTCTTTTAGTCCAATCGATGATATCCCGAGTAGCAGTCTAGGAAGGATAATAAAGCTGATCCTGCTGTTGAATCCACTATTTGATCAATTCTTGGTAATCCAAAAGGGTGTTTAGGACAATGTTTGTTGAGATCTGTGTAGTCGACACATATACGCCATTCATCCATGTTCTTTTTTTGTGTACGAGCGGGATTTGCTAACCCGGTCGGGATGTAAGATTTCTTTTATGAATCCCTTTGCTAGTAGTCGGGCTATTTCTTTCTTTATTGCTTCCTTCTTGTCTGGTGAAAATCGTCGTAGTCTTTGCTTGATTGGTTTTGCTCCTTTGTTAACTTTGATTTTGTGCTCAGCCAACTCCCTTGAGACTCGGCATATCAATTTGGTTTCCAAGCGAATATGTCCTTGTTGTCCCGTAAGAAGTTGGTGAGCGCGAGTTCCTATTTGATAGGTAGGTTTGCACTGATCGTAGCAGTCTTGGATGGATCACCTGTCCCTAGGTCAATCTTTTTGGTGCCTTCTCCTTCAGGCTGTGGTAAGGGTACTTTGCTTTTTAGCTGGGATTTCCATCTCTTCTGTTCTTGTTTCTGCCATTGCCGAGTTGATTTCTCCTTGTACTTTTGAGGATATCTGTATTGCTTGTACGTCGCATTCGTAGGCTCGTTTTAGATCTCCTCTAAGAGAAAGTACTCCGTGTGGTCCTGGCATTTTGAGCAATAGATATGGATAGTGAGGTATGGCCAAGAATTTTGCAAGTGCTGATCTTCCCAATATTGCATGATATGATGATTCGAAATCTGCAACTTCAAACTTGATGAGCTCTGTTCTGTAATTTGTGGGAGTTCCAAATGTTACTGGTAGTGTAATCTGTCCGAGAGGCATGACTGGTCTCCCGGGTACTATTCCATAGAATGGTATGCTTGTAGGTGTGATCATTTTTGAAAATTCTAGTCCCATCTTCTTTAGTGTATCTACAAATATGATGTTGAGTCCTGCTCCTCCATCGATGAGTACTTTGGTTACTGTTATGGCGGCAATCGTGGGTCCGAGTACTAGTGGATATAGTTCTGCGTTCCCAACGCTTGTCCATTAATCTTCTCGTGAAAATTGTATTGGATATTGTGACCGGTTTAGATATCGGGTGTTCTTTGGTTCTGCTGCCATGATTGTTCGCCAAGCGAGTTTGTCTTCTTGTTTGCTTCGGAGCCGGTACTCGAGAATATTGCGATCTTTGTTGCTCTTGGGTTTTGGAAGCCGTTGTCGGTTGTCTTTGTCTTCTTCTTTCTTCTCTTTGTTTTCTTCTTTGTCTTGTTTGTCCTTCTTCATATATTTTTCTTGAAAAATGCGACATTCTCCCATAGGGTGAATTCTTGTTGGATGATAGATGCATTTCATATTTTCGAGATCTTCAAATCTTCTTGCCGGGTAGAATTTTTTTCTTTCGGTAGAAGCCACCATGTTATCTCGAGTATCTTTTCTTATTATGGTAGTCTTGCCTATTGTCTTGGTTATCCCATCTTCTTGAGCTGTCTTGATATCTTGAGTTGTCCCGATATCTTGGGTTGTTTTGGTTGATCCACCTTTGGTTGTTTTGTTCGTTCGAGTTGTTCCTTACGTCCGTATTGTTTCTTCTATCCGAGTTGTTTTACATTTGTCCGGAAATCTTTCTCGTGTCTTTTCTTTCTGCTGTAATCATCTTTTCTCTTGTTCTTTTGAATTCGTCATTTGTCCAGGGGATTTTTCTTTGCAAAAATCATGAAACATCCATCTTACTTTCAATCCATATGAGAATGCTTCTATTACTTCTCTCTCGGTAATGTCGTGAAGTTGAGCTCTTAGTTCCCCGAATCTTCTGTAGAAATCCCTGAGAATTTCTCCTGGGTTTTGTTTTAAGCCTTTTAACTCTGCTTGTGTTATTAGGTGTATGAGTATTCCTGCGAAATTTTCGCAGAAAGCCTTTTGAAGGTCGCTCCATGTCTTGATAGATCCGGGGCGTAACTTGTCGAACCATTGAAGTGGTAATGTTTCTAATGCCATTGGAAAAAATAATGCTTTGATGTCATCATCCCCTCCAGCTAGCTCAATTGATTGGGAATAAATTCGGAGCCATTGCATTGGTTCTGTTTTGCCATCGTATTTTGAGTGGTTGGACGGTTTGAATTTGTGAGGTAATTTTTTTGTCGCCAGTCTTCTGCCGAAGCAAGGAAATCTGTCGGGTACTTTTTTACGGCTTGTAGTCGGAGTCTGCTTGACTGTCGTATCTTGAAGTCATTCTGGGAGGGCTTCGGAGTGGTGTTGGTAGTCTTCCTCTGTTTTCCCCCGTTTTTTCTGTCCAATCGTGATGTAGTTGAGTTCTTCTGCTGTGATTTGGGGTTGATAATCTCTCAAATGCAGAAACCCTCTGAGTTCTCCAACTTGTCTGTTCAGATAGTACATGACGGGGAGGTACTCGGTCGTCTTGTATTCTTTGCGCAGTGTCTCTGAGTAAGCTTCTAAGTCTGGCTTGTTCTTCACTTGGCCTTTGTATGGCATTTATTTCATTGATCAATTCTTGTATCCTTTCTCTTTGGATCGAAGTCGGTTCTCATTTGCGACACGTCTTTCCTCGGCTTCCTTTTCAGCTCTTCTTTGATTGTACTCGGCTAGCTCTTCTTCGTACTTGCGCCATGCTTCTCTTCGTTCTTGAACTCGATTTCTCCTTCCTCCTCTTTTCTTGTTTCTTCTTTCTCTGGCTGCTTTCATTTGTCGGTCTCTCCCTCTCTTGTGACGGAATTCGCTGGAATGTCGGCTTCGATTCTTCTGAAGATCTGTAGTCGGGTTGGACTGGCGGTACTAGGGTTTGCCTCATAATGAACACCTCTTTATGCGTATTGGGTGTACGGCCGGATTCTTCCTCTTTCAATGGTTTACCATATTGAAAAGGAAGGAAGGTGGAGTACTTATCTTGTTTGAAGATGTTCCATTGGTCGAGGTTGTAAGATTCCATTGCCTTCTGAGTGATATCCTGATATATCCGTGCCGAGTTGTTGAAACCGTAGTAGAAAGAACTCGGCTTGTCTTGTACATTTGGGTTTTCAGCTTCCTCTGTGAGCTTGAGTCTTGAAAAAATTTCCTGTATCTTCGGCTCGGGTTCTTGAAGTAGTCGACTTCGGAGAATTCCTTGTTCGTCTGCTTCGCAAACCCAGCTTCCGAAAACGAAGGTTGATCCCGTCGGAAAAATCATCATGTGTAGGTCCGTCGAGCCTTTGACGTTGATTTCGCCGAAAGCCCCTACCTGGCGCGCCACCTGTCGGTGTTTGACCACCGATAGCCTGCCACGGGGTCCCCGTAGCAGTTGATTCGAACCTCGGCAAACAGCTAGAACTCGGCGGTACGACGCAAGAGACACACGGTTTATCCTGGTTCGAGCCTTCGTCGTCGAGTAAAAGCTCTACTCCAGTCGGCCTTGGCCTTTTGCGTTGGATTGAAGTCTGATTGTGTATTGTTCGTCCGTTACAAAAGAGGGTGCTCTGGCTCCTTTTTTATAAGAGGAAAAGAGCCAGAGCTATGGTTTCTAATCCTAGTCGGATTCATAGGAAGTGTTCTGTTCCGATTACAGAGGTTACTTTCTATTTGTCTAACTAGGATGATCCGTATTCAACTCGGATCCGTCCTTCCTGCTCTTGTCCTTACGGGAGCCGTGCTGGTAAGTAGTCGTCTACGTCCCGTATCGACAAAGGCCGTGGGTCACATATGATGTTTCTCAATCAAAATTTTCAGTTTGATGATGAGGAGTTAGAAATGTCGCAGTACTATCTGATTCAATTTATTCTAGGTTTGTGGCAATCAACACCTTAGATGAACTGCCTGATGACATAAGAGCCAATTTAATAGACATCTCATTTAGCTGATGTCATCTCTCGCCCTTGCTCCCTAGTCCGAATCTCACTTTAGTGAGGCTTTTTCGTTGGCTCGATGAGCCGTCTATGGTCTGGTGGAGCGGTGTGACGAGGGAGGGCTGGTGGAGCGATGTGACGGGGGAGGGCAATGGTGAAGGCAAGAAGGGTGTGACAAAGGCATGGTGGAGTGGTGCGGCACAAAGAAGTAGCTCGGTGGAGAAGGACGTGACGCGACATAGGCAAGAACACAATAAAGGCCAATAGGAAAGATGGAGAGAGTGAGCACTGAGGAGAGTAGAGTGACCAAGAGTGGTTTTTTTTTCTTTTACTCCCTACCGGCAAATGTAGAAGAGCGATGATCAGTTGACCCACCTGCTACAGCTCAGCCTGGTTGACCGCTTGACCGGCGTCCCTGCTCCTTGGCCCCACTGGCAGAGGAGTCAGCCTGGTTGACCGGCGTTCCGGCTTCCCACCCACCAGTAGAAAACATTAAAAAAAAACAGAAACGGAAATCCTCGCTCCGCCGCCGCCGCCGCCGCCACCACCACCGGGGTGAAATCCGACAGACCAGCATGGCGCCGCCGCGTCATGTGCCGGCGCTGGGGACGACCTCGTCGAGGAGATCCTCATCCGCTGCCCGCCGGACGACCCGGCGGTCCTCGTCCGTGCCGCCGCCGTCTGCAAGGACTGGCGCCGCGTCGTCTCCGGCCCTGGCTTCCGGCGCAGGTTCCGCGAGCTCCACCGCACGCCCCCGATGCTCGGCTTCCTCCACTACGGCGAGACTCCCTTCCGCTTCGAGCCCACCGCCTCGTTCCGCCCGCACGCTACGCGGGCGTCAAAATCGGCGTCGAGTCGTCGGCGCTCGACGCCCGCCACGGCCGCGTCCTCCTCAGCGGTTTCTCGTCTGTATCCGTGCGGGAGGAACTCGCCGTGTGGGATCCCGTCAGAGGCGATCTGCGCGCGCTCCCCATACCGTGGCTCCGCTACACCTGCCGCAGCTGGACCGCGGCGTTGCGCTGCGCGGCCGCCGGGTGCGACCACCTCGACTGTGCGCGCGGGCCCTTCCGTGTCGTCTTCGTGGGAACCAGGATCGGCGGTGTCGTCGAGTCTTCTGTGTGCGCCTGCATCTATTCGTCTGTTCATGGTGAATGGAGGAAGCCCACCTCTGTTAATTTTAATCATCACAGCAGAGAAGACAGTAGTATGGCCAGAGGGCCCGGTGCTCTCGTTGGGAACGCACTCTACTTCTTGTTGCAGCCTGCCACCGGAATCCTCAAGTATGATTTGGGCACTGGACAAGTTTCTGTGATTCGCCTAGACCTTTCATTCTACAAGCAGAAGATGATTGCACTCACAGCTGCAGAGGAAGGTCAGCTGGGATTGGCGTCCATCACTTACGGGTCCAGACTGGTGGTGTGGACAAGGGAGGCTAGCTCCAATACAGATTTGGCATGGGTACATTTTTGGGTACAGACCAGAGTGATTGAGCTTAAGGCTTTGCTCCCTGCTGAAGCCCTCTTGGTGTCACCAGAGGTGGTTGGCGTTGCGGATGGTGTTGGAGTTGTTATTGTGCGAACACATAATGGTGGTTTATTTGCTGTCGATATAAAGTCCAGCCATGTCAGGAAGATAGGAAATGGTTTAACCAATCATGATGTCATTACCTACATGAACTTCCACACTCCAGGTACAGCTTCGATAACTGAAAGGGGAATGTTTCAGTTTATTATATCAAAAAATGTTGACAATGATATATGTCCTCAACAACAGCTAGTTAATAAAAATAGAATATATACAGAACTGTGTTGCTCCTGTCATTATTTTTTTTGTTATGCACCATTCTAGAAATTTGGAGCAACGTTGGGGACTTGAAAGTCGATCTAGGTTTGTAATGTGACTTGAAGGTTTCAAGCAGGGAATTATTTTCCTTTAAAATTTTAAATTCAAAATCAACATGAGCTTATATAATTCATTGCCCTGATATCAGTCTCATGCCAATAATTAACCCTGTATATTTCTTGGCTCTGATCTGTCGTTGTTACTTTGTATGATGGAACACTTAATAATGGTGATATTGATGAGAGGTTTTTTTCTCCCTTTTTTGATTCATAGTTTCTTAAAGCTTTTGAAGTTCATATTGAATTGGTGGTGCATGCTACTTGATCTTTGGTGATATATAAATTTTAATTGAGGATAAAATTGGTTCCTCAACTAACCGTTGTTAATATTCTAAAAATATATCTTTTTCAGTACTGCAAACAACCTCTTCAGGTGTAGCTCCAAGATTGTGTGGTTCAACTGCATCACAAACTGATGGATTAAGAGGAACACAATAGTGAACTAGTGATAAAGGTAAATTGCATAAGCTCTTGATAGCCAATTTTAGCATTATTGCAGTTATCTTAATCTATTGGCTTCTGGGGTTCAGTGTTTTGTTATTCTATTTTTTGTTCTACATTCTTACACTTCACTAATCATTCATGTTAAGCAATACTGCTTTTTCTATAAGGTGGGTTACTTCTGCATTATCCAATTCATGGTTTACTTCAATACTTGAGGTTGTAGTGGAAATTTGGATACCTTGAATTGGATATGCCTGCTTTTGTCTTAGTATGTGTATGCTCTATGCTCAAGAATACAAGCATATGGAAAATTAAACGCTGCAATTCATATGCATTGTTTTTAACTTTTACTTTTTTAGGTTGATTTAACAGCTTGTTGCTTGAATTTGCTGGATAACTAGTAACTTGTTATGATATGAACTGAAAGGCAGAGCTCCTGCTGTTTGTTAAAGAAAACCTTTTTTTTATGATATGTCCATTCCTTATAGTTTTGCATCAATTTGTAGCCATCTGAAAGTCATCTATCTGATCAGATGCCTTATATGTGCATGAATCTTTATATCAAGACACCTTTGACACAAGATTTTTTGCATACTGTTTAGAGCTTGAAACTACATTGGGTCGTCCGTATATATTGGAGACATTGAACATCCATTTATTTTTGTATATAGCTGACATCTTTTTAATGAAGATTGTGTGTGGCACAGCAGATCATTAAAAAATGTATAATAAGGGTAAATCTTGTGTAGAACACAAAATGGGAGATTCCCATTCGTGGGCTGGCCTTATGATAGTGAAATTAATCTGCTAGCTTGCTATTACTTCAAGTTAGAGGATGGTTCTAGGAAGTTCCTTGGCTGGACAGTATACTAAACAATAAAATTCCACTCAGTTTTCTGGCTCATCTTCTGCTGACATTTGAGGTAGTTGCCCTTAACAAAGAATGTCCTGATGCAGTGGTTTGGAGTTTGGATGGTAGAACATGGTTACTGTGAATTCAGTATATCTTATTTTTTTGGTTAATATGGATGTACGATTGACTTAAAAATTCGTTTGGAAATTGTAACTTGCTTTGGAGATTATGATCTTTTATGTGATATTTTTACTACAACACTATATTGACACTGTGAATTATCTAACTAAATGAAACTGGGATGGTGATGCTTTTGCTCTGAAAATGAGTTGTGAATAGCTATGTTTGGTTGTTTTTTCTCCAGCTGAGCATTACTCATGTGCTGGGTAATTTGCTGGACCTTTTTATGTGTGAGTTGCAGCAATTTTCTGGTTGCTATGAAAGTTGGAAGGCACACTATTATGATTTTGACCATGCTTTTACCTGACCCTCATGGTTAGGTAGTTTTTGCTGTTTGCAGTCTAGCAGGAGGAGCAGGGCATGTTTTGCTGCAAGCATACAACTATTGGAGATTTCGACTGAAGTTTGGGCTACATTGGTGGAACCTGTCACAAATAATAGCCACTGAATCTATAGCCTTTCGATTTGTTTGGTTTGGCTGGCTGCAAGCCTTCCTAATGGCGTATAACCTTTTTTTTTTTCTGAACAAACCGGCACTGAATGGCGTAGAACTTTAGTACCAGTAGTAATTGTAAAAGATATCCGAATCTTGTTTCACTTCAACCAAGTTGTAGTTCTACCATTTGGTTGTTATTCCACTATAAGCATTGTTGTGGCTCAGTCCAGTGAGAAAGTAGATGTTGGGCTGTTCAGTTAAGAGCTGCTCTTACATTTATTAGCTCCATCTTGGCTCTCAGGTTCTTTTGGGCTTGTGTGACCTAGTCCACATCAATCCTACTCAAGATCTTTTATCTTGTATAATGGAAACCTGCAATGAATATGTTTCTCTGTGCAAAAGTATCTTTCCGCTAGAGAATAAATTGAAATCAACTCTTTAGTTTCATGTTACCATGCTACGTCGAAGTTGAGATTGGCTAACCTCAAACTGTTGAACTGAGGTTGAAAGGAATTACTCATTCCACCACGTCCAGTAATCTGGAAATGCTCACTCTATTGACATTTGGGTAAGCGGTCAGCACCAGCCATGAGCAGATATCCTCTTTTTGTCTTGCTATAATCTTGCTTCAGCTGTTGCATTGCATTCGTTCTACCAGCAAGTTTCTCACCTTTTCCCAATGGTGAACCATTGATGACACCCACCAGCAGAGGAAGGTTGTGGTTGTAGTTGCAATTGCTCGCTATCTGGAAGTCTGAATTAGTTGCTTCTCCAGCCGTGATCCAACAGTCTTCAAATTTGTCTAGAATTTGAATTTCCTATCAACATATTATTAGATAAAAAAGACCACGATTGTTTTTTGTGGTACTTAAATATTAATTTTTTGGACCAGCAACGGCAGCGATAGCAGACTAGCAAGCAGTACAAGATGGTGCGTGCATTCACAATTGCAATCTCACTGTTTCTGCATCACTGGCCCCACTAGGCAGAGCCACACAATGCTGAGCTGGCTGCCTCTGCGTCACTGGCCCCACTAGGCAGAGCAACACGTCAGCACGAGGTGGCTGGTTGAACCGGACCCGTCTCACTCAGTCAGTCACTCACATTCACATCGGTCGAACCCTAGCTCGCCGCCGGCCGCCGGTCGCCGGGGTTCCGCTGCGACGAATCAGCATGGCGGCGGCGCGGGGTCCCGAGGCCCTGACGGACGAGATCATCGAGGAGATCATCCTCCGCCTCCCTCCCGCCGAGCCCGCGAGCCTCGTCCGCGCCGCGCTCGTCTGCAAGCCCTGGTGCGGCCTCATCGCCTCGCCGCGCTTCCGCCGCCGATTCCGCGCGTTCCACCGCACGGCCCCGATGCTCGGCCTCCTCTGCAACATCAGGGGAAGGGGACGCCCGCTGCGTGACCCGCTTCGTCCCAACCTCCCCGTCCACCCGCCGCCCGGCGCCGACCAACGCGAGTCGTTCACGTGCGAGGACCGCCACGGCCGCGTCCTCCTCTCCAGCATGACGGGGTCGCGTGCGGATCTTGCCATCCACGTCTGGAACCCCATGACCAACGAGCGGTGGCAGCTCCCGCCTGGGCCGTCGCTCCACTACCAATGGAGTGTCGCTGTGCTCTGCGCGGCCATCGGCGCCTGCGACCACCACGACTGCCCCCGTGGGGCCTTCCTCGTCGCTGCCATAACCACCTGCCCACGCTCACATAAGGTGAAAATCTGGATCTACTCTTCGGAGGCTGGCACCTGGAGGAAGAAGACATATGTTACTGGTGGTACAGAGCTCAGTGCTGATTTGGGGCCAACTGCCCTTGTGGGGAACACACTCTACTTCCCTGTTAATCAGTTGAAAATGATTGTCAGTTATGATCTTGAATCGTGGGAAACTCGTGTCATTCACGGACCTCCTATGTCCGATCATTGTGCTACTGTGGCTTGGAGTAGTCTCATGATGATGGAGGATGGCGGGATAGGAGTTGCAAGGTTGGATGATGACGCCAGACTCTCCATCTGGTCTATGGAGGTGAATCCCAATGGAGAAAAGGGATGGACACAAATCAGAGTATTTGAGCTTGTGAAGCTGCTTTCTATCAATGCCCGCTCAATCTGTTTTGATTTTGTTGGCCTTTCCCATGGTGTTGGAATCTTTTTCAAGGGGGCAAATGATGGGTTATTTACTATTGATTTGAAATCGGGCCTCATAAAGAAGGTAGTATGTGAGGGGTTGTGCAATAACGGTCGCTTTGATGTTTTCCCTTATACGACATTCTACACTCCAGGTACATCTTTGCTTGCTTTATGGTTTTCCCAAGTTTTAGAACTTGCAATTTTTCTGTTAATATGAAAGTATGGGCAGATCAAGATATGTGGGTTTATAAAACTATGGTATTCATAAAATTGTAATTGTGTTGTATTTGCATGCCTATGCATTTCTTTGGGGGGGTGGATATTAACCATTTTTTGGCACTGCGTACAGATGGCTAGGAACTTATCAAATTATCGTAGTTAAGGAGAAACCATGGGATTTTGGCAGTTTTAGAACCCAGTCATTACTATACACTGCAGATGTCTGCCTTATGCCTACTTGCTGCACATTGCATACCTCTGATTGACTCTGCTTCACTTGATAAAGTAAAACATATGGATGATGCTATGTGTGTTAAAGAAGCAAGTGTGTTTCAGGAGTTTTTAGTCCATCTTCTCTCAGTATTTTTGTGCAAATGTGGCTGTAAACTTGAGGACATGTGGATAATAATGAATAAGTTAATGCTCTTTGCTTTGCTATTAGCCACAACTTGGGTACCTGTGTTTTGTGATTGATGTTCGTCGAGTCCAAATTGGTTCTCAACTGCTTAATGACATTTTAAATGTTTTTGTATGTCTGCAGCATTGAGAGCTGTCTATACAGAGGACAGGCCAAGAGGTGTCTCAGGTGCTCAACTTCGTGGTAGTGGTGAGTAATATAAGCAACTAAACATCATTCTATAGCATCAAAAGGTTATAATAGTCTTAGTTAAAGGTACTGCAATTCGTCTAAGGTCCATCTCTTAATATTTTTATTACCTTGATCATTGTTGTGAAGTTCTTCTGAGTTTGTCTGTATGTATGCTACTAACCTATGAAGTAGCCTTAGCCTAGAGTTTTCCTAAGCTAAAATCCCTCTGAATTTGCCTAGCCAATGTGCACTCCTGAACCGTTTGGCTCCAATACAAGCTTGTGATGAAAATAATTCGCAAAGTATAAAATACATATCCTCAAGAAAATGATCATTTGAGTCCTCCCTAATTTTCAATTGCATCATCTTTAGTTAAAGATATTGTTGATCTTTCAGAAGCATATGTCATGGAAGTGTTTAGGCTCCATTTGAGAATAGCTGTATTTCATTGGTCGGCATGGTTTATTTAGCAATCCTTCAGCATCGCAATCTCCGAAGCAGGCATTATCAGCTTTTATGAATCAAGTAGAAAGCACAAGGAAAGCTTAAAAAGTTGGTGTGTTAGGACACTAATAGGACTATATGACTACAGGATAGCAACAAGATTGCATATCTGAAAGTTTTTCACTGAAAACATATGTAGGCCATAGACCAATAGTGTTTATGAACATTATACATTTGTATTGATTTCGCACTATATATCAGCTACACGTCTGTTGCTGTACCCTTCAATTCAACAGCAGCACTGCAACATGGGCAGGATTGACACAGGTCTCGTACACATGATTCTTTTTTTTCCAGATATTTGAACATGTGCTACCTTGTATTGCCATGCTATCACCATAATCTCTCTCCCTCTCTCTGGTTCCACCATTGTAAATTAGTTTTTCCTTGTGACTAATCCACTGAATATCTTCTTGGGTTGAGGTCATAAAAAAATTGGTTCTGTAGAGTAAGAAAAAAATAAAATCGAGAAATTTATCCTGTAGCCTCTTGTGTTTCTCCAGTTTATCTCCGTGGGTACAAAGTAATAATGCAAGTATCAGTCTGAATACTGTATTCGAAAAAACTTTGAAGCTATGAATTTTGCTCACTTGATGTGAATTTCTTTATGTTAATTTCTTCTCATATTCTTATCATAATCAGATTGGAATATGAAAGTGGTATATATGCAATCAACCATATTTGAATCCTATATATTTGATTTAAACACCTGTCCTTTGAAGTGTGCTCACTTGATCCTAATTATTTTCTGTAATTTTTTGGATTATTTGTGGTAGAGCAAGAGCAGCAGCAAGCAGTACTAGACTGCTAGTAGCTATAGCTGCAGCTGCAATGCAACCACGGTGAGTGAAGTAATACACTGTGTCTGTGTCCGTGGCCCCAGTCCCCACTAGCAGAGATGCACCTCACACCCTTGGTAACCATATGGTTTATGTTCCTTCTGTTCCTGCGCTCTTGCACAATGCTGGGCCAGAATGGTTCTAGCAGGAGAGGCACCTTTTAGTTTCAAAAAAAAAAGGAGAGGCACCTTTTCCATTTTTTGTATTTGTGTGTTTTACCAAATGTTATTACCTACATTAATTTCCACTCCATCACCATCTTTAACCCTTTACATTCCTTTGCCATGATATCTCAGTGTCACTTAACACGTATAAATGTTTTTGATTAGATTTAAATTTTGTTATATCTTAGTGGAGCTTCAGCATGCATTTTCAAGCTGCCAAGGGAATCTTTTTTTACTAGCATTCTAGCTAAACATTGGAGACATGAGGTGTTAGAACCAGAAGAAAATGCTTAGATGGGTGTTTGTTCTAGCATCAAACAACTATTTTTCAACAGTGGTAATCATATTTAGGGCATGGTCTGATGGGGAAACTTGGGATGAAAAATCAATATTGCTATGGAAAGTGGGACACAACTTAGTGTTTGAATAAGCATTGGAGCAATTTGAACCATTCCACAAAGAAGTGACGTGTCATATCTCACAATTCTTGTTATTATACACCGTGGATGCTTGTGAAGTCTTAATGATCATGTCTACCTTTTACCTGATGAGTTGGAGTCAAAAACAGGGATTTCGCTATATTATTTGCCACACAAGTGATGGCTGAATCTGGTTACATATATAGAGATAGCCAACTTGAAGCTTAATAAAGCCCTCAAACACTACAGCATATTCTAGAGATAAATATAGATGCTAATAGATAAGCACAGGAGTTATAGAGTTCTATCATTACCGAGTAAGCTACCAGCTGGAGAGAGATTTTGTTTTCTTTTTATTGAAGTTGTAACCTACACGTGCTTCTACATTGCATATTAACGTCCATGATTTATTTCGCTTAATAATATACAAATATACATAATTGTATTTGTGCTGAACTGAGAGATGTTTCTTTTTTTACTTATCTGTCTAAATTGTTTGAATGATCAAGTGTGGCTGTTGCCTTAAGCTAGTGTTAGTGGTAATGTTTCGATAGCCGATAATTCATTTATTTTGTATCTGGTTAGATGCAAAATATTAATGGAGGGGAAATTGGTTCTTAACAAGCTAATGGTTTTTTCAAAATTTGTCTATTTCTGCAGCATTGGGAGCACCAGCGGCCTCTACAGGTGAGGGGCCAAGTATGGATGCTTCAAGTGGAACAAAGGCTTAACGTGATGAGCTGTGGACTCATGGTCGAGTAGAAGTTGGGTTGCTGTTTGTGCTACTATTGTAGGCTTTACAATGGAACGGTTATTCTAAGCTGGATACACCTGCCTGTTATCAACCTATTTTAATGTGCATTTCCTGGACTTTAGCTTGCACCAAATCCTGGAATGAATATAGTTCCTTATATTGAAGAAAAATACCTTGCAGACAATCGGGCCCAATTCCTCACTTGCTGACGGGTGGCCCCCATGTTGTCATCGCCTACCTCCCTCCTTTCCCAAATTCCGCATGCTCGTTTCCTTCTCTGGCCGAGGAAGCACCCAGCTGCTAATCCAGGCAGGTGCGCCCCCTTGTCCTCCGGTTAATCAAGGCATAGCGTATCATGCCTACATCACCCCCGCCCTTTCCTTTTTCTTCTCTCATGCCGCAGTCAGGAGCCTCCATGATCGCCGCCATGCGCCATTAGCGGACGCACGAGCTCCACCTCGGTCCCTCTACACCCATCTCCGACCTATATGAGTAGGCGCTCATGACCGCGCGTGCTCGCTGCCATAACATGGGCCTCCCGCATCCTCATCCCCATCCTCCCGTCAACCCGATCTCCTCATTGAGCCCTCTTTGGCCCAGATTTCTTTTCCCTCGTCATCACAAGCTCAACTCGAATCCAGCAGATCGCTCCACGACGTCAATCCTCTGCTTCCTCTGTGGTCCCTCTGAGCTCGCCAGAGATACACTATCGCCTGACATTTGTCCTCATTGACCACCGCCACCAGCTCACCGTCTTGCTCGCCAGGCTGCTCTTGGCCTCCACCACGCGCTGGTGACCCCCGCCAACCGAAGCACCATCTCGGCGCCCTCCTGGTCCTAGACGCACACCGCCGATTGACGGATTGAGCACCTATGCCTTCCCCTCCCGTGGAACAGGGCCCACGGGTATAGAATGAGTGGGAGTGCGAGCGGGTGAGCGAGTGGGCTTCTAGTTAGGCCGAAGAATAGGTCGGATCAAAAATAGCGGTAGTGCTACGCATCTCACGTCCATCCAAAACTTCAAGTTCCGGACGTGGCGCTTGTATATTGGACCACCCACCACTCCTTCCACTGACTCGCGGCCTTATCTCCTCGTCTCCTCCGCCCGCTCCCTCGGTCCGGCTCTTCTCACCCTCTTCTCCAGTCCTCTGGCTCCTCCCATTCTCTCGCGATGCTCGTGCGCTACCGTCTCTCCCTCCCTCCACGACCTCCATGTCGTGAAGGCAGCGGCTTTCGGCGAGCCGCCCATCCCCTCTCTTCCTCTGCCCCTCCCTCCGCTCGGTGACATATGGTCTAGCGCCCCTGCGCCATGCTCGGAGGAAAGGGAGGGGGCACTACGCTCGAAGGTGAGGGAGGAGGCGCCATGCCTCCTTTGCTGTTGCCACCAGTACTTCATCTCCTCACGATGGAGAGCAGCAGCAGCATTGCTAGGTGCTAGATCCCACGACCAGTAGGTGGAAAGGAATCTGGATCTGAGACACCCCTCCCCCTCTTTCCCCTCTTTTGGATCTCGATCTGGTCTCTCCTCTTCCTCTCCCCTCGACCTCCTCTTTCTCCTTACTCCTCTCCTCCTCTGGATCTAAGCTTTTTGATGGTGGTTAGAGTTTGTGGCGATTCAAATCTACACGCAACAGATGATGCGAAATGCTTTTTGCATGAATTCTCTGATGTTGCAGTATCTATTTTTGCGATGTTTCAATAGTTTCTCTATTGTTGTTTTGCAACAGCATCCCCATGTTTCCCGACGTTCATCAAGTATCACTGTTTCAGTGACTTCTTCTATTTGTTGCAGTATTTCTTCTCTTTTGTTGCAGTAGCTTTTTTCTCATTTGTTGCAGTAGCTTTTTCTTCTTTGTTGCAGTAGTTTCTTCTTCTTTGTTGTATTAGCTTCTTCTCCTTGTTGAAGTAGCTTCTTTCTCCTTTGTTGCAGTAGTTTCTTCTCCTTTATTGAAGTTTCAGAATATGCATGTTGCAATAGGTGTTTGACCCTTATTTTTAGTAGTTGTTTAGTTATTGTTGGATTAATTTCATGCTTGCATCAATTTCTGCATGTCGCAGTTGGTGTTTGGCCTTGTTTTCCAGTAGTTGTCTAGTTGTTTCTGCAGTAGTTTCATGCATTTGATGCAGAAGGTGTTCGTTGTCTATTAAGCTTTTTCAATTTTTCAATGTTACAGGAGGTGTTTCGCTGTTGTTTCAGTAGGTGTTGAGTTGTTGTTCCAGTAGTTTTCATGTTTTGGTACAGTTGGTATTTGAGTGTTGTTGCATTGATGATGGTGTTTCGGTGTTGTTGCAGCGTGTTTCTTCACCCTACTGTCACAGACAACATGGGATGGGGGTGTTGACCTAGGGGGGTGGGGTTCTAGGGGTGTGCTGGTGGCGAGGGGCAGAGGTGCTCATGTCAATGAAGGATTTTGGGTGCGGGGGTCAGATTCGTGTGCGCGTGGGGGGTGCTATGTGAGGTTTGGGGTGTGGGACTCGGATTGGGAGCAGGGGTCTGATTCGTATGCGTGGGGGTGCCATGCGAGGTGTGGGGGTGCGGGGCTCGGGGCAATGGAGTCGTTTTTTTTTTTTTTTATTCGATTGAGTGGGACACGGTCTGTAAAAGCACCGGCGTCCGGACGCTTCGCGCGCGCCGGACGTCCGGACGCTGGTGTTACCGCAAAAATAGCCCGGAGAGAAATTTTGTCTTTTTATTATTAGGGATAGAGTTAGGTGGTGCATGCGTGTGTCTGACGGCGTTCATGTAAGCAAATAGATATATGCTATACTCCCTCTATATCGTAAAAGGAGGACGCCGTAGAGCTGAGTCCGATTGCACGAAAAGAGGACGTCCCGGAGTACGACGCACCGTATGGACGCGACTACCCCTGCCCCGCCGCCCGTCCGCTCGACTGCCTCGCACGCACGGTCTCCTCGGAAAAACGCGAGCTCGTCGATCGAAGAAGCCTCGCTCGCGCGCGCCTGGGCCAAAACAACAAAACCCGCAGCGCACGGACGCCTGTACGCCTGCACAGCACCTTGCAAAAACGCCATACAAAATAACTATGTTTGGTTGTCTGTTTATGTACGTCAGCCAGGCTCTGGCCATGCAACGAGCACCCCGCAGCCAGGCTTTGGAGATATGCTCAAATTGAGCGTTTCTACCGGGCCAGGCTCTGCTGGTGCAGCTGTTTCTCTCCGTAATGATGTATTAGTGTATGATTAGTAAATATTAAGTAATGTTAATGTATTTTAAAGATATTTAAGACATAATTAGATAAAATAAGACATTTAAGAGTGTATTTGCACAAAATAAAAATTATAATTGTAATTTTTAATATTATTATCTAATGCAACTTATCTCCATACAGGCAATCGAACATCATCTCTTCTCAGTCAGGCTTAGTTGGTGCAATCAACCAAACACGATAGTGTTGTATATACTCAGTCTGTCCCATGTGAGCCTGGCTCTCAGATACGAGCCAGGCTCTATTGATACGTGAACCAAACAGGCCCGTAGCTCTCCCACCCTCCAGCCGTACCTTCTGCTCGCCACAGACGCCGTGGCTGACGCTGGCGCACCTTGTGGTGGCAGTGGTCGTGCCCATGCCTGTGTCTGTGCTCACGCTGCCGCCCTCTGCTGTGGCCTTGGCGCCACTCCTAACGCTATTGGTGACCTCGCTGCCTCCCTCCGCACGGCCGACGACGTGCTGAGTGGTGCCTGGACGCTGCCGCCCTCTTGATCGATGGCGCCTCTCCGACGACGCATGTTGTCACTTCTTCACGGCAGCACCGCGCCGCTCCTCAGCCGTAAGCTGCTTGTCATAGCACTAACTTACAGAGGCTGCCTCCAAAAGTCCTCCCACATATGGCACCATGGCTATTGCGAAGGGTACAACTATGAGCGCGCTCAACTGGACCACCTTGGCATATGCTCCGGCGAGTAGGCCCACTCAGCGCGCCTCAAACTGTGCTGCTACTGGGTTGAAGCTTGTCACCAACGTTGCTTTTCGAAAGACCTATTTGCATTGAACATATTGATTCTATACTAGGATATGTTAGAATAGATGACACAAGAGGCATGTTCTGTTGCAACGCAAGAACGTGAGTGCTAAAAGAATAAATACATAAATAAAAAATTAAAATGAAATATTAGGTGTCTTCAAACCATTGATCATCATTCAGTAGTAAACACATTCTACCACTAAGTTACTAATGTAGTTTTGATTAGAATTTGGCCAGCTGAATGGTCTAACCGAACTAAAACCATTTGTTATCCAGTTTAATATAAATATAAATATGTCTCCAAACTACATATTTTTGTCAATATTAACTAATACTATAGATGCCATAGTCATTAATAAAATAAATTATATCTTTAAATTATGAAAAGGATAAAACATAAATAAATGTATAATATTTTGTCAACGGTTTTATAATATTTTTTATCCCATAGCAACGCACGGGCATATTTTGCTAGTATTAATAAAGAGGCAAAATTTCTTCCCATTTTTTGGTCCGGCCCTCTCTAACTAACTCTTCTTTCAAGAAGAATAAAATAAAACCACCACTTATCTTTTACTTAGTTTGAAATTACAAAACCTTATTGGTAACTAGCGTTCTATCTTTTTTAAGCTTTCTTACATAATACATAGACAATAGCAACCTAATAAACCGAATCGATCCCTCCTTAATTTTCCATATGGTACAAATCCTATATTGCACATAGTATTTTTTTATGGGCCTTAGTATTTAATTGAGCCTTAGTATTTAATTGAAACATGGTTAAGATAAGCCTAGGTATTATGGCCTATGACGGGGCAATATATGATAGATGTGTAGAGTTTATTGAGCCTAAATAGATAGGAACTACGATTCTGATCGAAAAAAATTCTTTAATCATGAATCTTTCTGACGTTTGCTATACGTTTGTATTTATTATTAGAAACAACTTACCTGCCGGCTCAAAGTGCCATCACGGGACACACGAGGCCCAAGAGACATGGCCCATGCGGCAAACAAGTCCAGTAACTATACACATGCACATACGTTTAAAAAAAAAAATACACTTACGTTTGTTTTTCCTGTTTACTTGCATCGAGATGGTATGCCAACGACATTCATGAAAAAAAATTATATCCTGCCATTTTTTTTTTCTTGCTTTCCTGTTTACTTGCATAGGATGGTATGCCATCGGCATGCATGAAAAAAAAATATATATCGTGCCATTTTTCCCACGCTTTTTGTTTCTTTCCATTTAATTTATCCTTTCATATAGAAACAAATAATAAATATAATTAACAATGATTAATAAATAAATATCCCCATCGCTAAGTTGTTGAAGTAGTTTTGATTATGAAAAATCTTATTTTTGTTAGAATCTAGATACCCAATAATCCAATTAATCAAATTGAGAGCTGAAATTTTGGGTATGGCATCGGCATGCATGAAAAAAAAAAGATGTGCGACCATTTTTTCCCATGGCTTTTTTTGTTTCTTTCTATTTAATTTGTCTTTTCTTATAAAACAAATAATAAATATACTTAACCTTGATTATTAATTAAATATTATAATTGCTAAGTTGTTGAAGTAGTTTTGACTATGAAAAAACTTTAATCCAATTAATCAAATTATAAGCAAAAATTTTGAACAATTTGTTATCTATGGTCTAACTTAAATAAGTACTCCCAAGCAGTACATAAGTATCACTGCAATCCTTGACAAGCGCTATAACTCAATATTTAAATCTACCTACTTATAGACATCACGAGATTTAAAGTTACGATGTGCCTTACGTGGGTGAAAAAGTTATATCAAAGTAGTACTTTTTTCATATAGATTTAATAGGATATTATCCTATTATTACAAAATACTTATTTATATTATGAACTTCATGCTCATCAAAATAAATTATAACCTTTAAATTTTATCAAACGGGTAAAACAAAAATTGTAATGTTTCAATATGTTTCCTATGGATATTTTATATTTGATTTTTTTCTCCCATTGCAACGCACGGGCATATTTGCTAGTTTAAACATAAAAATATATAAATTAAACATTTAAGCGGTACTTGAAAGTCACTATAGGATGCGTGTAGTTTAAATTTTCTCAATTTTAACTAAATTTATAGAAAATACATGCAACATTTATATCTCTAAATAAACTTATTGTCACAACATACTTAACGATCTATCTAATAATACTAGTTATGTATTTTAAATATTAATATTATTTTATATATAATTCATTAAAGTCAAAAAAATTGGAACAAAACGAATCATACTGTTCCAGGATTTTATTGGAGGCAAAAGTACAGAGCGAGCAAACTTAGATAGGCAGGCCTCACAGGACCATGACGGTTGCCCACAGGACCTGATGGTTGCCAATCATAAATAAATCTAAGAGAAAAAACAGCCTGCTTCGAACAAAGCACTTTTAACATAAATCTATCCAATTTGACTAATTGTTGGACTAAAATTATAAAGTTTGACTTTTCCTTGGTCAAATACGATTACCATTTTTCAACGGGGGGTATTATTAGTTTCGCCATACTTGTTTTCGAAATTGTCTTTTGAGCTAGCACAATATAAATATAAATTAAGCATTTAAGCAGTAGTACCTCATTGTGGTGTACACTCCCACGGGGTCCCACCTAGCTTGGAGGGCCGCCGCTCTATTTATGTACTGCAATTGCATACTATGGAGCCGCAAACTCGCTGCTGTGGTTTCTCATGTAACAAACAATGCAAACACACATACGTACCACATTCAGCAACAAATGGCCATCCATTCTCAGAATTTCAGGTATATGTGGACAATGGGCTGTGAGAAGTGAGAACCAGGGTACAATTTGGACGACACACGCACACGCAGGACATCATAGATTACAGTTCAGGATGAAAAACAAGCTCTGAATTCTGAACATTGACATACATGAAGCTGCACTGAATACTCTTCCAATTCGCAGGTAGCGCGCCATATCTGACGAGGAACGTCTTGCATGAAGGATGCCATGAAGCATTAAGAAATTGAGGCCATATTATCTTCTAAGCAGCAGCATGCATACTCTGACCGTCTGACGACTCTGACGCACAGTGACCGACCAAGTCAAAGAGATGTTGCACTGGTTGTAATTTTTTCAGCATCTAGTCTAGTGCAAATGACACATGCCAGCACAGCGTGACCGAGTCAATATTCTATAACCAGAAGCTAGAGATGTTTGACTGGTGCCTTTGTATGAATATATCATGTGGACCTGTAACTTTCAAATTTCAGTTGTAAGTTAGGTTGATCATTTCGGTTATGTCTTATGAGCCAGCCAATTATGATCCATCGTCAAAAATTATTTCATGAAGCTGTAAGGTTCTGGGTTGTAGGGTCAGGATTGCTTACCGTTGAAGCAATTTCAAGTAATAAGATGTCCAGCCAAACCAAAGCTGATTTGAACTAGCACCAATGCGTATGAAACTGCAGGGGATTCATATGCTGATTTACTTAAGGATAATATTCCTTTTAAAAAAATTTAGAGGATAAATAATACTGGACCAAAAAGAAACATACTTGTTCTAGGATTTTTCAATGAAAGCTAATAAAGTTTTTTTTTTCGCGAACGTGCCATAGCACGTATTTCATTAAGAGGAAAGCTAATAAAGTACTGAGCAACTTTTTAGATAGACAGGCCTCAGAATTAACCAGATGCCAGTGCCAACCATAAATCTAACAAAACACAGAAATGCTAACACCAGCAGATCATGACCAAGACCAACATCAATTCACTGATCATAGGGGCTCCTTCAGTTTTCCATGCATTAGAAACGCCAGAGCTTGGCCCTTCATAAATGGAGGCTTCTCTTAGTGCTGCAGAAATACACAAATGATGTGTAAATAACATAGATTTATACTTGATTCAGGAGCCAATCTGCCCTCAAGAAACAAGTCAAATCAAGCATAGGGATCAATAAATTAATTGTTAACAAAACAGGGAAACATCCCTAGGTTTCTGATCCCTGGAAGCACATCCTAGTGCTGCAGAAACATCGACATTATTTTAAAAAAAAAAATCAGCTAATTGAGAAATCAATAATAAGTTTAAAAAATTGAGAAATCAATATGTTTGCTTCAAAATTTGTTAGTCAGTGGACAGCGGTTAACCAAACAACGTAACCCTAGATAACTCACTGCACACATATATACTTAAAATCAGAACTCAAACACACAACAGATTCTGACCTCCATATATATAAAATTGAAACTAGCTAGAAGCATTTCTGTTTAACACAGATATCTTCATTCCTGTTTCTGTGCTGCTATAAGTGGCACTGTCAGCATATGAGATCATCAGCTATATATGCATAAGCAAGAAGGAGATTAATTCTCTGGAGTGTAGAAGCTACTGTGGGCTATCAATTCTTTTGGTTCCATACTTCCATCGCATCCTACTCAGCAATACCTTCCTAACTGATCACCCTAGATTTAGATAACTTTGTCAGCAGCCCTGTCTTCTCAATTTCCACAATGGTTCGTGAAGAATAAGTAGGAGCACGCATACACAGCATGTTCTAAATGTATGTAACATGCACATGTTTTAAAATGTAAGGAAAATCAAAGTTGTACGGTTGTACATGGACCTCAGAGTGCAGAAAGCTTACGTAAGGAACAACATCCTTGTCGCCACAGCAGTTGTCTAACTTCCTGACTTAGCTTAGTAATATTTGCTTTATAAAATTTTATGCACAATCATATAGGCACTTTTAACACAATCTAGTGATGCAAGTTTTATGCTCTAAACTTTCATACAATTCGACTAATTGTTGGTCAAATTTTATAAAGTTTGACTTTACTCGGTCAAATATGATTCCTATTTTCCAACAGGAGTACTATTTTGCCACACTTGTTTTCGAAATTATTTTGAGCTAGCATAACAATATATAAATCCTAATTAAGCATGTAATTGTCGTGTACACTCCCATGGTCCCATTTAAGCTTGGAGGGCCGCTCTCTCTGCTGCCTCTGTTATGCCTCAATCACATACTACGGAGCTGCAAACATGCTGCTGTGGTTTCTCATGTAACAAAGAATGCAATGGCCATCCATTCAACCTTCATCCTCCCAATGGATTTCAGGTATATGGCCAGTGAGCGGAGAAGCAGTAGTGTACAATTTGGACCACACACACACACACACACACACACACACACACACACGCGCAGGACATCATAGATTATAGTTCAGGTATGAGCTGAAAGCAAGACAAGCTCTGAATTCTAAACATTGATACATGAAGCTAAACTGAACACTCTTCTACGGAGCTGCAAACATGCTGCTGTGGTTTCTCATGTAACAAAGAATGCAATGGCCATCCATTCAACCTTCATCCTCCCAATGGATTTCAGGTATATGGCCAGTGAGCGGAAAAGCAGTAGTGTACAATTTGGACCACACACACACACACACACACACACACACACACACACGCAGGACATCATATATTATAGTTCAGGTATGAGCTGAAAGCAAGACAAGCTCTGAATTCTAAACATTGATACATGAAGCTAAACTGAACACTCTTCCAATTCACTGTATTCAGAGGCAGCCATATCTGACAAGGAATGTCTTGCATGCAGCCAAATGATCGAGTTCAGTGCCATGAAACATTAACAGATTGAGGCCATTTTATCTTCTAATTAAGCAGCAGCATGCATACTCTGATTCTGACGCACAGTCACTGACCAAGTCATAGAGATATTCAATTGGTTGTAATTTTTCTGCATCTACTCTAGTGCAAATAAATGACACAAGTCAGCACAGCGTGATAAAGTAAACAATCTATAACCGGAAGCTGGAGATATCTGACTGGTGCCTTGGATGAATGTATCATGTGTGGACCTGTAACTTTCGAATTTTAGTTGTAAGCTAGGTCGATCGTTTCAGTTACGACTTACGAGCCAGCCAATTATGACCCATCATCATAAATTATTTCATAAGCACGTATACACAGCATCATAAGCACGTGTTTTAGATATACGGAAAACCATAAGCAAGCAAAGTTGTACGGCTGTACCTGGACCCCAGAGGTTGCAGAGTTCAGAAAGCTTATGTAAGGAACAACATCGTCGTCGCCACAGCAGTTGTCTAACTTCCTGACGTGGATAGAATAATCTATCTCTCTATGCTGTATAGGCCATCATCGGACATCCTGATGAACAGGATTCGTCTAGAACCACCATCCGCGAAACCATTCACCTGAAGCCAGTAGTCGATGAGTGCACCGGAAGGCAGCACCTTCCGAAGATCAATGACTCTGGTTAGAACAAAATCTGCATCTCCATCTGCGCCAGCCACCCTCATCGACCACAGCTCTAGTTTGTTCTTCACGTTGGCAGCAAATCCCGGACCACCATGATCACCAGTCATGAGCACAACGCTCCGTTTCAGACGACGAAATCTCTGCGGTAGGCGAACCGCAGATACTTTCTGTGTGGCCATGTCGTACTCCACGATCTCGTCGTTAAAATGAAGCAAGAAGTAGAATGCACTTCGCACAAGGACGCCGGGCGAAGGCTTGAAGAAGCCGTTGAGGGTGGGGCGCTTATTACAAAATGTTACCTTGCTCCACGCAGCAGCCTCAGATGAGTAGACGCACAAGTACATGCTGTCCATGACCATGAGGACAACCAGGAAAGGTCCCCGGCGGCAGTTGAGGTGGTCGCAGTTGCCACCACCGGCGGCGGCGGCGGCGGCGCAGGTCAGGGCGGCGTTCCACTCTCGATGTGAGTACCGGGGTAGGTAGAACTGCGGCGCGGGCAGGTCACGCTGCTCGTCGGTGACGGGATCCCAGACCAAGAGATGATCCTGCCCTTGAGCCGAAGGATCGCTCCGGCAGACCAGGACGCGGCCGTGGCGGGCGTCGATGGCGCGCCAGCCCAATTGGCCTTGGCCGTCGTCTCCGGCTCCGGCCGCAGCAGCGCGAGCCGGGCGGAAGAAGGAGGTTGTGGGGACGAAGTATGTCATCGGCAGGATACGGTCGTCTTCGTCTCTGACGACCTTGCTGTCCTTGGTGTAGAGCACGCCGAGCAAGCGGGCCGCGCTACGGTGGTGGAACTCGAGGAACCTGCGGTGGAACGCGGCGCTGCAAATGAGGCGGCGCCAGAGCTTGCAGACGAGGCTGGCGCGGAGGAGGCTCGCGGGGTCTTCTGATGGGAAGCGGAGGAGGATCTCTTCCACGAGCTCCTCCAGCAGCTCAAGCAGCGGCGGCGCCATATGCGTGCCTCTCTTTGGTTGTTGCGTGCTGGTGGATGCAGTAGAACAGATGGAACGAACTAGGGTTTTGTCATCGTCAACTAATTTAAGGGACCGGATGCGATTTTGGGATATATGTACTTCTGCAGATTGCTGCTAGCCTGAGCTGCTGCGTGGGTCCGTTTCAACCAATTAATTTAATGAATGCCTGTACGACTCAAAATAATTTCTTTCCGGCCGGAAACAAATATATATGTTTGTTACTCGAGATTTCCTGTTTTCATTTTTATTGAATGGACCTTAAAATTACGTGCGTATTCTATAATTCTATACTCCTATAATTCTAAGACCCACTAAGAGGTCTCCTCCAATCAGAGTTGAGTATTACCCAAAAGTGATGTATGCTGATGTCATTGTTTCAGTTTTCCCCACCACCTTTATTTCCTATTTGTTCCCAAATCAATGTGCGGCACCTCCTCAATTCCAAATCACCCCTTGGTCAGATGAATCGGCATCGTTTTTCTTCGTCAGTGCTATTATTGCCCACCTTTCCATTCAATATGAGGTACCAAGGGTCTCCGTTGGGATTCGACGGGTCACTGCTCCAGCTCCACGATCCTATAAATACGTCAGTTGCGTCAAGTCTAAGGCCGTGCATAGTTGAGTCCCTGCGTGTTTGGAGCCGCCGCCGCTGCCGCCCGTCACATTTGCTCGGAGCCACCAGTCCGCCACTGTTGCCGCGCACGCTCGCGCCACCGCCGTCGTGCCCCCACGTGCTTGGAGCCATCGCAGTGGTCGCCTTCGCTTGGAGTCACCGCCGTGACTGCGCGTGCTCGGAGTTGCCATCGTACACCGATGCGTTCGGAGCCGGCGCTGTGGTCGCACATGTTCCGAGTTGCTCGGAGCGGCTGCTGGCCATGAGCCTTGCTGCTTAATGAGAAGCAGTGCTACTACATCTACTACACCATCGGGGCATCGGCAGCCCCATGGTCAGCACTGGCGGAGCCAGGTGAGGGGCCATAGGGGGCCATGGCGCCCCCTTCCCTCGCCTGCTGCTCGCCTGCTCCCGTTCTTTTTCCTGCCGTTGCATGCAACCGTGGGGACCAAGGGGCAGCACACTTGTGCGTGTGTCAGAGAAAGAAAGGCAGGGCGCTGCTCTTGCTGTTTGCCTCCATGCACATTTGACTGTGTGAGAGAGATCCAGCGCGGGGTCCACGTTTGCATGCACACACATACTCCCTCCACATTGGTAATACAAGTCGTTTAGGACAACGACACGGTCTCCAAAGTCTAACTTTGACTTCATATTATTTTAAAAATATTCATCACAAAGTAATATATTTATACTTTTATAAAAGTATTTTTCAAGACAAATCTATTCATATGATTTTTTACATTTTCAAACTTACAAATTAAAAGTTATTTATGATTTATGTTCCTAATATTTGACCCAAACCTTGTCTAAAACGACTTGTATTTCCTATACGGAAGGAGTACACTGTGAGAGAGAGGGAACCAGACAGTGACCAGCTATAGCACAAACCAGGCCACGCCCCTACGCACAGGCACACAGCAGTAATAATGTACTAATGTGATAGTGCTCCCACTGCTCAGTTAGCATGTAGCCCTGTACTACTCCATTAGCTTGATTTATTTGTTTCTGCAGTCTGCTGCTCTGCGTCACCTTGTTTATTCTTCTATCTGTGAGCTGTTTTTTTTTTTTTTTGCCAAACATCACTTTTCAAAACATCTTCCTCCTCTCACAAAAGGATAGGTTGGATGAAGCTAAAAAAAATAGCTTTTCACAGCTCACTCTCTCATAACCATGCATGAAGTTGTTGGTGAAACTATTGTACCAAATAAGTACTCAACTTTACCTAAAAACTGGTTTATGAAGCTATTTTTTTTTAAGAAAACAGCTTCATTAGTGAAGTTGAGCTGTGCCAAACAGGGCCATAGTATGCGTATTAGAAATAGCTAATTGAGTAATATTTTATTGTCAATCAAGATCTTATGTTGCTTTTTAGAGAACTTGGCTATTTTGTTGTCAATTGTATATTTTATTCTGTGCCTTAATTATAGACAGTGAGATTATTTTCTCCACTATCCGTGTACATACGGATTCAATTGACAAATTGCCCCCCCCCCTATAGTTTATTTCTGGCTCCACCACTGATGGTCAGGATGCTCTTTGTGTCCACTCTGTGTGCCCCGGTCGAGAGCGCTCTTGCGTTGCTGCAATCGCTGGGGAAGAGGAGGGCTGGCCACGCCGTCGGCATGTGGAGAGGAGCACGACATCATGTTTATTTAACGCTTCCGCGTTGCCTAGCTGCCAGCGATCGAGCGCCTGCCATCTGAAAAGAATTCAGCTATATTCCTGCTTGCGCTAGATGCAATTTTTTCTATCTTACTATATGAACCATGGTGCTGTATATGCCACGTCCAATCGATTGTTGTAACTTTAGAACTAGCGCTTCTATTTCTTATTTATGTATCTACAGTAATAAATATTAGATTTGGTACAGAGGGCACTCCATTTTTTACCAAGGTAACAATGTTATAATGATTTTCAAATTGTGTCACCCTATGAAGAATATATGAGAAATTATTTGTTGAGTTTGTTGATCAGTTATAAAGGACCGCAGCCATCACCAGCCCTTCAGTTTTCACATTTTTCCATCTTCCTATATAGCCATCTTATCTATACCATCAGCATCGCATGTAAAGTCTTTTCCATATGGACCATTTAAAAGTGGTGGCTGAAGCGATCAAGTTGGACACGCACGGCACATCAAGATCGATGAAAGATAGATTATTAGTTCATACACAAATGCAGCTATTGCTTGGACATCCTATTGCTTCTAACTCAATTAGAATCACTTTTACGGTACCGCAGCAACGCGCGGGGAAATCACCTAGTTTATTTATTTCCGTGAACTAAAACAACATGGAGCAAAAATGGGCTTCCAGTCAAATTTGGAGTCATGTGTTCGGCTGGTTTATAAGTCGGCTAATTTGGTATGAGAGAAAAATACTGTTCGAACAGCTGATAAACCCATCTAATAGTGATATTATCTTTTTATTATTGAATGGCTTGTTGGAAGTAAACTTATGCTATTACACCACACATGATCCTCAAATTCGTCGAATTCAGCTCGACTTGGATTGGCACACAATGACGCCAACTATTCATATAGCAAGTATGGGCCCATGTGTTCAATCGCTATGTTCATGCATGGACAGTATATGATGCAAACACGCGCTGACCACCCCTTTTTCATAAGTTTTTTAGAGTTGCATAAGCTTTTTTATTTGGTGTGGCATAGGTAATAAGTATATACTAGAAAAATATATCCGCCGTGCGTTGCAGCAGGACATATACAATTTGTTTGCTTGGACTTATCAGCAACCAGTTAGTAGTATTTTCTATCAAAAAATCCAGTCGTTCCAGCTGTTTTAGCTCGTTTCAGCCGTTAAGCAAACAAATTGTTACACATATGTGATTTATGGTACAAAAATTTATTTAATGATCACTTCGTCTATATATTCCAATATACGCATTGAAATTGGACTTTATATTATTGTTGGGTGCATACTCTTCTAAGTCATATGAGATGAGCCGTGAGTCAGATCATATATGAGATAGATAGGGACAAAAACGTATTGTATAGGAAGCATAAAAATACGGATGAAAGAATATCCATTATGTCTTCAAGACGTGATTGTACGTCGCAATGTCTGTCATTTGTTTCAACACGTCTCTTAGAATCATACTTTGTACTATGATCGGACATACTCTATTATAACTCGTATAAACACGAGTCATCACATCACGGATAGAAAAGTAAGACAATCAGGACTTTAACGCCTAATCACATCACACAAAAAAAATCCTCCTTTAATATTTAAACATTAAAGTGAATGTATTCATATGTTGCAACTATTTTTTTCCTTGCCAACCATAAGAGTGTTTTTATTCTAATTCTAATATACGTAACACCATATTTTTCATACTTTTTTTTGTTTATATATTTTGTCTTTCCAGCTGTTGGGAGGAGATCCTTCTTCGCGGCCCCTAGGACCGGCAAAGACACAGAAGGTGGATGCAGTGGCGAGCAGGATTTCGCCACGGTGAGATGACCGATGGAGGCTGCTTCACCGCTGGTGAGCAGGCGACATTTCGGCACGACAAAACATCCATAGGAGGCTGCTCCATCACCGTACAAGTGGAGGACCTTTCACTGTGGAGAAATGCACTGGATTCGTAGCGCGCCCCCAGGCAGGCGAGATCGGCCTCCCTCTTTGCGAAAATCCTTTTGCCACGGTAAAAGGATTATCGCTGGTTAGTCCCTTTATTCCCTTTCAGTCCGCGAAACGGAATCAGCGTAAACCAGGTCCCCCCTCTCAGGGGCCTAGGAGTGGTTGGGATGAACAGATAAGGCTCGCGAGTTGGACGGTACTGCCCCATGCAGCCCTTTAGCAGGGCGGTAGGATCCCTAAGCAAGGCAGGGCAAAGTTAGTAGTTTAGCGCGGTCATGGATGTTTGGCCAACTATAAAATGCCGCCTACACGCATCTTAGGGGATAGAGGTGTAGGGGGGCGTAGGCCCCTACACGCATCTTAGGGGGACAGAGGTGGAGAGGAGGCTGCGCCCCTCCCCACAATGATACCTCGGTTCTACATTCGCTACACTACAGCAACATCAGCCATAAGTGTTATCTTTGTTATCCACGATTGACGATAAAGGTCATGGATGTTTGGCCAACTATGAAATGCCCCCTACACGCATCTTAGGGGATAGAGGTGTAGGGGGGCGTAGGCCCCTACATGCATCTTAGGGGAACAGAGGTGGAGAGGAGGCTGCGCCCCTCCCCACAATGATACCTCGGTTCTACATTCGCTACACTAGAGCAACATCAGCCATAAGTGTTATCTTTGTTTTCCACGATTGACGATAAATAAAACGAACTTTATTAAATCTATATTGAGTCTAGATTAACTGTTTGGCTTCTACGTTTCTGTTTAAGTGTGGCTTATATCGACGATTAAGGCTTATTCACGTAAATAAATTTGGATCTGTTATCAAATTTTTTATTTTTCTTTTTGTACGTAGTTCATGTTTTTGTATCCTTAAAGGAAACAGACTTGTTCTAGGATTTTCAATGAAAGCAGAAGCACTGGGCACTTTTTAGATAGACAGGCCTCACAGAACCAGATGCTAGTGCCAACCATAAATCTAACAACTTTAAGAGAAATATATATATAACCAGCTTCGACAAAACACAGAAACCTAACACCAGCATAGGTACGGTCATGACCAACATCAATTCACTGATCATATATAGGGGCTCCTTCAGTTTTTCTCTTTCATGCATTAGAAACGCCGGAGCTTAGCCCTTCATCAATGGGGAGGCTCCTCTTAGTGATGCAGAAATACACAAATGATGTCAATAACATAGGCTGATAGTTGGTTCAGGAACCAAAATCTGCCCTCGAGTAACAGGTCTAATCAAGCATAGGGATCAATAAATTAATGGTTAACAAAGAAGGGAAACACCCCTAGGTTTCTCATCCCTGGAGGCATATCATAGTGTTTCCATCGAATTGAGTATGACTGTATGTGTGATAGCATCTACTATACCAGGAATATCAATGAACCCCATTCTTGCAATTGCTCAGGATACCCTCTTTTAGCTGCTAGGTCTATTTCTTAGTTCAAGATCCCTCTTACTAACTGGAATAAAAGAATTAGTAGATCTGTTCCGCCCAAAATGGGAATGGGTGCTAGGGTTATGAACTTATAATCATGGAATCAACTCGATCATCAGATTATAAGTTCATTCCATACCGGACCAGATCGTGCACATTCTTATTATGAGAAGGGGTCATTCGAGCCTATGGAATATATATATATATATATATATATATATATATATATATATATATATATATATATATATATATATATATATATATAAATAAAACTGGAAACTAGCTACACAAGCATTCCTGTTTAGCGCATATATCTTTAGCTTATGCCGGGCAATCAACCCTGCTCATCAGAACACGTGTTTTTTTAGCTTACAGTATACTCCCTCTGTCCCATAGAGTTTGTCACTTGAAAACTGTGTTTGTGAGGAGGACACGATTTTTTAACGACAAAGTCCATGGAACGAAGAAAGTAGCACGATACGACATTTTCTTCAGCTTATGTCGGAGCGGGAGCCTGGGCAGGTGCCCAGGGTCGCCGGACCCTGGGTCCACCAGTGCCGGGTCCCATGCCAGTCGTTGCAGCACGCCGATCTCATTCAGTACGAGGAGGGAGAGGGACGCGCGGGGCGCAGCCTTGAAGACGTATGCAATCTCGACGAGCTGATGATAGGAGTACAGGTCCATGTACGACGCCATCTCCGGGATGCCACTGAACCACAGCCCGTTCCAGGGACCCGTTTGGTACGTTGCCTTGCTACAAGACGGAGTCCGGGAGGGCCCCTGGTGTCCAGCACGCGACGCTAGTCCCCCGGACTCGACTGGTCACGACTAGTTTGCCAGACTCGAGCAGCTGCGCCTGCGCCACGACAGGAACGGAACTCGCCGTCGTGTTGGTGCTGGAAGACTAGCTACGCGCGGTGTGGCCAGAGCCGTCGAGAAGGCGAAGGCTCCCGGTGCTGTCGATGACCAGTACGCCGGCCTGACGGGTTGTTGAGGGGGCGTTTCTTGATTGGCCACACCCAACAGATGGCCTCTGGTGACGCGGTGAACCAGACGCCAATATATCTCTTGGCTGGCACGCAGGCCGGGGAGAAGAAGCCCAGGGTCTGCCAGATGAGACCAAGGCCTCGCCATCGGTGATGTTGCTGCTACTGCTGAGTATGTCAGATGCAGTGCCAGCGGGCCGATCGAGGCTCTGAGTAAAAGCAACAATACCGGGAAGATCAGGATGCCATTCCCGTCGCCAGTGTTGCAGTACGTAGCTCAAGCATAGCAATTTCATGGTACCCACCTACCCATACATACAGCCAGCATAATGAGATATATGGTATATGATCACGTTATTGGTGCTCACTTAGTTTACTAGTTGCATATTTAGTTTAGCACCAATATTCGCACATTCCGTGGTCAATCACGGCATTCGTATTTACAGTAGCTTTTTTTTTTTTTTTGGTCTAGTTTCTCATTGAGTCTAGTCTAGTGGTTGAAAGCGACGAACCTATTCAAAGTTTACGGATATGGCTAACCTGTTAGACAAAAGATATAAACATCTATTTCTCCAACGACTAGACGTTGTTAGCCGCCATAGGAAGAAGTCCTCTAGATCGCGGGACGTACGTGGCTGGCCTAACCAAGTTCGTGGCTGAAAATCTCTGTCGACAGTGGCCTCCATCAGCCTCCTCCCAATGGCAGCGCTCGTCGTGCTGAGTGACCCGAGCATGCAGCAGCGACGCCGCCGCGGCGTCCACGTCGTTCTGCGGCTGCGCCAGGGGTGGAGGATGCGGGACAACGACAGGTCAAGTCAAACCGTGGCACGGCCGGCCAACTCCTACTGGTCTCGGGTTGTTGGTGCATCCTTGTCTTCCTCCGTCATGAACTCATGATTGTGCTTATTATTTTGGTGGTCCTACTCGTGATTACGAGGCATCCGACGATTCCAAAACGTAGAATAATCCCAGGTCATATATATAAGAAACCCGATTAGGAAGGAGTACTCAGCAGCGTCCCCATCATCTCTTGTGATCGATTTGCCTTGTGAAAGAACAAAGAAGATACTACATCTTACATCGCCACATATATGGCCGCTCTCAACCTCCTCGCCACTGTATTTGCCGCCATGCTACTACTCCTTTTCCTTAGAGCCTCCGGCGCCGGCGTTTCGTCGTCGGACAGGCTCAGCAATGGGGCCAACATCACCGATGGCGAGACGCTGATCTCTGCCGGTGGCTCATTCACCCTGGGCTTCTTCTCCCCGTCGACCACGGTGCCAACCAAGAGGTACCTCGGGATCTGGTTCACGGCGTCCGGTAATAAGGACGCCGTCCTGTGGGTGGCCAACCGCGACACGCCGCTGAACAGCACCTCCGGCGTCCTGGTGATGAGTAGCCCGGTGGGCCGCCTTCGCCTTCTCGACGGCTCTGGCCAGACCGCCTGGTCCTCAAACACGGCTGGTGCGGTGCCGGCGCCTCTGCCTCTGCCTCTTGGGTGGCGCAGCTGCTCGAGTCCGCAACCTTGTCGTGGCGCGAGCAGAGCAGCAACTATATATGGCCACCGGGCCGTGCCAGCACGGCCCGTTGGCCGGCGGCGGGCCGCTTGCCGGCCCGGCACGGCGTCGTGCCTCCTCGGGCCTTCGTGCCTACCGGGCCGTGCTGGCCGTGCCTCGTGCTGCGCCGCCGGCCCAAGGCACGGCCCATGGGCCGTTTTCCCGGGCCGTGCCGCCCGCAAGGCACGGCCATTTTATCCGGGCCGTGCCGCCCGATGGCCCGTGAGGCAATAAACATCGCCGACAAGCACAAATATCACACACACAGAATCACAGATTCACACAATCACAGAAATATCACAGAAATCATTTGATTCATAATCAAAATGAGCTGTTTGTGCAATGCTGCCTCATTAAAAACCTTTCTAGGTAAAACTCACCCTTGTGAGAAACCCTAGAAAGGAAAAAAGAGTACAGCCAGCTCAAAATAGTTCAAACTTGAAAGTCTTGTACTATCCTATTACAATAGCCAGCAGACCAACACTCCAACAGTGGCAACTGCCTGGCAGTGGCAAGGCAAAGTCCTAGACTAAGTGTTTGTGAATTGTATTACAACAGTTCAATAGCCAATCTCACAGTCTCTCACAAGTCACAATCACTAGTTCAGACTTGCACTTGCACCAAAAGACCAAAATGTTGCTGCAAAGAAACCATGTATGAGTGATTTTACCCCAAACCATAAACAGAAATGAGATGAACAAGCAGGGAACAGCAGTAGCAGTAACAGTCCTTTACCTCTCCCTTTTCTCTTCTTCTATCCAGCAGCTCCAGCAGTGCCGCCGCTGGCTTGATCTTCTTCATCCAAGAACAGATTCTTGAATTGCTCCTCTAGATCAAAGTCCTCAGGTGCATGCTGTTCTCTTCTTGCTCCAAGCTCCCAGTCCTTCATGCATGTGAGCATCTCCACATGCTCAGGCAATAAGCGACGCCGCCGGTCATCGAGTATCCTGGCAGTACAACTGAAAACAGACTCGGAAGACACAGTAGATACTGGAACAGACATGATATCTCGAGCCAAAATAGATAGGATTGGATATGTTTGCTTGTGGTCACGCCACCAGAGCAGTATGTCAAAAGATTCATCAAAACAAGTCACAGTATCACTGTCCAAGTAAGCTGATAGCTCACTAACACCAGGACCAGATGGAGCAGAAAAAGAGGAGGATGAGGGGGAGCAGGCAGGGGATGCACCAGGACCTCCAAAGATCCTTCCCCATGCCTGCTTTCGCTTACCACAATGAGCTGAAGGCTGTGAAGCCCTTTGAGACCTAGCTGCACCACCAAATTTCTCCTCATACTTGTTAAACAACTTGTACAATTCATCTTTCACAATACCATAATATGAACTATAAGAGGAACCAAGTGTATTACCAAGTAGTTCAAGCACATTAAAGAATCCTTTCATCTTAGCTCTAGGATCAAGGATGAATGCATAAGAGTAAAGCAATGGAATTTCACCCCAATATTTAAGAAATTTAAACTTCATAGGACATGCAATTGATCTAAAGTTCACATCTCTTTCAGCTTTTTGCAAATGTTCAGCAATGTCAAGAATATGATGCAAAACAAGTGGAGATGTGGGATAATAAACACCAGACAGTATAACAGTACAATCATAAAACAGTTCCAAGAATACCATTATCTGCTCAGCAACATACCAGTGCTCAGGCTTCAACAATTCTTTACCATAATTAGAGTTAACCCACACAGAAAAGACATCCTTGTATGGCAGCAAATGTTTAAGCATCAAATAGGTTGAATTCCATCTAACATCCATATCCAATCCAAATTTTCTAGGTCTAAGCCCTCTAGCCTTACAAAAATCAGAGAACAATGCAATTCTGTGATTAGATGAGTTCAAAAAGTTGACTGCAGTTCTAAAATCCTCAAGATAAGGTTTCAGAATCTTTAATCCAGTCTTAACAATCAGGTTAATAATATGACAGGCACAACGCTGATGCACAAGCAAATATTTAACCTTTGTAGGATTAACATCTGTAGGTGCAGGATAAGAACCCAAATAACCAAACAATACAGGTTGCAAAGTTTCATGTGCTTTAGAATTAGCAGATGCATTATCTAGGGTGATAGCAAAGATCTTATCAATCAAACCAAACTCCTCAATAACAGTAGCAATCCTATCAGCAATGTTTTCACCAGAATGTGACACCTCAATAAGTCTTAATCCAATAACTTTTTTATGCATTTCCCAATCAGCACTAATATAATGAGCAACAACAGAAATATAGTCCTCCTTTGCATTGCCAGACCAAATGTCAGATGTCAAAGAAACAGATGAACAAGCAGGCAACACAGAATTCATAAGCAAAGCACGCTGCTCAGCAAACAATTTATCCAAATCTCTAGTAGTTGTCTGCCTAGATACCTTACGAAATCTAGGGTTATGAGCACGCTTAATGTAATTTTCCCAGGCATCTGTCTCACCAATGCCTAAGGGAAGATCTAATCTAGCAATCAACCGGCACAACTCAGTACGAGCAAGAGCAGGATCATACACCCAATTATGCAAAGCATCAACATTCATAGCAAGCCTAGATTGGACCTTCTTATCATTAGCATGTCTTGCCTTACAAGTTCTCAGGTGTCGTCTCAAATGACCAGTACCAGCAGAAGACCTAGCAGTGTATCTATTACCACAAATCTTGCAGATGGCAGCAATTCTCACATCATTCGAGTCCTTGACCTCAACCAGATCATCCCAAACATCAGATTTGCGCTTACCAGTAGATGAAGTACCATGCGTATCGGTGGAGGCGTCCACCCCGACGTCGTCGTCGCCGGCATCGACATCGATCGGGTGCTCGCCGTCACCGAGATCGATGCCGAACAGCCCGGCTGCATCCTCGCGGATGTCGTCGTCGTCCTCGATTTCCAGCTCCTCCTCGGGCTCGGGGTGCTCGCCGTCAGCGTGGTGCGAATAGACATCCGCCACCACCGGCATGGTCACCGCGGCCGAGCTAGAGGGGCACGGTCGGCCCCGGCCCCTACCAACAGCTCCAGCACCGTCCCTCGACGGTGGACAGGGGCGCTTAGACGCAGGCGGCCTTGCCATGGCGCGTCCAGAGGAGGACGACGCTGCGTCACGCACCAACCTGCGAAGAAGACGAAGAACAAGGAGAAGGAGTGAGAGACTGAGTCAGAGAGTGAGAGCGACCTAGATCTAGGGTTAGGGTTCCGAGTTTCGACTCACCTATACCACCGGAGCCCAGTGCCGGAGAAGAGGCCAGGGAGCCAGGATCCAACCAGAGGAGTAGACAGACACCGGTTAGAACGACAGCGAGCGGTGGCGGAACGACTGACAGGGACAACGAACTCACATGGTACCCCGGGAGGAAGGGGGAGGGGAGGGAAAGGAGGCAAGAGAAGGAGAAGGAGATGATTATCGAACTCAAGGACCGACGGCGAGGTCACCGGAGCAGGGCTGACGAGATCTGGCGAAGGACCGAAAGGCCGACGCCGAGGAGAGAGAGAGAGAGAGAGTGAGAGACGGCGCGGGCGCGGGGGAAGGGATCAGGGAATGAAGCTAGGGTTAGGTTGAAGGGGCGAGCGCCGGCGCCTCCCGCTTATATACGACGTTTGGGGCTGGGCGGGCCGCCACGGGCCGCCCCTTTAGCGGGCGCGGCCCGGCCGTGCCACGTGCCTGGGTGGCGCCTGCACACGGCCTGCTCCTTCGGGCCGTGCCGCCCCGTGGGCCTGGGAAGCCGTGCGGGCCGGGCTCGTGCGGGGCCAATCTGCCGGGCTCGTGCGGGCCAGCGGCCCACGGGCTGCATGGCCAGATATAGCAGCAACACCAGCCTGTGGCAGTCATTCGACCACCCGTGCAACACCTTGCTCCCCGACATGAAGTTCGGGTAGGGACCTAAAGACCGGC